>JAKUCG020000036.1:0-27652 GCA_022539655.2 Ceriodaphnia dubia
TTTTCAGTGCCCATCACTAAGAAAATCCACCTCTGCAGTGGGAAAATAAAAGTTTTCCATGGCATGGAAGTTTCCTGCGTTCGTTATCATACCGCAAATTGTTGGGCCGGTCATTTAATGCCTCGGAATATGGAGAGGAAGAGCTGTTCTACTAGATGCAGGTGAAAAATTGACCGGCCGGCAAGTTTTCAGTGCCCATCACTAAGAAAATCCACCTCTGCAGTGGGAAAATAAAAGTTTTCCATGGCATGGAAGTTTCCTGCGTTCGTTATCATACCGCAAATTGTTGGGCCGGTCATTTAATGCCTCGGAATATGGAGAGGAAGAGCTGTTCTACTAGATGCAGGTGAAAAATTGACCGGCCGGCAAGTTTTCAGTGCCCATCACTAAGAAAATCCACCTCTGCAGTGGGAAAATAAAAGTTTTCCATGGCATGGAAGTTTCCTGCGTTCGTTATCATACCGCAAATTGTTGGGCCGGTCATTTAATGCCTCGGAATAGGAGTGGGAAAATAAAGTTTTCCATGGCATGGAAGTTTCCTGCGTTCGTTATCATACCGCAAATTGTTGGGCCGGTCATTTAATGCCTCGGAATATTGAGAGGAAGAGCTGTTCTACTAGATGCAGGTGAAAAATTGACCGGCCGGCAAGTTTTCAGTGCCCATCACTAAGAAAATCCACCTCTGCAGTGGGAAAATAAAAGTTTTCCATGGCATGGAAGTTTCCTGCGTTCGTTATCATACCGCAAATTGTTGGGCCGGTCATTTAATGCCTCGGAATATGGAGAGGAAGAGCTGTTCTACTAGATGCAGGTGAAAAATTGACCGGCCGGCAAGTTTTCAGTGCCCATCACTAAGAAAATCCACCTCTGCAGTGGGAAAATAAAAGTTTTCCATGGCATGGAAGTTTCCTGCGTTCGTTATCATACCGCAAATTGTTGGGCCGGTCATTTAATGCCTCGGAATATGGAGAGGAAGAGCTGTTCTACTAGATGCAGGTGAAAAATTGACCGGCCGGCAAGTTTTCAGTGCCCATCACTAAGAAAATCCACCTCTGCAGTGGGAAAATAAAAGTTTTCCATGGCATGGAAGTTTCCTGCGTTCGTTATCATACCGCAAATTGTTGGGCCGGTCATTTAATGCCTCGGAATATGGAGAGGAAGAGCTGTTCTACTA
Source organism: Ceriodaphnia dubia (assembly GCA_022539655.2). Classification (NCBI taxonomy): domain Eukaryota; kingdom Metazoa; phylum Arthropoda; class Branchiopoda; order Diplostraca; family Daphniidae; genus Ceriodaphnia; species Ceriodaphnia dubia. The sequence goes on from JAKUCG020000036.1 coordinate 1,175, forward strand.
GATGCAGGTGAAAAATTGACCGGCCGGCAAGTTTTCAGTGCCCATCACTAAGAAAATCCACCTCTGCAGTGGGAAAATAAAAGTTTTCCATGGCATGGAAGTTTCCTGCGTTCGTTATCATACCGCAAATTGTTGGGCCGGTCATTTAATGCCTCGGAATATGGAGAGGAAGAGCTGTTCTACTAGATGCAGGTGAAAAATTGACCGGCCGGCAAGTTTTCAGTGCCCATCACTAAGAAAATCCACCTCTGCAGTGGGAAAATAAAAGTTTTCCATGGCATGGAAGTTTCCTGCGTTCGTTATCATACCGCAAATTGTTGGGCCGGTCATTTAATGCCTCGGAATATGGAGAGGAAGAGCTGTTCTACTAGATGCAGGTGAAAAATTGACCGGCCGGCAAGTTTTCAGTGCCCATCACTAAGAAAATCCACCTCTGCAGTGGGAAAATAAAAGTTTTCCATGGCATGGAAGTTTCCTGCGTTCGTTATCATACCGCAAATTGTTGGGCCGGTCATTTAATGCCTCGGAATATGGAGAGGAAGAGCTGTTCTACTAGATGCAGGTGAAAAATTGACCGGCCGGCAAGTTTTCAGTGCCCATCACTAAGAAAATCCACCTCTGCAGTGGGAAAATAAAAGTTTTCCATGGCATGGAAGTTTCCTGCGTTCGTTATCATACCGCAAATTGTTGGGCCGGTCATTTAATGCCTCGGAATATGGAGAGGAAGAGCTGTTCTACTAGATGCAGGTGAAAAATTGACCGGCCGGCAAGTTTTCAGTGCCCATCACTAAGAAAATCCACCTCTGCAGTGGGAAAATAAAAGTTTTCCATGGCATGGAAGTTTCCTGCGTTCGTTATCATACCGCAAATTGTTGGGCCGGTCATTTAATGCCTCGGAATATGGAGAGGAAGAGCTGTTCTACTAGATGCAGGTGAAAAATTGACCGGCCGGCAAGTTTTCAGTGCCCATCACTAAGAAAATCCACCTCTGCAGTGGGAAAATAAAAGTTTTCCATGGCATGGAAGTTTCCTGCGTTCGTTATCATACCGCAAATTGTTGGGCCGGTCATTTAATGCCTCGGAATATGGAGAGGAAGAGCTGTTCTACTAGATGCAGGTGAAAAATTGACCGGCCGGCAAGTTTTCAGTGCCCATCACTAAGAAAATCCACCTCTGCAGTGGGAAAATAAAAGTTTTCCATGGCATGGAAGTTTCCTGCGTTCGTTATCATACCGCAAATTGTTGGGCCGGTCATTTAATGCCTCGGAATATGGAGAGGAAGAGCTGTTCTACTAGATGCAGGTGAAAAATTGACCGGCCGGCAAGTTTTCAGTGCCCATCACTAAGAAAATCCACCTCTGCAGTGGGAAAATAAAAGTTTTCCATGGCATGGAAGTTTCCTGCGTTCGTTATCATACCGCAAATTGTTGGGCCGGTCATTTAATGCCTCGGAATATGGAGAGGAAGAGCTGTTCTACTAGATGCAGGTGAAAAATTGACCGGCCGGCAAGTTTTCAGTGCCCATCACTAAGAAAATCCACCTCTGCAGTGGGAAAATAAAAGTTTTCCATGGCATGGAAGTTTCCTGCGTTCGTTATCATACCGCAAATTGTTGGGCCGGTCATTTAATGCCTCGGAATATGGAGAGGAAGAGCTGTTCTACTAGATGCAGGTGAAAAATTGACCGGCCGGCAAGTTTTCAGTGCCCATCACTAAGAAAATCCACCTCTGCAGTGGGAAAATAAAAGTTTTCCATGGCATGGAAGTTTCCTGCGTTCGTTATCATACCGCAAATTGTTGGGCCGGTCATTTAATGCCTCGGAATATGGAGAGGAAGAGCTGTTCTACTAGATGCAGGTGAAAAATTGACCGGCCGGCAAGTTTTCAGTGCCCATCACTAAGAAAATCCACCTCTGCAGTGGGAAAATAAAGTTTTCCATGGCATGGAAGTTTCCTGCGTTCGTTATCATACCGCAAATTGTTGGGCCGGTCATTTAATGCCTCGGAATATGGAGAGGAAGAGCTGTTCTACTAGATGCAGGTGAAAAATTGACCGGCCGGCAAGTTTTCAGTGCCCATCACTAAGAAAATCCACCTCTGCAGTGGGAAAATAAAAGTTTTCCATGGCATGGAAGTTTCCTGCGTTCGTTATCATACCGCAAATTGTTGGGCCGGTCATTTAATGCCTCGGAATATGGAGAGGAAGAGCTGTTCTACTAGATGCAGGTGAAAAATTGACCGGCCGGCAAGTTTTCAGTGCCCATCACTAAGAAAATCCACCTCTGCAGTGGGAAAATAAAAGTTTTCCATGGCATGGAAGTTTCCTGCGTTCGTTATCATACCGCAAATTGTTGGGCCGGTCATTTAATGCCTCGGAATATGGAGAGGAAGAGCTGTTCTACTAGATGCAGGTGAAAAATTGACCGGCCGGCAAGTTTTCAGTGCCCATCACTAAGAAAATCCACCTCTGCAGTGGGAAAATAAAAGTTTTCCATGGCATGGAAGTTTCCTGCGTTCGTTATCATACCGCAAATTGTTGGGCCGGTCATTTAATGCCTCGGAATATGGAGAGGAAGAGCTGTTCTACTAGATGCAGGTGAAAAATTGACCGGCCGGCAAGTTTTCAGTGCCCATCACTAAGAAAATCCACCTCTGCAGTGGGAAAATAAAAGTTTTCCATGGCATGGAAGTTTCCTGCGTTCGTTATCATACCGCAAATTGTTGGGCCGGTCATTTAATGCCTCGGAATATGGAGAGGAAGAGCTGTTCTACTAGATGCAGGTGAAAAATTGACCGGCCGGCAAGTTTTCAGTGCCCATCACTAAGAAAATCCACCTCTGCAGTGGGAAAATAAAAGTTTTCCATGGCATGGAAGTTTCCTGCGTTCGTTATCATACCGCAAATTGTTGGGCCGGTCATTTAATGCCTCGGAATATGGAGAGGAAGAGCTGTTCTACTAGATGCAGGTGAAAAATTGACCGGCCGGCAAGTTTTCAGTGCCCATCACTAAGAAAATCCACCTCTGCAGTGGGAAAATAAAAGTTTTCCATGGCATGGAAGTTTCCTGCGTTCGTTATCATACCGCAAATTGTTGGGCCGGTCATTTAATGCCTCGGAATATGGAGAGGAAGAGCTGTTCTACTAGATGCAGGTGAAAAATTGACCGGCCGGCAAGTTTTCAGTGCCCATCACTAAGAAAATCCACCTCTGCAGTGGGAAAATAAAAGTTTTCCATGGCATGGAAGTTTCCTGCGTTCGTTATCATACCGCAAATTGTTGGGCCGGTCATTTAATGCCTCGGAATATGGAGAGGAAGAGCTGTTCTACTAGATGCAGGTGAAAAATTGACCGGCCGGCAAGTTTTCAGTGCCCATCACTAAGAAAATCCACCTCTGCAGTGGGAAAATAAAAGTTTTCCATGGATGGAAGTTTCCTGCGTTCGTTATCATACCGCAAATTGTTGGGCCGGTCATTTAATGCCTCGGAATATGGAGAGGAAGAGCTGTTCTACTAGATGCAGGTGAAAAATTGACCGGCCGGCAAGTTTTCAGTGCCCATCACTAAGAAAATCCACCTCTGCAGTGGGAAAATAAAAGTTTTCCATGGCATGGAAGTTTCCTGCGTTCGTTATCATACCGCAAATTGTTGGGCCGGTCATTTAATGCCTCGGAATATGGAGAGGAAGAGCTGTTCTACTAGATGCAGGTGAAAAATTGACCGGCCGGCAAGTTTTCAGTGCCCATCACTAAGAAAATCCACCTCTGCAGTGGGAAAATAAAAGTTTTCCATGGCATGGAAGTTTCCTGCGTTCGTTATCATACCGCAAATTGTTGGGCCGGTCATTTAATGCCTCGGAATATGGAGAGGAAGAGCTGTTCTACTAGATGCAGGTGAAAAATTGACCGGCCGGCAAGTTTTCAGTGCCCATCACTAAGAAAATCCACCTCTGCAGTGGGAAAATAAAAGTTTTCCATGGCATGGAAGTTTCCTGCGTTCGTTATCATACCGCAAATTGTTGGGCCGGTCATTTAATGCCTCGGAATATGGAGAGGAAGAGCTGTTCTACTAGATGCAGGTGAAAAATTGACCGGCCGGCAAGTTTTCAGTGCCCATCACTAAGAAAATCCACCTCTGCAGTGGGAAAATAAAAGTTTTCCATGGCATGGAAGTTTCCTGCGTTCGTTATCATACCGCAAATTGTTGGGCCGGTCATTTAATGCCTCGGAATATGGAGAGGAAGAGCTGTTCTACTAGATGCAGGTGAAAAATTGACCGGCCGGCAAGTTTTCAGTGCCCATCACTAAGAAAATCCACCTCTGCAGTGGGAAAATAAAAGTTTTCCATGGCATGGAAGTTTCCTGCGTTCGTTATCATACCGCAAATTGTTGGGCCGGTCATTTAATGCCTCGGAATATGGAGAGGAAGAGCTGTTCTACTAGATGCAGGTGAAAAATTGACCGGCCGGCAAGTTTTCAGTGCCCATCACTAAGAAAATCCACCTCTGCAGTGGGCCGGTCATTTAATGCCTCGGAATATGGAGAAAAGCTGTTCTAATAAAAGTTTTCCATGGCATGGAAGTTTCCTGCGTTCGTTATCATACCGCAAATTGTTGGGCCGGTCATTTAATGCCTCGGAATATGGAGAGGAAGAGCTGTTCTACTAGATGCAGGTGAAAAATTGACCGGCCGGCAAGTTTTCAGTGCCCATCACTAAGAAAATCCACCTCTGCAGTGGGAAAATAAAAGTTTTCCATGGCATGGAAGTTTCCTGCGTTCGTTATCATACCGCAAATTGTTGGGCCGGTCATTTAATGCCTCGGAATATGGAGAGGAAGAGCTGTTCTACTAGATGCAGGTGAAAAATTGACCGGCCGGCAAGTTTTCAGTGCCCATCACTAAGAAAATCCACCTCTGCAGTGGGAAAATAAAAGTTTTCCATGGCATGGAAGTTTCCTGCGTTCGTTATCATACCGCAAATTGTTGGGCCGGTCATTTAATGCCTCGGAATATGGAGAGGAAGAGCTGTTCTACTAGATGCAGGTGAAAAATTGACCGGCCGGCAAGTTTTCAGTGCCCATCACTAAGAAAATCCACCTCTGCAGTGGGAAAATAAAGTTTTCCATGGCATGGAAAATAAAGTTTTCCATGGCATGGAAGTTTTCGTTCGTTATCATACCGCAAATTGTTGGGCCGGTCATTTAATGCCTCGGAATATGGAGAGGAAGAGCTGTTCTACTAGATGCAGGTGAAAAATTGACCGGCCGGCAAGTTTTCAGTGCCCATCACTAAGAAAATCCACCTCTGCAGTGGGAAAATAAAAGTTTTCCATGGCATGGAAGTTTCCTGCGTTCGTTATCATACCGCAAATTGTTGGGCCGGTCATTTAATGCCTCGGAATATGGAGAGGAAGAGCTGTTCTACTAGATGCAGGTGAAAAATTGACCGGCCGGCAAGTTTTCAGTGCCCATCACTAAGAAAATCCACCTCTGCAGTGGGAAAATAAAAGTTTTCCATGGCATGGAAGTTTCCTGCGTTCGTTATCATACCGCAAATTGTTGGGCCGGTCATTTAATGCCTCGGAATATGGAGAGGAAGAGCTGTTCTACTAGATGCAGGTGAAAAATTGACCGGCCGGCAAGTTTTCAGTGCCCATCACTAAGAAAATCCACCTCTGCAGTGGGAAAATAAAAGTTTTCCATGGCATGGAAGTTTCCTGCGTTCGTTATCATACCGCAAATTGTTGGGCCGGTCATTTAATGCCTCGGAATATGGAGAGGAAGAGCTGTTCTACTAGATGCAGGTGAAAAATTGACCGGCCGGCAAGTTTTCAGTGCCCATCACTAAGAAAATCCACCTCTGCAGTGGGAAAATAAAAGTTTTCCATGGCATGGAAGTTTCCTGCGTTCGTTATCATACCGCAAATTGTTGGGCCGGTCATTTAATGCCTCGGAATATGGAGAGGAAGAGCTGTTCTACTAGATGCAGGTGAAAAATTGACCGGCCGGCAAGTTTTCAGTGCCCATCACTAAGAAAATCCACCTCTGCAGTGGGAAAATAAAAGTTTTCCATGGCATGGAAGTTTCCTGCGTTCGTTATCATACCGCAAATTGTTGGGCCGGTCATTTAATGCCTCGGAATATGGAGAGGAAGAGCTGTTCTACTAGATGCAGGTGAAAAATTGACCGGCCGGCAAGTTTTCAGTGCCCATCACTAAGAAAATCCACCTCTGCAGTGGGAAAATAAAAGTTTTCCATGGCATGGAAGTTTCCTGCGTTCGTTATCATACCGCAAATTGTTGGGCCGGTCATTTAATGCCTCGGAATATGGAGAGGAAGAGCTGTTCTACTAGATGCAGGTGAAAAATTGACCGGCCGGCAAGTTTTCAGTGCCCATCACTAAGAAAATCCACCTCTGCAGTGGGAAAATAAAGTTTTCCATGGCATGGAAGTTTCCTGCGTTCGTTATCATACCGCAAATTGTTGGGCCGGTCATTTAATGCCTCGGAATATGGAGAGGAAGAGCTGTTCTACTAGATGCAGGTGAAAAATTGACCGGCCGGCAAGTTTTCAGTGCCCATCACTAAGAAAATCCACCTCTGCAGTGGGAAAATAAAAGTTTTCCATGGCATGGAAGTTTCCTGCGTTCGTTATCATACCGCAAATTGTTGGGCCGGTCATTTAATGCCTCGGAATATGGAGAGGAAGAGCTGTTCTACTAGATGCAGGTGAAAAATTGACCGGCCGGCAAGTTTTCAGTGCCCATCACTAAGAAAATCCACCTCTGCAGTGGGAAAATAAAGTTTTCCCATACCGCAAATTGTTGGGCCGGTCATTTAATGCCTCGGAATATGGAGAGGAAGAGCTGTTCTACTAGATGCAGGTGAAAAATTGACCGGCCGGCAAGTTTTCAGTGCCCATCACTAAGAAAATCCACCTCTGCAGTGGGAAAATAAAAGTTTTCCATGGCATGGAAGTTTCCTGCGTTCGTTATCATACCGCAAATTGTTGGGCCGGTCATTTAATGCCTCGGAATATGGAGAGGAAGAGCTGTTCTACTAGATGCAGGTGAAAAATTGACCGGCCGGCAAGTTTTCAGTGCCCATCACTAAGAAAATCCACCTCTGCAGTGGGAAAATAAAAGTTTTCCATGGCATGGAAGTTTCCTGCGTTCGTTATCATACCGCAAATTGTTGGGCCGGTCATTTAATGCCTCGGAATATGGAGAGGAAGAGCTGTTCTACTAGATGCAGGTGAAAAATTGACCGGCCGGCAAGTTTTCAGTGCCCATCACTAAGAAAATCCACCTCTGCAGTGGGAAAATAAAAGTTTTCCATGGCATGGAAGTTTCCTGCGTTCGTTATCATACCGCAAATTGTTGGGCCGGTCATTTAATGCCTCGGAATATGGAGAGGAAGAGCTGTTCTACTAGATGCAGGTGAAAAATTGACCGGCCGGCAAGTTTTCAGTGCCCATCACTAAGAAAATCCACCTCTGCAGTGGGAAAATAAAAGTTTTCCATGGCATGGAAGTTTCCTGCGTTCGTTATCATACCGCAAATTGTTGGGCCGGTCATTTAATGCCTCGGAATATGGAGAGGAAGAGCTGTTCTACTAGATGCAGGTGAAAAATTGACCGGCCGGCAAGTTTTCAGTGCCCATCACTAAGAAAATCCACCTCTGCAGTGGGAAAATAAAAGTTTTCCATGGCATGGAAGTTTCCTGCGTTCGTTATCATACCGCAAATTGTTGGGCCGGTCATTTAATGCCTCGGAATATGGAGAGGAAGAGCTGTTCTACTAGATGCAGGTGAAAAATTGACCGGCCGGCAAGTTTTCAGTGCCCATCACTAAGAAAATCCACCTCTGCAGTGGGGAAGATCTGTTCTACTAGATGCAGGTGAAAAATTGACCGGCCGGCAAGTTTTCAGTGCCCATCACTAAGAAAATCCACCTCTGCAGTGGGAAAATAAAAGTTTTCCATGGCATGGAAGTTTCCTGCGTTCGTTATCATACCGCAAATTGTTGGGCCGGTCATTTAATGCCTCGGAATATGGAGAGGAAGAGCTGTTCTACTAGATGCAGGTGAAAAATTGACCGGCCGGCAAGTTTTCAGTGCCCATCACTAAGAAAATCCACCTCTGCAGTGGGAAAATAAAAGTTTTCCATGGCATGGAAGTTTCCTGCGTTCGTTATCATACCGCAAATTGTTGGGCCGGTCATTTAATGCCTCAAAATATGGAGAGGAAGAGCTGTTCTACTAGATGCAGGTGAAAAATTGACCGGCCGGCAAGTTTTCAGTGCCCATCACTAAGAAAATCCACCTCTGCAGTGGGAAAATAAAAGTTTTCCATGGCATGGAAGTTTCCTGCGTTCGTTATCATACCGCAAATTGTTGGGCCGGTCATTTAATGCCTCGGAATATGGAGAGGAAGAGCTGTTCTACTAGATGCAGGTGAAAAATTGACCGGCCGGCAAGTTTTCAGTGCCCATCACTAAGAAAATCCACCTCTGCAGTGGGAAAATAAAAGTTTTCCATGGCATGGAAGTTTCCTGCGTTCGTTATCATACCGCAAATTGTTGGGCCGGTCATTTAATGCCTCGGAATATGGAGAGGAAGAGCTGTTCTACTAGATGCAGGTGAAAAATTGACCGGCCGGCAAGTTTTCAGTGCCCATCACTAAGAAAATCCACCTCTGCAGTGGGAAAATAAAAGTTTTCCATGGCATGGAAGTTTCCTGCGTTCGTTATCATACCGCAAATTGTTGGGCCGATCATTTAATGCCTCGGAATATGGAGAGGAAGAGCTGTTCTACTAGATGCAGGTGAAAAATTGACCGGCCGGCAAGTTTTCAGTGCCCATCACTAAGAAAATCCACCTCTGCAGTGGGAAAATAAAAGTTTTCCATGGCATGGAAGTTTCCTGCGTTCGTTATCATACCGCAAATTGTTGGGCCGGTCATTTAATGCCTCGGAATATGGAGAGGAAGAGCTGTTCTACTAGATGCAGGTGAAAAATTGACCGGCCGGCAAGTTTTCAGTGCCCATCACTAAGAAAATCCACCTCTGCAGTGGGAAAATAAAAGTTTTCCATGGCATGGAAGTTTCCTGCGTTCGTTATCATACCGCAAATTGTTGGGCCGATCATTTAATGCCTCGGAATATGGAGAGGAAGAGCTGTTCTACTAGATGCAGGTGAAAAATTGACCGGCCGGCAAGTTTTCAGTGCCCATCACTAAGAAAATCCACCTCTGCAGTGGGAAAATAAAAGTTTTCCATGGCATGGAAGTTTCCTGCGTTCGTTATCATACCGCAAATTGTTGGGCCGGTCATTTAATGCCTCGGAATATGGAGAGGAAGAGCTGTTCTACTAGATGCAGGTGAAAAATTGACCGGCCGGCAAGTTTTCAGTGCCCATCACTAAGAAAATCCACCTCTGCAGTGGGAAAATAAAAGTTTTCCATGGCATGGAAGTTTCCTGCGTTCGTTATCATACCGCAAATTGTTGGGCCGATCATTTAATGCCTCGGAATATGGAGAGGAAGAGCTGTTCTACTAGATGCAGGTGAAAAATTGACCGGCCGGCAAGTTTTCAGTGCCCATCACTAAGAAAATCCACCTCTGCAGTGGGAAAATAAAAGTTTTCCATGGCATGGAAGTTTCCTGCGTTCGTTATCATACCGCAAATTGTTGGGCCGGTCATTTAATGCCTCAAAATATGGAGAGGAAGAGCTGTTCTACTAGATGCAGGTGAAAAATTGACCGGCCGGCAAGTTTTCAGTGCCCATCACTAAGAAAATCCACCTCTGCAGTGGGAAAATAAAAGTTTTCCATGGGATGGAAGTTTCCTGCGTTCGTTATCATACCGCAAATTGTTGGGCCGGTCATTTAATGCCTCGGAATATGGAGAGGAAGAGCTGTTCTACTAGATGCAGGTGAAAAATTGACCGGCCGGCAAGTTTTCAGTGCCCATCACTAAGAAAATCCACCTCTGCAGTGGGAAAATAAAAGTTTTCCATGGGATGGAAGTTTCCTGCGTTCGTTATCATACCGCAAATTGTTGGGCCGGTCATTTAATGCCTCGGAATATGGAGAGGAAGAGCTGTTCTACTAGATGCAGGTGAAAAATTGACCGGCCGGCAAGTTTTCAGTGCCCATCACTAAGAAAATCCACCTCTGCAGTGGGAAAATAAAAGTTTTCCATGGCATGGAAGTTTCCTGCGTTCGTTATCATACCGCAAATTGTTGGGCCGGTCATTTAATGCCTCAAAATATGGAGAGGAAGAGCTGTTCTACTAGATGCAGGTGAAAAATTGACCGGCCGGCAAGTTTTCAGTGCCCATCACTAAGAAAATCCACCTCTGCAGTGGGAAAATAAAAGTTTTCCATGGCATGGAAGTTTCCTGCGTTCGTTATCATACCGCAAATTGTTGGGCCGATCATTTAATGCCTCGGAATATGGAGAGGAAGAGCTGTTCTACTAGATGCAGGTGAAAAATTGACCGGCCGGCAAGTTTTCAGTGCCCATCACTAAGAAAATCCACCTCTGCAGTGGGAAAATAAAAGTTTTCCATGGCATGGAAGTTTCCTGCGTTCGTTATCATACCGCAAATTGTTGGGCCGGTCATTTAATGCCTCGGAATATGGAGAGGAAGAGCTGTTCTACTAGATGCAGGTGAAAAATTGACCGGCCGGCAAGTTTTCAGTGCCCATCACTAAGAAAATCCACCTCTGCAGTGGGAAAATAAAAGTTTTCCATGGCATGGAAGTTTCCTGCGTTCGTTATCATACCGCAAATTGTTGGGCCGGTCATTTAATGCCTCGGAATATGGAGAGGAAGAGCTGTTCTACTAGATGCAGGTGAAAAATTGACCGGCCGGCAAGTTTTCAGTGCCCATCACTAAGAAAATCCACCTCTGCAGTGGGAAAATAAAAGTTTTCCATGGCATGGAAGTTTCCTGCGTTCGTTATCATACCGCAAATTGTTGGGCCGGTCATTTAATGCCTCGGAATATGGAGAGGAAGAGCTGTTCTACTAGATGCAGGTGAAAAATTGACCGGCCGGCAAGTTTTCAGTGCCCATCACTAAGAAAATCCACCTCTGCAGTGGGAAAATAAAAGTTTTCCATGGCATGGAAGTTTCCTGCGTTCGTTATCATACCGCAAATTGTTGGGCCGGTCATTTAATGCCTCGGAATATGGAGAGGAAGAGCTGTTCTACTAGATGCAGGTGAAAAATTGACCGGCCGGCAAGTTTTCAGTGCCCATCACTAAGAAAATCCACCTCTGCAGTGGGAAAATAAAGTTTTCCATGGCATGGAAGTTTCCTGCGTTCGTTATCATACCGCAAATTGTTGGGCCGGTCATTTAATGCCTCGGAATATGGAGAGGAAGAGCTGTTCTACTAGATGCAGGTGAAAAATTGACCGGCCGGCAAGTTTTCAGTGCCCATCACTAAGAAAATCCACCTCTGCAGTGGGAAAATAAAAGTTTTCCATGGCATGGAAGTTTCCTGCGTTCGTTATCATACCGCAAATTGTTGGGCCGGTCATTTAATGCCTCGGAATATGGAGAGGAAGAGCTGTTCTACTAGATGCAGGTGAAAAATTGACCGGCCGGCAAGTTTTCAGTGCCCATCACTAAGAAAATCCACCTCTGCAGTGGGAAAATAAAAGTTTTCCATGGCATGGAAGTTTCCTGCGTTCGTTATCATACCGCAAATTGTTGGGCCGGTCATTTAATGCCTCGGAATATGGAGAGGAAGAGCTGTTCTACTAGATGCAGGTGAAAAATTGACCGGCCGGCAAGTTTTCAGTGCCCATCACTAAGAAAATCCACCTCTGCAGTGGGAAAATAAAAGTTTTCCATGGCATGGAAGTTTCCTGCGTTCGTTATCATACCGCAAATTGTTGGGCCGGTCATTTAATGCCTCGGAATATGGAGAGGAAGAGCTGTTCTACTAGATGCAGGTGAAAAATTGACCGGCCGGCAAGTTTTCAGTGCCCATCACTAAGAAAATCCACCTCTGCAGTGGGAAAATAAAGTTTTCCGCTTCTTAAATATCACTAAGAAAATCGTGGTATGCTCAGCAAGGATTGCAAAATATATTTCTAAAAAAGAGACCGTTCTTCTGCGTTCGATTTACAGAGACCGCAAATTGTTGGGCCGATCATTTAATGCCTTGAATATTTCATGTAGAGCTGTTCTAAATATCGATGCGTATGTGAAAAATTGACCGGCCAGCAAGGATTTCAGTTACATCACTTCAAAGAACCGTTCCACCTCTGACGCCGAACATAGAAGTTTTCCATGGCAGGTAGAAAGACGTACTTGCGTTCGTTATGAAGCCTTTGTTTTCATGTAATGCCTCTTCTTAAATATCGTGCGAGTAAAGCTGTGGTATGCTCAGTAAGGATTGCAGGTGAAAAATTGATAGGCCGGCAAGTTCTTCAACTTGACGCCGATTTACAAAGAACCTCTGCAGTGGGAAAATAAAAGTTTTCCATGGCATGGAAGTTTCCTGCGTTCGTTATCATACCGTAAATTGTTGGGCCGATCATTTAATGCCTCGGAATATGGAGCAAGGAAGAGCAAAGTTCTATGTTGCATTGAAAAATTGACCGTTCTTCAACTTTTGACGCCAATCACTAAGAAGATCCACCTCGAGGAGAAATAAAAGTTTTCCATGGCATGGAAGTTTTGCGTTCGTGTATCATACTTCTTAAATATTTTGGGCCGGTCATTTAATGCCTCGTGGTATGCTCAGCAAGGCTGTTCTAAAGATGCACGGGTGAAAAATTGACCGGCCGGCAAGTTTTCAGTGCCCATCACTAAGAAAATCCACCTCTGAAGTGGGAAAATAAAAGTTTTCCATGGGATGGAAGCCTTCCTGTTTTCATGTATCATACCGCAAAATCGTGTGGGCCTGGGTCATTTAATGCCTCAGCATAGGAGAGCAAGAGTTTCTACTAGATGCGGGTGAGACCGGCCGGCAAGTTTTCAGTGCCCAACACTAAGAAAATCCACCTCTGCAGTGGGAAAATAAAAGTTTTCCATGGCATTGAAGTTTCCTGCGTTCGTTATCATACCGCAAATTGTTGGGCCGATCATTTAATGCCCGTGGTATGCTCAGCAAGATTGCAAAGTTACATATTTCAAAGAGACCGTTCTTCAAGTTTTGACGCCGATTTACAGAGATCCAGGCGAGGAGATAGAATAAAAGTTTTCTCATGGCATAGAAGTTTTGTTTTCGTGTATATACCTTAAATTGTCGTGCGTATGTAAAGCCCGGAATATGCTCAGCAAGAGATTGCTAGTTACATATTTCAAAGATTGACCGGCCTTCAAGTTTTGACGCCGATTTACAGAGATATCGACCTCTGGAGATGGGAAAGACGTAAAAAGTTTTCCATGGCATGGAAGTTTCCTGTTTTCGTTATCATGCCTTAAATTGTTGGGCCGGTATGTAATGCCGTGGTATGCTCATATTGAGAGCCTTTGTTTTCATGTAGCTGTTCTGCACGTGTGTGCGTATGAAAAATTGTACCGGCCGGCAAGTTTTCCAATGTTACATACTCAAGAGAAATCCTTCTGCGTGGGAAATACAAAGAAGGCGATGGGATGAAAGTTTTCTGGTCTCATTATGATACCGCAAATTGTTGGGCCGATCATTTGTAATGCCTCTAAATATGGAGTATGTAAAGCTGTATCTCAGCATGCAGGTGAAAAATTGACCGATTCAGAGAAGTTTTCAGTGACGCCGATTCACTAAGAGAAGGCTGCAGTGGGAAAATAAAAGTTTTCAATGGCATGGAAGTTTCCTGCGTTCATTATATGCTTCTCAAATATGTTGGGCCGTATGTAATGCCTTGGAATATGGAGAGGATTGCAAAGTTCATAGATGCATAGATGACCGTTCGGCAAGTTTTGAGTGCCGATTTACAGAGAAAATCCACCGAGGAGTTGGAAAGACGTAAAAAGATTTCCATGGCATGGAAGCTTTTGTTTTCGTTTTCATACTTAAAAATTGTTGGGCGTATGTAATGCCTCGTGAATATGCTCAGCAAGAGCTGTTCTAAAAGATGCGGGTGAAAAATTGACCGTTCTTCAAGTTTTCAGTGCCCATCACTAAGAAAAAGGTGAGGAATAAGAAAAGTACTTTCCATTTTGAAGTTTTGATTTCGTTATCATACCACTAAATATGTTGGGCCGTATGTAAAGCCTCGTGGTATGGAGAGGCAAGGATTTCTAAAGTTACATGAAAAATTGATAGCCGGCAAGTTCTTCATCTTCATAGAAAATCCACCTCTGCGGCTGATTTACAGAGAAGTTTTCCATGGAGATAGAAATTGTACCTGCGTTCGTTATCATACCGCAAATTGTTTTCATTTGTATATGCTTTGGAATATGGAGTAGTAAAGCGTGTTCTACTAGATGCAAGGTGAAAAATTGACCGGCCGGCAAGTTTTCATTGACGTTCATCACTAAGAAAATCCACCTCTACAGTGGGAAAATAAAAGTTTTCCATGGCATGGAAGTTTCCTGCGTTCGTTATCATACCGCAAATTGTTGGGCCGATCATTTAATGCCTCGTAATATGGAGAGGAAGGATTGCAAAGTTACATAGATTCATGAAAAATTGACCGTTCTTCAAGTTTTGACGCCGATTTACTAGAGAAGGCGACCTCTCCAGTGGGAAAATAAAAGTTCTCATTTTGAAGCTTTGCGTTCGTTATCATACCTTAAATTATTGGGCGATATGTAATGCCTCGTGGTATGGAGAGGAAGAGCTGTTCTACTAGATACATATTTGAAAAATTGACCGTTCTTCAAGTTTTTCGAGTGCCCGATTTACAGAAAACCTCTGGTGAGGAATAAGAAAGACGTACTTGGTCTCATGGGATGGAAGTTTTGATTTCATGTATCATACCGCAAATTGTTGGGCCGGTCATTTAATGCCTCGTGGTATGGAGAGCAAGGATTGCAAAGTTACATGATTCATAGAGACAAGTTTTCATGCCCATCATAGAAACGTTCCAACTTCTCCGATTTACAGAGAAGGGAAGAATAGAAAGTTTTCCTTGGTCTAATTTTGAAGCCTTTGTTTCCTGCGTTCGTTATCATACCAAAATTGTTGGGCCGGTGGTAATGCCTCAGCAAGGATTGCAAGAGCTACATGATGCAGGTAAAGACCGTTCTTCAAGTTTTGACGCCGATTTACAGAGATCCACCTCTGCAGTGGGAAAAAAAAAGTTTTCCAAGGCATGGAAGTTTCCTGCGTTCATTATCATACCGCAAATTGTTGGGCCGGTCATTTAATGCCTCGGAATATGGAGAGGAAGAGCTGTTCTACTAGATGAAGGTGAAAAATTGACCGGCCGGCAAGTTTTCAGTGCCCATCACTAAGAAGATCCACCTCTGCAGTGGGAAAATAAAAGTTTTCCATGGCATGGAAGTTTCCTGCGTTCGTTATCATACCGCAAATTGTTGGGCCGATCATTTAATGCCTCAGCAAGGATTGCAAAGTTTCATGTTTCATAGAGACTGTTCCTTCATCTAGATGTTTTTTTGTATATGCTTCTTAAATTGACCGTATGTAAAGTTTTTCAGTGCCCATCACCTAAGAAAATCCACATCTGCAGAGGTAAAATTCAACTTTTCCGATTTACAGAGAAGGCGAGGAGTTCGTTATCATACCGATCTCATTGTTGGGCTTTTGTTTTCATGTATATGCCTCTTAAATATTGGCGAGTAAGAGCTGGTTCTACTAGATTGCAAGTGAAATTTCATAGAGACCGTTCTTCAAGTTTCAGTGCCCATTACAGAGAAGGTGGGAAAATAAAAGTTTTCCATGGCATGGATTTCATGTATTCGTTATCATATCGTGCAAATTGTTGGGCCGATCATTTAATGCCTCGGAATATGGAGAGGAAGAGCTGTTCTACTAGATGCAGGTGAAAAATTGACCGGCCGGCAAGTTTTCAGTGCCCATCACTAAGAACACCTCTGCAGTGGGAAAATAAAAGTTTTCCATGGCATGGAAGTTTCCTGCGTTCGTTATCATACCGCAAATTGTTGGGCCGGTCATTTAATGCCTCGGAATATGGAGAGGAAGAGCTGTTCTACTAGATGCAGGTGAAAAATTGACCGGCCGGCAAGTTTTTAGTGCCCATCACTAAGAAAATCCACCTCTGCAGTGGGAAAATAAAAGTTTTCCATGGCATGGAAGTTTCCTGCGTTCGTTATCATACCGCAAATTGTTGGGCCGGTCATTTAATGCCTCGGAATATGGAGAGGAAGAGCTGTTCTACTAGATGCAGGTGAAAAATTGACCGGCCGGCAAGTTTTCAGTGCCCATCACTAAGAAAATCCACCTCTGCAGTGGGAAAATAAAGTTTTCCATGGCATGGAAGTTTCCTGCGTTCGTTATCATACCGCAAATTGTTGGGCCAGTCATTTAATGCCTCGGAATATGGAGAGGAAGAGCTGTTCTACTAGATGCAGGTGAAAAATTGACCGGCCGGCAAGTTTTCAGTGCCCATCACTAAGAAAATCCTCCTCTGCAGTGGGAAAATAAAAGTTTTCCATGGCATGGAAGTTTCCTGCGTTCGTTATCATACCGCAAATTGTTGGGCCGGTCATTTAATGCCTCGGAATATGGAGAGGAAGAGCTGTTCTACTAGATGCAGGTGAAAAATTGACCGGCCGGCAAGTTTTCAGTGCCCATCACTA
Source organism: Ceriodaphnia dubia (assembly GCA_022539655.2). Taxonomy (NCBI): domain Eukaryota; kingdom Metazoa; phylum Arthropoda; class Branchiopoda; order Diplostraca; family Daphniidae; genus Ceriodaphnia; species Ceriodaphnia dubia. The sequence continues at coordinate 17,899 of JAKUCG020000036.1, forward strand.
AGAAAATCCACCTCTGCAGTGGGAAAATAAAAGTTTTCCATGGGATGGAAGTTTCCTGCGTTCGTTATCATACCGCAAATTGTTGGGCCGGTCATTTAATGCCTCGGAATATGGAGAGGAAGAGCTGTTCTACTAGATGCAGGTGAAAAATTGACCGGCCGGCAAGTTTTCAGTGCCCATCACTAAGAAAATCCACCTCTGCAGTGGGAAAATAAAAGTTTTCCATGGCATGGAAGTTTCCTGCGTTCGTTATCATACCGCAAATTGTTGGGCCGGTCATTTAATGCCTCGGAATATGGAGAGGAAGAGCTGTTCTACTAGATGCAGGTGAAAAATTGACCGGCCGGCAAGTTTTCAGTGCCCATCACTAAGAAAATCCACCTCTGCAGTGGGAAAATAAAAGTTTTCCATGGCATGGAAGTTTCCTGCGTTCGTTATCATACCGCAAATTGTTGGGCCGATCATTTAATGCCTCGGAATATGGAGAGGAAGAGCTGTTCTACTAGATGCAGGTGAAAAATTGACCGGCCGGCAAGTTTTCAGTGCCCATCACTAAGAAAATCCACCTCTGCAGTGGGAAAATAAAAGTTTTCCATGGCATGGAAGTTTCCTGCGTTCGTTATCATACCGCAAATTGTTGGGCCGGTCATTTAATGCCTCGGAATATGGAGAGGAAGAGCTGTTCTACTAGATGCAGGTGAAAAATTGACCGGCCGGCAAGTTTTCAGTGCCCATCACTAAGAAAATCCACCTCTGCAGTGGGAAAATAAAAGTTTTCCATGGCATGGAAGTTTCCTGCGTTCGTTATCATACCGCAAATTGTTGGGCCGGTCATTTAATGCCTCGGAATATGGAGAGGAAGAGCTGTTCTACTAGATGCAGGTGAAAAATTGACCGGCCGGCAAGTTTTCAGTGCCCATCACTAAGAAAATCCACCTCTGCAGTGGGAAAATAAAAGTTTTCCATGGCATGGAAGTTTCCTGCGTTCGTTATCATACCGCAAATTGTTGGGCCGGTCATTTAATGCCTCGGAATATGGAGAGGAAGAGCTGTTCTACTAGATGCAGGTGAAAAATTGACCGGCCGGCAAGTTTTCAGTGCCCATCACTAAGAAAATCCACCTCTGCAGTGGGAAAATAAAAGTTTTCCATGGCATGGAAGTTTCCTGCGTTCGTTATCATACCGCAAATTGTTGGGCCGGTCATTTAATGCCTCGGAATATGGAGAGGAAGAGCTGTTCTACTAGATGCAGGTGAAAAATTGACCGGCCGGCAAGTTTTCAGTGCCCATCACTAAGAAAATCCACCTCTGCAGTGGGAAAATAAAAGTTTTCCATGGCATGGAAGTTTCCTGCGTTCGTTATCATACCGCAAATTGTTGGGCCGATCATTTAATGCCTCGGAATATGGAGAGGAAGAGCTGTTCTACTAGATGCAGGTGAAAAATTGACCGGCCGGCAAGTTTTCAGTGCCCATCACTAAGAAAATCCACCTCTGCAGTGGGAAAATAAAAGTTTTCCATGGCATGGAAGTTTCCTGCGTTCGTTATCATACCGCAAATTGTTGGGCCGGTCATTTAATGCCTCGGAATATGGAGAGGAAGAGCTGTTCTACTAGATGCAGGTGAAAAATTGACCGGCCGGCAAGTTTTCAGTGCCCATCACTAAGAAAATCCACCTCTGCAGTGGGAAAATAAAAGTTTTCCATGGCATGGAAGTTTCCTGCGTTCGTTATCATACCGCAAATTGTTGGGCCGGTCATTTAATGCCTCGGAATATGGAGAGGAAGAGCTGTTCTACTAGATGCAGGTGAAAAATTGACCGGCCGGCAAGTTTTCAGTGCCCATCACTAAGAAAATCCACCTCTGCAGTGGGAAAATAAAAGTTTTCCATGGCATGGAAGTTTCCTGCGTTCGTTATCATACCGCAAATTGTTGGGCCGGTCATTTAATGCCTCGGAATATGGAGAGGAAGAGCTGTTCTACTAGATGCAGGTGAAAAATTGACCGGCCGGCAAGTTTTCAGTGCCCATCACTAAGAAAATCCACCTCTGCAGTGGGAAAATAAAAGTTTTCCATGGCATGGAAGTTTCCTGCGTTCGTTATCATACCGCAAATTGTTGGGCCGGTCATTTAATGCCTCGGAATATGGAGAGGAAGAGCTGTTCTACTAGATGCAGGTGAAAAATTGACCGGCCGGCAAGTTTTCAGTGCCCATCACTAAGAAAATCCACCTCTGCAGTGGGAAAATAAAAGTTTTCCATGGCATGGAAGTTTCCTGCGTTCGTTATCATACCGCAAATTGTTGGGCCGGTCATTTAATGCCTCGGAATATGGAGAGGAAGAGCTGTTCTACTAGATGCAGGTGAAAAATTGACCGGCCGGCAAGTTTTCAGTGCCCATCACTAAGAAAATCCACCTCTGCAGTGGGAAAATAAAAGTTTTCCATGGCATGGAAGTTTCCTGCGTTCGTTATCATACCGCAAATTGTTGGGCCGGTCATTTAATGCCTCGGAATATGGAGAGGAAGAGCTGTTCTACTAGATGCAGGTGAAAAATTGACCGGCCGGCAAGTTTTCAGTGCCCATCACTAAGAAAATCCACCTCTGCAGTGGGAAAATAAAAGTTTTCCATGGCATGGAAGTTTCCTGCGTTCGTTATCATACCGCAAATTGTTGGGCCGGTCATTTAATGCCTCGGAATATGGAGAGGAAGAGCTGTTCTACTAGATGCAGGTGAAAAATTGACCGGCCGGCAAGTTTTCAGTGCCCATCACTAAGAAAATCCACCTCTGCAGTGGGAAAATAAAAGTTTTCCATGGCATGGAAGTTTCCTGCGTTCGTTATCATACCGCAAATTGTTGGGCCGGTCATTTAATGCCTCGGAATATGGAGAGGAAGAGCTGTTCTACTAGATGCAGGTGAAAAATTGACCGGCCGGCAAGTTTTCAGTGCCCATCACTAAGAAAATCCACCTCTGCAGTGGGAAAATAAAAGTTTTCCATGGCATGGAAGTTTCCTGCGTTCGTTAACTCATACCGCAAATTGTTGGGCCGGTCATTTAATGCCTCAAAATATGGAGAGGAAGAGCTGTTCTACTAGATGCAGGTGAAAAATTGACCGGCCGGCAAGTTTTCAGTGCCCATCACTAAGAAAATCCACCTCTGCAGTGGGAAAATAAAAGTTTTCCATGGCATGGAAGTTTCCTGCGTTCGTTATCATACCGCAAATTGTTGGGCCGGTCATTAATTGACCGGCCGGCAAGTTTTCAGTGCCCATCACTAAGAAAATCCACCTCTGCAGTGGGAAAATAAAAGTTTTCCATTGGATGGAAGTTTCCTGCGTTCGTTATCATACCGCAAATTGTTGGGCCGGTCATTTAATGCCTCGGAATATGGAGAGGAAGAGCTGTTCTACTAGATGCAGGTGAAAAATTGACCGGCCGGCAAGTTTTCAGTGCCCATCACTAAGAAAATCCACCTCTGCAGTGGGAAAATAAAAGTTTTCCATGGCATGGAAGTTTCCTGCGTTCGTTATCATACCGCAAATTGTTGGGCCGGTCATTTAATGCCTCGGAATATGGAGAGGAAGAGCTGTTCTACTAGATGCAGGTGAAAAATTGACCGGCCGGCAAGTTTTCAGTGCCCATCACTAAGAAAATCCACCTCTGCAGTGGGAAAATAAAAGTTTTCCATGGCATGGAAGTTTCCTGCGTTCGTTATCATACCGCAAATTGTTGGGCCGGTCATTTAATGCCTCGGAATATGGAGAGGAAGAGCTGTTCTACTAGATGCAGGTGAAAAATTGACCGGCCGGCAAGTTTTCAGTGCCCATCACTAAGAAAATCCACCTCTGCAGTGGGAAAATAAAAGTTTTCCATGGCATGGAAGTTTCCTGCGTTCGTTATCATACCGCAAATTGTTGGGCCGGTCATTTAATGCCTCGGAATATGGAGAGGAAGAGCTGTTCTACTAGATGCAGGTGAAAAATTGACCGGCCGGCAAGTTTTCAGTGCCCATCACTAAGAAAATCCACCTCTGCAGTGGGAAAATAAAAGTTTTCCATGGCATGGAAGTTTCCTGCGTTCGTTATCATACCGCAAATTGTTGGGCCGGTCATTTAATGCCTCGGAATATGGAGAGGAAGAGCTGTTCTACTAGATGCAGGTGAAAAATTGACCGGCCGGCAAGTTTTCAGTGCCCATCACTAAGAAAATCCACCTCTGCAGTGGGAAAATAAAAGTTTTCCATGGCATGGAAGTTTCCTGCGTTCGTTATCATACCGCAAATTGTTGGGCCGGTCATTTAATGCCTCGGAATATGGAGAGGAAGAGCTGTTCTACTAGATGCAGGTGAAAAATTGACCGGCCGGCAAGTTTTCAGTGCCCATCACTAAGAAAATCCACCTCTGCAGTGGGAAAATAAAAGTTTTCCATGGCATGGAAGTTTCTGCGTTCGTTATCATACCGCAAATTGTTGGGCCGATCATTTAATGCCTCGGAATATGGAGAGGAAGTGCTGTTCTACTAGATGCAGGTGAAAAATTGACCGGCCGGCAAGTTTTAGTGCCCATCACTAAGAAAATCCACCTCTGCAGTGGGAAAATAAAAGTTTTCCATGGCATGGAAGTTTCCTGCGTTCGTTATCATACCGCAAATTGTTGGGCCGGTCATTTAATGCCTCAAAATATGGAGAGGAAGAGCTGTTCTACTAGATGCAGGTTAAAAATTGACCGGCCGGCAAGTTTTCAGTGCCCATCACTAAGAAAATCCACCTCTGCAGTGGGAAAATAAAAGTTTTCCATGGGATGGAAGTTTCCTGCGTTCGTTATCATACCGCAAATTGTTGGGCCGGTCATTTAATGCCTCGGAATATGGAGAGGACGAGCTGTTCTACTAGATGCAGGTGAAAAATTGACCGGCCGGCAAGTTTTCAGTGCCCATCACTAAGAAAATCCACCTCTGCAGTGGGAAAATAAAAGTTTTCCATGGCATGGAAGTTTCCTGCGTTCGTTATCATACCGCAAATTGTTGGGCCGATCATTTAATGCCTCGGAATATGGAGAGGAAGAGCTGTTCTACTAGATGCAGGTGAAAAATTGACCGGCCGGCAAGTTTTCAGTGCCCATCACCAAGAAAATCCACCTCTGCAGTGGGAAAATAAAAGTTTTCCATGGCATGGAAGTTTCCTGCGTTCGTTATCATACCGCAAATTGTTGGGCCGGTCATTTAATGCCTCGGAATATGGAGAGGAAGAGCTGTTCTACTAGATGCAGGTGAAAAATTGACCGGCAGGCAAGTTTTCAGTGCCCATCACTAAGAAAATCCACCTCTGCAGTGGGAAAATAAAAGTTTTCCATGGGATGGAAGTTTCCTGCGTTCGTTATCATACCGCAAATTGTTGGGCCGATCATTTAATGCCTCGGAATATGGAGAGGAAGTGCTGTTCTACTAGATGCAGGTGAAAAATTGACCGGCCGGCAATTTTTCAGTGCCCATCACTAAGAAAATCCACCTCTGCAGTGGGAAAATAAAAGTTTTCCATGGCATGGAAGTTTCCTGCGTTCGTTATCATACCGCAAATTGTTGGGCCGGTCATTTAATGCCTCGGAATATGGAAGAGCTGTTCTACTAGATGCAGGTGAAAAATTGACCGGCCGGCAAGTTTTTAGTGCCCATCACTAAGAAAATCCACCTCTGCAGTGGGAAAATAAAAGTTTTCCATGGCATGGAAGTTTCCTGCGTTCGTTATCATACTGCAAATTGTTGGGCCGATCATTTAATGCCTCGGAATATGGAGAGGAAGAGCTGTTCTACTAGATGCAGGTGAAAAATTGACCGGCCGGCAAGTTTTCAGTGCCCATCACTAAGAAAATCCACCTCTGCAGTGGGAAAATAAAAGTTTTCCATGGAATGGAAGTTTCCTGCGTTCGTTATCATACCGCAAATTGTTGGGCCGGTCATTTAATGCCTCAAAATATGGAGAGGAAGAGCTGTTCTACTAGATGCAGGTGAAAATTGACCGGCCGGCAAGTTTTCAGTGCCCATCACTAAGAAAATCCACCTCTGCAGTGGGAAAATAAAAGTTTTCCATGGCATGGAAGTTTCCTGCGTTCGTTATCATACCGCAAATTGTTGGGCCGATCATTTAATGCCTCGGAATATGGAGAGGAAGAGCTGTTCTACTAGATGGTGAAAAAATTGACCGGCCGGCAAGTTTTCAGTGCCCATCACTAAGAAAATCCACCTCTGCAGTGGGAAAATAAAAGTTTTCCATGGCATGGAAGTTTCCTGCGTTCGTTATCATACCGCAAATTGTTGGGCCGGTCATTTAATGCCTCGGAATATGGAGAGGAAGAGCTGTTCTACTAGATGCAGGTGAAAAATTGACCGGCCGGCAAGTTTTCAGTGCCCATCACTAAGAAAAAATCCACCTCTGCAGTGGGAAAATAAAAGTTTTCCATGGCATGGAAGTTTCCTGCGTTCGTTATCATACCGCAAATTGTTGGGCCGGTCATTTAATGCCTCAAAATATAGAGAGGAAGAGCTGTTCTACTAGATGCAGGTGAAAAATTGACCGGCCGGCAAGTTTTCAGTGCCCATCACTAAGAAAATCCACCTCTGCAGTGGGAAAATAAAAGTTTTCCATGGCATGGAAGTTTCCTGCGTTCGTTATCATACGCAAATTGTTGGGCCGGTCATTAAATGCCTCGGAATATGGAGAGGAAGAGCTGTTCTACTAGATGCAGGTGAAAAATTGACCGGCCGGCAAGTTTTCAGTGCCCATCACTAAGAAAATCCACCTCTGCAGTGGGAAAATAAAAGTTTCCCATGGCATGGAAGTTTCCTGCGTTCGTTATCATACCGCAAATTGTTGGGCCGGTCATTTAATGCCTAAAAATATGGAGAGGAAGAGCTGTTCTACTAGATGCAGGTGAAAATTGACCGGCCGGCAAGTTTTCAGTGCCCATCACTAAGAAAATCCACCTCTGCAGTGGGAAAATAAAAGTTTTCCATTGGATGGAAGTTTCCTGCGTTCGTTATCATACCGCAAATTGTTGGGCCGGTCATTTAATGCCTCGGAATATGGAGAGGAAGAGCTGTTCTACTAGATGCGAATTATTAAACACCAGTGCCCATCACTAGAAAATCCACCTCTGCAGTGGGAAAATAAAAGTTTTCCCGCTAACTGGAAGTTTCCTGCGTTCGTTATCATACCGCAAATTGTTGGGCCGGTCATTTAATGCCTCAAAATATGGAGAGGAAGAGCTGTTCTACTAGATGCGGGTGAAAAATTGACCGGCCGGCAAGTTTTCAGTGCCCATCACTAAGAAAATCCACCTCTGCAGTGGAAAATAAAGTTTTCCATGGCATGGAAGTTTCCTGCGTTCGTTATCATACCGCAAATTGTTGGGCCGGTCATTTAATGCCTCAAAATATGGAGAGGAAGAGCTGTTCTACTAGATGCAGGTGAAAAAATTGACCGGCCGGCAAGTTTTCAGTGCCATCACTAAGAAAATCCACCTCTGCAGTGGGAAAATAAAAGTTTTCCATGGCATGGAAGTTTCCTGCGTTCGTTATCATACCGCAAATTGTTGGGCCGATCATTTAATGCCTCGGAATATGGAGAGGAAGAGCTGTTCTACTAGATGCAGGTGAAAAATTGACCGGCCGGCAAGTTTTCAGTACCCATCACTAAGAAAATCCACCTCTGCAAAGGGAAAATAAAAGTTTTCCATGGGATGGGAGTTTCCTGCGTTCGTTATCATACCGCAAATTGTTGGGCCGGTCATTTAATGCCTCGGAATATGGAGAGGAAGAGCTGTTCTACTATATGCAGGTGAAAAATTGACCGGCCGGCAAGTTTTCAGTGCCCATCACTAAGAAAATCCACCTCTGCAGTGGGAAAATAAAAGTTTTCCATGGCATGGAAGTTTCCTGCGTTCGTTATCATACCGCAAATTGTTGGGCCGGTCATTTAATGCCTCGGAATATGGAGAGGAAGAGCTGTTCTACTAGATGCAGGTGAAAAATTGACCGGCCGGCAAGTTTTCAGTGCCCATCACTAAGAAAATCCACCTCTGCAGTGGGAAAATAAAAGTTTTCCATGGCATGGAAGTTTCCTGCGTTCGTTATCATACCGCAAATTGTTGGGCCGGTCATTTAATGCCTCGGAATATGGAGAGGAAGAGCTGTTCTACTAGATGCAGGTGAAAAATTGACCGGCCGGCAAGTTTTCAGTGCCCATCACTAAGAAAATCCACCTCTGCAGTGGGAAAATAAAAGTTTTCCATGGCATGGAAGTTTCCTGCGTTCGTTATCATACCGCAAATTGTTGGGCCGGTCATTTAATGCCTCGGAATATGGAGAGGAAGAGCTGTTCTACTAGATGCAGGTGAAAAATTGACCGGCCGGCAAGTTTTCAGTGCCCATCACTAAGAAAATCCACCTCTGCAGTGGGAAAATAAAAGTTTTCCATGGCATGGAAGTTTCCTGCGTTCGTTATCATACCGCAAATTGTTGGGCCGGTCATTTAATGCCTCGGAATATGGAGAGGAAGAGCTGTTCTACTAGATGCAGGTGAAAAATTGACCGGCCGGCAAGTTTTCAGTGCCCATCACTAAGAAAATCCACCTCTGCAGTGGGAAAATAAAAGTTTTCCATGGCATGGAAGTTTCCTGCGTTCGTTATCATACCGCAAATTGTTGGGCCGGTCATTTAATGCCTCGGAATATGGAGAGGAAGAGCTGTTCTACTAGATGCAGGTGAAAAATTGACCGGCCGGCAAGTTTTCAGTGCCCATCACTAAGAAAATCCACCTCTGCAGTGGGAAAATAAAAGTTTTCCATGGCATGGAAGTTTCCTGCGTTCGTTATCATACCGCAAATTGTTGGGCCGGTCATTTAATGCCTCGGAATATGGAGAGGAAGAGCTGTTCTACTAGATGCAGGTGAAAAATTGACCGGCCGGCAAGTTTTCAGTGCCCATCTCTAAGAAAATCCACCTCTGCAGTGGGAAAATAAAAGTTTTCCATGGCATGGAAGTTTCCTGCGTTCGTTATCATACCGCAAATTGTTGGGCCGGTCATTTAATGCCTCGGAATATGGAGAGGAAGAGCTGTTCTACTAGATGCAGGTGAAAAATTGACCGGCCGGCAAGTTTTCAGTGCCCATCACTAAGAAAATCCACCTCTGCAGTGGGAAAATAAAAGTTTTCCATGGCATGGAAGTTTCCTGCGTTCGTTATCATACCGCAAATTGTTGGGCCGGTCATTTAATGCCTCGGAATATGGAGAGGAAGAGCTGTTCTACTAGATGCAGGTGAAAAATTGACCGGCCGGCAAGTTTTCAGTGCCCATCACTAAGAAAATCCACCTCTGCAGTGGGAAAATAAAAGTTTTCCATGGCATGGAAGTTTCCTGCGTTCGTTATCATACCGCAAATTGTTGGGCCGGTCATTTAATGCCTCGGAATATGGAGAGGAAGAGCTGTTCTACTAGATGCAGGTGAAAAATTGACCGGCCGGCAAGTATTCAGTGCCCATCACTAAGAAAATCCACCTCTGCAGTGGGAAAATAAAAGTTTTCCATGGCATGGAAGTTTCCTGCGTTCGTTATCATACCGCAAATTGTTGGGCCGGTCATTTAATGCCTCGGAATATGGAGAGGAAGAGCTGTTCTACTAGATGCAGGTGAAAAATTGACCGGCCGGCAAGTTTTCAGTGCCCATCACTAAGAAAATCCACCTCTGCAGTGGAAAAA
>JAKUCG020000037.1:0-296727 GCA_022539655.2 Ceriodaphnia dubia
CCAGGTGGGCGCTATACGACAGTTTACAAATATGCCATAGAACTTCCAATGGCCATTGCTTCTTAAATCGGTAATACAACCCAGATTTCTTGCCTTATTATTTAATTAGGATTCTAAAGGATCATTTTGAGACTTTGTACGACCTTCTAGCAGATTGCGATCTGTAGAGAATTCCAATGGGCGCTAAACGACAATTTACAAATATGCCATAGAAATTCCAATGGCCATTGCTTCTTAAATCGGTAATACAACACAGATTTCATGCAATATTATTTAATTGGGAGTCTAAATGATCATTTTGAGTTTTTTTACGACCTTCTAGCGGATTGCAATCTGTAGAGAATTCAAATGGGCGCTAAACGACAGTTTACAAATATGCCATTGAACTTCCAATGGCCATTGCTTCCTTAATCGGTAATACAACCAAGATCTCTTGCCATATTATTTAATTGGGAGTCTAAATGATCATTTTGAGTTTTTTTACGACCTTCTAGCGGATTGCAATCTGAAGAGAATTCAAATGGGCGCTAAACGACAGTTTACAAATATGCCATTTAACTTCCAATGGCCATTGCTTCTTTTATCGGTAATACAACCAAGATTTCCTGCCATATTATTTAATTGGGAGTCCGAAGGATCATTTTGAGACATTCTACGACATTCTAGCGGATTGCGATCTGTAGAGAATTTAAATGGGCGCTAAACGACAGTTTACAAATATGCCATAGAACTTCCAATGGCCATTGTTTCCTAAATCGTCAATACAACCCAGATTTCTTGCCATATTATTTATTTGAGAGTCTTAAGGACCATTTTGAGACTTTGTACTACCTTCTAGCGGATTGCGATCTGTAGAGAATTCAAATGGGCGCTAAACGACAGTTTACAAATAGGCCATTTAACTTCCAATGGCCATTGCTTCTTTAATCGGTAATACAACAAAGATTTCTTGCCATATTATTTTATTGGTAGTCTAAAGGATCATTTTTAGACTGTGTACGACCTTCTAGCGGATTGCGATCACTAGGAAAACCAGGTGGGCGCAAAACGACAGTTTACAAATATGCCATAGAACTTCCAATGGCCATTGTTTAAAATCGGTAATACAACCAAGGTTTCTTGCCATATTATTTTATTGGTAGTCTAAATGATCATTTTTAGACTTTGTACGACCTTCTAGCGGATTGCGATCACTAGGAAAACCAAGTGGGCGCTATACGACAGTTTACAAATATGCCATTGAACTTCCAATGGCCATTGCTTCCTTAATCGGTAATACAACCCAGATTTCTTGCCATATTATTTAATTGGGAGTCTAAAGGATCATTTTGAGTTTTTTTACGACCTTCTAGCGGATTGCAATCTGTAGAGAATTCAAATGGGCGCTAAACGACAGTTTACAAATATGCCATAGAACTTCCAATGGCCATTGCTTCTTAAATCGGAAATACAACCAAGATCTCTTGCCATATTATTTAATTGGGAGTCTAAATGATCATTTTTAGACTTTGTACGACCTTCTAGCGGATTGCGATCACTAGGAAAACCAGGTGGGCGCTATACGACAGTTTACAAATATGCCATAGAACTTCCAATGGCCATTGCTTCTTAAATCGGTAATACAACCCAGATTTCATGCCATATTATTAAATTGGGATTCTAAAGGATCATTTTGAGACTTTGTAAGACCTTCTAGCGGATTGCGATCTGTAGAGAATTCCAATTGGCGCTAAACGACAATTTACAAATATACCATAGAAATTCCAATGGCCATTGCTTCTTAAATCGGTAATACAACCCAGATTTCATGCAATATTATTTAATTGGGAGTCTAAATGATCATTTTGAGTTTTTTTACGACCTTCTAGCGGATTGCAATCTGTAGAGAATTCAAATGGGCGCTAAACGACAGTTTACAAATATGCCATTGAACTTCCAATGGCCATTGCTTCTTTAATCGGTAATACAACCAAGATCTCTTGCCATATTATTTAATTGGGAGTCTAAATGATCATTTTGAGTTTTTTTACGACCTTCTAGCGGATTGCGATCTGTAGAGAATTCAAATGGGCGCTAAACGACAGTTTACAAATATGCCATTGAACTTCCAATGGCCATTGCTTCTTAAATCGGTAATACAACCCAGATTTCTTGCCATATTATTTAATTGGGATTCTAAAGGATCATTTTGAGTTTTCTAGCGGATTGCAATCTGAAGAGAATTCAAATGGGCGCTAAACGACAGTTTACAAATAGGCCATTTAACTTCCAATGGCCATTGCTTCTTTTATCGGTAATACAACCCAGATTTCTTGCCATATTATTTATTTGGGAGTCTAAAGGATCATTTTGAGACTTTGTACTACCTTCTAGCGGATTGCGATCTGTAGAGAATTCAAATGGGCGCTAAACGAAAGTTTACAAATATGCCATTGAACTTCCAATGGCCATTGCTTCTTAAATCGGAAATACAACCAAGATCTCTTGCCATATTATTTAATTGGGAGTCTAAAGGATCATTTTGAGACTTTGTACGACCTCCTAGCGGATTGCGATCTCTAGGAAAACCAGGTGGGCGCTAAACGACAGTTTACGAAAATGCCAAAGATCTTCCAATGGCCATTGCTTCTTAAATCGGAAATACAACCAAGATCTCTTGCCATATTATTTAATTGGGATTCTAAAGGATCATTTTGAGACTTTGTACGACCTTCTAGCGGATTACGATCACTAGGAAAACCAGGTGGGTGCTATACGACAGTTTACAAATATGCCATTGAACTTCCAATGGCCATTGCTTCTTAAATCGGAAATACAACCCAGATCTCTTGCCATATTATTTAATTGGGAGTCTAAATGATCATTTTGAGTTTTTTTACGACCTTCTAGCGGATTGCAATCTGTAGAGAATTCAAATGGGCGCTAAACGACAGTTTACAAATATGCCATTGAACTTCCAATTGCCATTCTTAAATCGGAAATAAATTCCATATTATTTAATTAATACAATGATCAGATCTCGGATTGCCATATTATTACAAATAATTGGGAGCTTCTAAATCGGATCATTTTGATATTTTTACGACTAAAGGATCTTCTAGCGGATTGCAATCTGAAGAGAATTCAAATGGGCGCTAAACGACAGTTTACAAATAGGCCATTTAACTTCCAATGGCCATTGCTTCTTTTATCGGTAATACAACCAAGATTTCCTGCCATATTATTTAATTGGGAGTCCGAAGGATCATTTTGAGACATTCTACGACATTCTAGCGGATTGCGATCTGTAGAGAATTTAAATGGGCGCTAAACGACAGTTTACAAATATGCCATAGAACTTCCAATGGCCATTGCTTCCTAAATCGTCAATACAACCCAGATTTCTTGCCATATTATTTATTTGGGAGTCTAAAGGATCATTTTGAGACTTTGTACTACCTTCTAGCGGATTGCGATCTGTAGAGAATTCAAATGGGCGCTAAACGACAGTTTACAAATAGGCCATTTAACTTCCAATGGCCATTGCTTCTTTAATCGGTAATACAACAAAGATTTCTTGCCATATTATTTTATTGGTAGTCTAAAGGATCATTTTTAGACTGTGTACGAAGCGGATCATTTCGGAAAACCAGGTGGGCGCAAAACGACAGTTTCTAGCCATAGGCCATTGTTTAAAATCGGTAATACAACCAAGGTTTCTTGCCATATTATTTTATTGGTAGTCTAAATGATCATTTTTAGACTTTGTAACCTTCTAGTGGGCGCTATAGTTTACTATGGAACTTCCAAACCTTAAATCGGTAATACAACCCAGATTTCTTGCCATATTATTTAATTATAAAGGATCGACAGGATTACAATTATGCTAAACCATTGAACTTCCAATGGCCATTGCTTCTTAAATCGGTAATACAACACAGATCTCTTGCCATATTATTTCATTGGGAGTCTAAAGGATCATTTTGAGACATGGTTCGCCCTTCTAGCGGATTGCAATCTGTAGAGAATTCAAATGGGCGCTAAACGACAGTTTACAAATATGCCATTGAACTTCCAATGGCCATTGCTTCCTTAATCGGTAATACAACCAAGATCTCTTGCCATATTATTTAATTGGGAGTCTAAATGATCATTTTGAGTTTTTTTACGACCTTCTAGCGGATTGCAATCTGAAGAGAATTCAAATGGGCGCTAAACGACAGTTTACAAATAGGCCATTTAACTTCCAATGGCCATTGCTTCTTTTATCGGTAATACAACCAAGATTTCCTGCCATATTATTTAATTGGGAGTCCGAAGGATCATTTTGAGACATTCTACGACATTCTAGCGGATTGCGATCTGTAGAGAATTTAAATGGGCGCTAAACGACAGTTTACAAATATGCCATAGAACTTCCAATGGCCATTGCTTCCTAAATCGTCAATACAACCCAGATTTCTTGCCATATTATTTATTTGAGAGTCTAAAGGACCATTTTGAGACTTTGTACTACCTTCTAGCGGATTGCGATCTGTAGAGAATTCAAATGGGCGCTAAACGACAGTTTACAAATAGGCCATTTAACTTCCAATGGCCATTGCTTCTTTAATCGGTAATACAACAAAGATTTCTTGCCATATTATTTTATTGGTAGTCTAAAGGATCATTTTTAGACTGTGTACGACCTTCTAGCGGATTGCGATCACTCGGAAAACCAGGTGGGCGCAAAACGACAGTTTACAAATATGCCATAGAACTTCCAATGGCCATTGTTTAAAATCGGTAATACAACCAAGGTTTCTTGCCATATTATTTTATTGGTAGTCTAAATGATCATTTTTAGACTTTGTACGACCTTCTAGCGGATTGCGATCACTAGGAAAACCAAGTGGGCGCTATACGACAGTTTACAAATATGCCATTGAACTTCCAATGGCCATTGCTTCCTTAATCGGTAATACAACCCAGATCTCTTGCCATATTATTTAATTGGGAGATTAAAGGATCATTTTGAGTTTTTTTACAACCTTCTAGCGGATTGCAATCTGAAGAGAATTCAAATGGGCGCTAAACAACAGTTTACAAATAGGCCATTTAACATCCAATGGCCATTGCTTCTTAAATCGGTAATACAACCACGATTTCTTGCCATATTATTTTTTTGGTAGTCAAAATGATCATTTTTAGACTTTGTACGACCTTCTAGTGGATTGCGATAACTAGGAAAACCAGGTGGGCGCTATACGACAGTTTACAAATATGCCATAGAACTTCCAATGGCCATTGCTTCTTAAATCGGTAATACAACCCAGATTTCTTGCCTTATTATTTAATTAGGATTCTAAAGGATCATTTTGAGACTTTGTACGACCTTCTAGCAGATTGCGATCTGTAGAGAATTCCAATGGGCGCTAAACGACAATTTACAAATATGCCATAGAAATTCCAATGGCCATTGCTTCTTAAATCGGTAATACAACACAGATTTCATGCAATATTATTTAATTGGGAGTCTAAATGATCATTTTGAGTTTTTTTACGACCTTCTAGCGGATTGCAATCTGTAGAGAATTCAAATGGGCGCTAAACGACAGTTTACAAATATGCCATTGAACTTCCAATGGCCATTGCTTCCTTAATCGGTAATACAACCAAGATCTCTTGCCATATTATTTAATTGGGAGTCTAAATGATCATTTTGAGTTTTTTTACGACCTTCTAGCGGATTGCAATCTGAAGAGAATTCAAATGGGCGCTAAACGACAGTTTACAAATAGGCCATTTAACTTCCAATGGCCATTGCTTCTTTTATCGGTAATACAACCAAGATTTCCTGCCATATTATTTAATTGGGAGTCCGAAGGATCATTTTGAGACATTCTACGACATTCTAGCGGATTGCGATCTGTAGAGAATTTAAATGGGCGCTAAACGACAGTTTACAAATATGCCATAGAACTTCCAATGGCCATTGCTTCCTAAATCGTCAATACAACCCAGATTTCTTGCCATATTATTTATTTGAGAGTCTAAAGGACCATTTTGAGACTTTGTACTACCTTCTAGCGGATTGCGATCTGTAGAGAATTCAAATGGGCGCTAAACGACAGTTTACAAATAGGCCATTTAACTTCCAATGGCCATTGCTTCTTTAATCGGTAATACAACAAAGATTTCTTGCCATATTATTTTATTGGTAGTCTAAAGGATCATTTTTAGACTGTGTACGACCTTCTAGCGGATTGCGATCACTCGGAAAACCAGGTGGGCGCAAAACGACAGTTTACAAATATGCCATAGAACTTCCAATGGCCATTGTTTAAAATCGGTAATACAACCAAGGTTTCTTGCCATATTATTTTATTGGTAGTCTAAATGATCATTTTTAGACTTTGTACGACCTTCTAGTGGATTGCGATAACTAGGAAAACCAGGTGGGCGCTATACGACAGTTTACAATTATGCCATTGAACTTCCAATGGCCATTGCTTCTTTAATCGGTAATACAACACAGATCTCTTGCCATATTATTTCATTGGGAGTCTAAAGGATCATTTTGAGACATGGTTCGCCCTTCTAGCGGATTGCAATCTGTAGAGAATTCAAATGGGCGCTAAACGAAAGTTTTTAAATATGCCATAGAACTTCCAATGGCCATTGCTTCTTAAATCGGTAATACAACCAAGATTTCTTGCCATATTATTTCATTGGTATTATAAAGGATCATTTTTAGACTGTGTATGACCTTCTTGCGGATTGCGATCACTAGGAAAACCAGGTGGGCGCTAAACGACAGTTTACAAATATGCCATAGAACTACCAAAGACCATTGTTTTAAATCGGTAATACAGCCAAGATTTCTTGCCATATTATTTTATTGGTAGTCTAAATGATCATTTTTAGACTTTGTACGACCTTCTAGCGGATTGCGATCTGTAGAGAATTCAAATGGGCGCTTAACGACAGTTTACAAATATGCCATTGAACTTCCAATGGCCATTGCTAAACGAAATGTAGAGAATTCAAATGGGCGCTAAACGACAGTTTACAAATATGCCATTGAACTTCCAATAGCCATTGCTTCTTAAATCGGTAATACAACCCAGATTTCTTGCCATATTATTTTATTGGGAGTCTAAAGGATCATTTTGAGTTTTTTACGACCTTCTAGCGGATTGCGATCTGCTGAAAAGGAGAAAATTGAACTATGCAGTGGGGTAACAGACTGATCCATGGATTGCAAATTTCCGGATGTGTTTATTTCTGTCTGGGAGATTGTAGATTAGACCCCATTTGACACATTTGATGTGTTGAAATGACCGATCGGATATGTAACGAATGAGTTTTTATCGTAGGAAAATTGCAATCCATGACCAGTGCAATCAGTCTGTTTTCTCACTGCATAGTTCAATTTTCTCCTTTTCGGATGCCGATCGGTTGCGGGTGGGTCGATTTCTGACTGGGAGATTGTAGGATAGACCCTATTTGACACATATAATGTGTTGAAATGACGGATCGGATATCTAACGGAAGAATTTTTATCTCTCCTACGGTATTAGATACAGTAGATACGGTTTTGGATACGGTAGAAACGGTATATTATTCTCATACGGTATTGGATACGGTATATTTGTTATTAAATACGGTAGATACGGTATTTTAGTCTCATACGGTATCGGATACGGTAGATACGGTATTGGATACGGTAGATACGGTATTAGATACAGTAGAAATGGTATTGGATACGGTAGGTACGGTATGTAAGTCTCATATGGTATTGGATACGGTAGATACGGTATTTTAGTCTCATACGGTATTGGATATGGTAGATACGGTATTTTAGTCTCATACGGTATTGGATACGGTAGATACGGTATTGGATACGATAAATACGGTTTTGGATACGGTAGATACGATATTGGATACGGTAGAAACGGTATTTTATTCTCATACGGTAATGGATACGGTATATTTGGTATTAAATACGGTAGATAGTGTATTATAGTCTCATACGGTATTGGATACAGTAGATACGGTATATTAGTTTCATACGGTATTGGATATGGTAGAAACGGTATTTGATACGGTAAATACGGTATTGCAAACGGTATATACGGTATTGGATACGGTAGATACGGTAATGGATACGGTAGATACGGTATTCTAGTCTCATACGGTATTAGATACGGTAAATATGGTTTTGGATACGGTAGATACGGTATTTTAGTCTCATACGGTATTGGATATGGTAGAAACGGTATTTTGGTCTAATACGGTATTGGATACGGTAGATACGGTATTGGATACGGTAGATACGGTATTTTAGTCTCATGAGGTATTGGATGCGGTACATACGGTATTTTTGTTTCTAACGGTATTGGATACGGTAGATACGGTATAAGAAACAGTAGATACGGTATTCGATACGGTCAATACGGTATTTTAGTCTCATACGGTATTGGATACGGTAGATACGGTATTTTAGTCTCATACGGTATTGGATACGGTAGATACGGTATTTTAGTCTCATACGGTTTTGGATACGGTAGATACGGTATTTTAGTCTCATACGGTATTGGATACGGTAAATACGGTATTTTAGTCTTATGCGGTGTTGAATACGGTATTTTAGTTCATATGGTAATGCATACGGTAGATACGGTTTTGGATACGGTAGATACGGTTTTTTAGTCTTATACGGTATTGGATACGATATATACGGCATTGGATAAGGTAGATACGGTATAAGATATAGAAGATACGGTATTGGATACGGTAGATACGGTTTTGGATACGGTAGATACGTAATTTTTGTCTCTTTCGGTATGGGATACGGTAGATACGGTATTTTAGTCTCATTAGGTATTGGATACGGTAGATACGGTATTTTAGTCTCATACGGTATTGCATACGGTAGATACGGTTTTGGATGCGGTAGATACGGTATTTTAGTCTCATACGATATTGGATACGGTAAATACGGTTTTAGATACGGTAGATAGGAAATTTTAGTCTCTTTCGGTATTGGATACGGTAGATACGGTATTTTAGTCTCATACGGTATTGGATACGGTAGATACGGTATTTTAGTCTCATACGGTATTGGATACGGTAGATACGGTATTTTAGTATCATTAGGTATTGGATACGGGAGATACGGTATTTTAATCTCATGCGGTATTTTATACGGTAGATACGGTTTTGGATGCGGTAGATACGGTATTTTAGTCTCATACGGTATTGGATATGATATATACGGTATTGGATACGGTAGATACGGTATTTTAGTCTCATACGGTTTTGGATACGGTAGATACGGTTTTGGATACGGTAGATACGGTATTTTAGTCTCATACGGTGTTGGATACGGTAGATACGGTATTTTAGTCTCATACGGTGTTGGATACGGTAGATACGGTATTTTAGTCTCATACGGTATTGGATACGGTAGATACGGTATTTTAGTCTCATACGGTATTGGATACGGTAGATACGGTATTTGAGTCTCATACGGTATTGGATACGGTAGATACGGTATTTTAGTCTCATACGGTTTTGGATACGGTAGATACGGTATTTTAGTCTCATACGGTATTGGATATGATATATACGGTATTGGATACGGTAGATACGGTATTTTAGTCTCATACGGTTTTGGATACGGTAGATACGGTTTTGGATACGGTAGATACGGTATTGGATACGGTAGATACGGTTTTGGATACGGTAGATACGGTATTTTAGTCTCATACGGTATTGGATACGGTAGATACGGTATAAGATAAAGTAGATACGGTATTGGATACGGTAGATACGGTATTTTAGTCTCTTACGGTATAAGATACAGTAGATACGGTATTGGATACGGTAGATACGGTATTAAAGTTTCATACGGTATTGGATACGGTATGTAAGGTATTGGATACGGTATATACGGTATTGCATACGGTAGAGACGGTTTTAGATACGGTAGATACGGTATTTTAGTCTCATTAGGTATTGGATACGGTAGATACGGTATTTTAGTCTCATGCGGTATTGTATACGGTAGATACGGTTTTTGATGTGGTAGATACGGTATTTTTGTCTCTTACTGTATTGGATACAGTATTTTAGTTCATACGGTATTTCATACGGTATATACGGTATTGGATATAGAAGATACGGTATTTTAGTCTCATACGGTGTTGGATACGGTAGATACGGTATTTTAGTCTCATACGGTGTTGGATACGGTAGATACGGTATTTTAGTCTCATACGGTATTGGATACGGTAGATACGGTATTTTAGTCTCATACGGTATTGGATACGGTAGATACGGTATTTGAGTCTCATACGGTATTGGATACGGTAGATACGGTATTTTAGTCTCATACGGTTTTGGATACGGTAGATACGGTATTTTAGTCTCATACGGTATTGGATATGATATATACGGTATTGGATACGGTAGATACGGTATTTTAGTCTCATACGGTTTTGGATACGGTAGATACGGTATACGGTAGATACGGTATTGGATACGGTAGATACGGTTTTGGATACGGTAGATACGGTATTTTAGTCTCATACGGTATTGGATACGGTAGATACGGTATAAGATAAAGTAGATACGGTATTGGATACGGTAGATACGGTATTTTAGTCTCTTACGGTATAAGATACAGTAGATACGGTATTGGATACGGTAGATACGGTATTAAAGTTTCATACGGTATTGGATACGGTATGTAAGGTATTGGATACGGTATATACGGTATTGCATACGGTAGAGACGGTTTTAGATACGGTAGATACGGTATTTTAGTCTCATTAGGTATTGGATACGGTAGATACGGTATTTTAGTCTCATGCGGTATTGTATACGGTAGATACGGTTTTTGATGTGGTAGATACGGTATTTTTGTCTCTTACTGTATTGGATACGGTATTTTAGTTCATACAGTATTTCATACGGTATATACGGTATTGGATATAGAAGATACGGTATTTTAGTCTCATACGGTATTGGATACGATATAAACGGTATTGGATACGGTAGATACGGTATAAGATACAAAAGATACGGTATTGGATACGGTAGATACGGTTTTGGATACGGTAGATATGGTATTTTAGTCTCATTAGGTATTGGATACGGTAGATACGGTATTTTTGTCTCTTACGGTATTAGATACAGTAAATACGGTATTGGATACGGAGATACGGTATTTAAGTCTCAAACGGTATTGGATACGGTATATACGGTATTGGATACGGTAGATACGGTATTGGATATGGTAGATACGGTATTTTAGTCTCATTAGGTATTGGATACGGTAGATACGGTATTTCAGTCTCATACGGTATTGGATACGGTAGATACGGTATTTTAGTCTCATACGGTATTGGATACGGTAGATACGGTATGGGATACAGTTGATACGGTATTGGATACAGTAGATACGGTATTGGATACGGTAGATACGGCATTTTAGTCTCATTACGTATTGGATACGGTACATACGGTATTTTAGTCTCATGCGGTATTGTATACGGATGATACGGTTTTGGATGTGGTAGATACAGTATTTTTGTCTCTTACGGTATTGGATACGGTATTCTAGTCTCATGCGGTATTGGATACGGTAGATACGGTATTTAAGTCTCATACGGTATTGGATACGGTATATAAGGTATTGGATACGGTATATACGGTATTGCATACGGTAGATACGGTTTTAGATACGGTAGATACGGTATTTTAGTCTCATTAGGTATTGGATACGGTAGATACGGTATTTTATTCTCATATGGTATTGGATACGGTAGATACGGTATTTTAGTCTCATACGGTATTGGATACGGTAGATACGGTTTTGGATACGGTAGATACAGTATTGGATACGGTAGATACAGTATTTTAGTCTCATACGGTATTGGATACGGTAGATACGGTTTTGGATACGGTAGATACGGTATTGGATACAGTAGATACGGTATTTTAGTCTCATTAGGTAGTGGATACGGTATATACGGTATTTTAGTCTCATACGGTATTGGATACGGTGGATACAGTATAAGATACAGTAGATACGGTATTGGATACAGTAGATACGGTATTGGATACAGTAGATGCGGTATTGTATACGGTAAATACGGTTTTGGATGTGGCAGATACGGTATTTTTGTCTCTTACGGTATTAAATACGGTATTTTAGTCTCATGCGGTATTGGATACGGTAGATACGGTATTGGATACGGTATTTAGTTCATACGGTATTGGATACGGTAGATACGGTATTTTAGTCTCTTAAGGTATAAGATACAGTAGATACGGTATTGGATACGGTAGATACGGTATTAAAGTTTCATACGGTATTGGATACGGTATGTAAGGTATTGGATACGGTATATACGGTATTGCATACGGTAGAGACGGTTTTAGATACGGTAGATACGGTATTTTAGTCTCATTAGGTATTGGATACGGTAGATACGGTATTTTAGTCTCATGCGGTATTGTATACGGTAGATACGGTTTTTGATGTGGTAGATACGGTATTTTTGTCTCTTACTGTATTGGATACAGTATTTTAGTTCATACGGTATTGGATACGGTATTTAAGTTCATACAGTATTTCATACGGTATACAGTAGCTACCAGAATAGTCTGGTCAACCCCCCTTTTCCCGTGCTTAGGACACTTGCGCGACATTTTCCCCCAGCCAAAGTAGATGAGGTGGATTTTTTTTTTAAATTTTCTTGAATAGAAATTAAGTTGGGACACAACGTGGATTTTTTTCCGTGTTGAATTCCACCCGGTCACTGAATTATACGACCAGTGAGAATAGTTTGGACAACGCGATCGACTCCATGGTTTACATAGGGTTTTGTCGAAACGCCTACAGCTATATCTCGGGAGTAAAATGCCTAAATCGAGCGTGAATTTTTTTGAGGGTTTTTGTCACTATTATCTTTAACTAACATAATTTTGGACTTGCTTGGGCAAGCCATTTAGCAGTGAGCTGCCATGAAACATTTTTGCCGCTGAGCTTTCGCTTCTACAAAACACACGCCTAGAGAGAGGAGACTGATGGAAAGGGGGAAACAATGCCCCGCGGTCTTTTAGCTCCCTTCGCTCGCCCGCCGTCTGAGGCGCTTCAGTCTTTTTAGCTCATGCCGTTTTTCTTTAACTTGACTCATTTTCGTTTGACTTATCTTGATTTGATGACACGATAAAATATAAGTTAATTGATGATCCAGCTTGTGAATGTATTAAGGTCTTTCTCAATGATCTCAATTTGCGTAGCTGAAAGTTAGTAACGTGTATGACCACCTTTTGCCGCAATAACGGCCATACACCTAGCCGGCATTGTATCTATATATTTCTTTAATTCTTGCTCTGTGATCGACTGCCAGGCCTTTTCCATCGATCTCCAGAATTCTTCGATGGACGTTTTTTTTGTCTTATCGATTTTTCGGTCAACAAGATCCCAGATTTGCTCTATTGGGTTCAAGTCTGGGCTCTGGGGCGGCCAAACCATACGCGTAAGAACGCCTGTGATAAGATGAAATTAATACCATTACAAAAATATTCTTTAGACTTTAAGAACTACATGAACTACAAGACACACAGTTATGTTTTTACAATATAAAAACTAAATTTATCACCTTGCTTTTCTTTCATTGATAAATAATTCCGGCAGTAAGCAGAAGCATGTTTTGGATCATTGTCCTCTTGAAAAACAAAGTTCTTCCCGATAAGCTTCAGTCCAGCTGGTATCGCTTGGCGTTGAAGAATGCTGTGATACATTTTCTTATCCATTGTTCCTATAATGCGTTTCAATGGCCAGACACCTTTCGCGGAGATCGCCCCCCAAGCCAGAATCGATCCACCGCCATGTTTTACGGTTGGTTTTAAGCAAACGCTGATGTAGCGTTCACCCACACGTCTCCTGACATAAAGCCGCCTATTATTTCCGAACATTTCTGACTTGGTTTCGTCAGTAAACAAAACTCGATGCCATTGAGCTAGGGTCCAGCTTCGATGCTTTTTTGCCCAAGCCAACCGCTTCCTGATATTGGCTTTCCGAAGCAGAGGTTTCGCAGCGGCAACTCTTCCGACTAATCCAAACATTTTTAGGCTCCTGCCCACAGTACTACGGGAAACTTTTACCGTGCGTGTTAAATTTATCTCTGCAGTTAAAAGGGACAGAGGTTTTTGACGATTGCGTAAAGAGTTAAGCTTCAAAACACGCATATCACGTTCAGTCAGTAGCATACGCCGACCTTTCCCGTAGCGACTTTCAAACGAACCAGTTTCCTTAAACCGTTTGATTGTGTTAGAGACAGTCGTTCGACTACATTTAATTTTTTCGGCAATTCGAACAAGTGTCCAACCTTGAAATAACAATTTGAAAATTTAGCAAATAGTCAATAAAAAAAACAAGAAGAAAATAAGACGTCAAGTTTTCTATAATTGTTGAGATGTACCTTCATCCCGCAATGAAACGATGAGAGATCGCTGAGCTTTACTTAATTCTCGGACCATACTTAAAGTGATGTACTCGCTAGGGCGGTTTACCGAACAGTTACCGTTTCACACAAATTATCGTTCATATCGCAACTTTTTGATTTCAGCGATTAGTGTATCGATTACTTAATGGGTTTTTAATGGCCTACCATACATTTCCGGCTCACCCTGCGCACCTAAATGTGCAGCGTATTTACTTGCATGAATACACCACTGTGTTTGTGTTTTGAAATACTCGATAGGGGCATATTTGTTGCTTCTTCAAACTTCTAGAGAGAAAATTTGTGTCCTTGGCCTTTACTATCCTGTTCGACTGATCCCGTGTATGAATCCTACCCCGCGGCAAGCCAACAATACTTCTTACTCGTGATTTGTCACCAGCTATAAAAGAAGGGGAAAACAACGTGCTCATCACTTTCCATTTTGCCGTACGTGAAGGCACATCATGGCTAATTCGAATCCCGGCTGCCCACCGTATTCCAAAGACCAGGTTTCTTTTGCAAAGACGTTTTGCGAACATTCAAATGTATTTTGGCAGGCAACGTATTTTGGTGACGAGCAGCGTTTCAGGTAGTTTATAAATGCTTGTCTTGACTTCTTCTAAACCTAGTTATTATGAATATTTGTACTTATGCAGTTTTGATGGTGAAGGCAAGATTTTCTTATACCGTAGCGTGGAGCACAAACTGATACCGAACTCAGTTCCAACCTGGGCTTGGTTTTCAGCCGACAACAAAATAGCTGAAATTTACCGTCTTGAGGGCCGGATGGACACAAACCAATATATCCACCTTTTGTCCGCAATCTTTTCTGAAGTGGCGGTTTCACAGCCGCAACAGGCTGTAAATTTCGTTCACGATCATCATCCCGTTCATGGGGCCCGTGTTGTCAAGCAATGGTTGCGCGACAGAGACTTTGTCAACGTTTTACCGTGGCCGAAGAATTTTGGATTCGTAATGCCCATGGAAAGCTTATGGTCGGACATGCTTGTAAAATTGGAAGGCATTTCTGTCTCTTCAACAGAAGAATTGTGGGAAATAGTTAGCTCCTGTTTTGTTGATTTGTGTACTAACGATTATTTGAAAAAGCTTAGCGATCAAATACCTCATGAACTAAACAATTTGCTGGACAATCAATCGATGATGTAGTATCAAATACACCTCTTCATGTGGTCATGCAATATGTGATAGAGTTGAAAACCATTACTTAAAATGAGTCAAATTCTAAAAAGAGCGGCATGAGCTAAAAAGTTTTTATCGAAAAGACTGAAGCGCCTCAGACGGCGGGCGAGCGAAGGGAGCTAAAAGACCGCGGGGCATTGTTTCCCCCTTTCCATCAGTCTCCTCTCTCTAGGCGTGTGTTTTGTAGAAGCGAAAGCTCAGCGGCAAAAATGTTTCATGGCAGCTCACTGCTAAATGGCTTGCCCAAGCAAGTCCAAAATTATGTTAGTTAAAGATAATAGTGACACAAACCCTCAAAAAAATTCACGCTCGATTCAGGCATTTTACTCCCGAGATATAGCTGTAGGCGTTTCGACAAAACCCTATGTAAACCATGGAGTCGATCGCGTTGTCCAAACTATTCTCACTGGTCGTATAATTCAGTGACCGGGTGGAATTCAACACGGAAAAAAATCCACGTTGTGTCCCAACTTAATTTCTATTCAAGAAAATTAAAAAAAAAAATCCACCTCATCTACTTTGGCTGGGGGGAAATGTCGCGCAAGTGTCCTAAGCACGGGAAAAGGGGGGTTGACCAGACTATTCTGGTAGCTACTGTATACGGTATTGGATATAGAAGATACGGTATTTTAGTCTCATACGGTATTGGATACGATATAAACGGTATTGGATACGGTAGATACGGTATAAGATACAAAAGATACGGTATTGGATACGGTAGATACGGTTTTGGATACGGTAGATATGGTATTTTAGTCTCATTAGGTATTGGATACGGTAGATACGGTATTTTTGTCTCTTACGGTATTAGATACAGTAAATACGGTATTGGATACGGAGATACGGTATTTAAGTCTCAAACGGTATTGGATACGGTATATACGGTATTGGATACGGTAGATACGGTATTGGATATGGTAGATACGGTATTTTAGTCTCATTAGGTATTGGATACGGTAGATACGGTATTTTAGTCTCATACGGTATTGGATACGGTAGATACGGTATGGGATACAGTTGATACGGTATTGGATACAGTAGATACGGTATTGGATACGGTAGATACGGCATTTTAGTCTCATTACGTATTGGATACGGTACATACGGTATTTTAGTCTCATGCGGTATTGTATACGGTATTCTAGTCTCATGCGGTATTGGATACGGTAGATACGGTATTTAAGTCTCATACGGTATTGGATACGGTATATAAGGTATTGGATACGGTATATACGGTATTGCATACGGTAGATACGGTTTTAGATACGGTAGATACGGTATTTTAGTCTCATTATGTATGGATACCGGTAGATACGGTATTTTATTCTCATATGGTATTGGATACGGTAGATACGGTATTTTAGTCTCATACGGTATTGGATACGGTAGATACGGTTTTGGATACGGTAGATACAGTATTGGATACGGTAGATACAGTATTTTAGTCTCATACGGTATTGGATACGGTAGATACGGTTTTGGATACGGTAGATACGGTATTGGATACAGTAGATACGGTATTTTAGTCTCATTAGGTAGTGGATACGGTATATACGGTATTTTAGTCTCATACGGTATTGGATACGGTGGATACAGTATAAGATACAGTAGATACGGTATTGGATACAGTAGATACGGTATTGGATACAGTAGATGCGGTATTGTATACGGTAAATACGGTTTTGGATGTGGCAGATACGGTATTTTTGTCTCTTACGGTATTAAATACGGTATTTTAGTCTCATGCGGTATTGGATACGGTAGATACGGTATTGGATACGGTATTTAGTTCATACGGTATTGGATACGGTAGATACGGTATTTTAGTCTCATACGGTATTGGATACGGTAGATACGGTATAAGATAAAGTAGATACGGTATTGGATACGGTAGATACGGTATTTTAGTCTCTTAAGGTATTACATACAGTAGATACGGTATTGGATACGGTAGATACGGTATTAAAGTCTCATACGGTATTGGATACGGTATGTAAGGTATTGAATACGGTATATACGGTATTGCATACGGTAGATACGGTTTTAGATACGGTAGGGACGGTATTTTAGTCTCATTAGGTATTGGATACGGTAGATACGGTATTTTAGTCTCATGCGGTATTGTATACGGTAGATACGGTTTTTGATGTGGTAGATACGGTATTTTTGTCTCTTACTGTATTGGATACAGTATTTTAGTTCATACGGTATTAGATACGGTAGATACGGTATTTTAGTCTCATGCGGTATTGGATACGGTAGATATGGTATTGGATACGGTATTTTAGTTCATACGATATTGGATACGGTAGATACGGTATTTTAGTCTCATACAGTATTGGATACGGTAGATACGGTATTTTAGTCTCATGCGGTATTGTATACGGTAGATACGGTTTTGGATGTGGTAGATACGGGATTTTTGTCTCTTACGGTATTGGATACGGTAGATACGGTATTTTAGTCTCATGCGGTATTGTATACGGTAGATACGGTTTTGGATGTGGTAGATACGGTATTTTTGTCTCTTACGGTATTGGATACGGTAGATACGGTATTGGATACGGTAGATACGGTATTTTAGTCTCATACGGTATTGGATACGGTAGATACGGTATTTTAGTCTCATACGGTATTGGATACGGTAGATACAGTATAAGATACAGTAGATACGGTATTGGATACAGTAGATACGGTATTGGGTACAGTAGATGCGGTATTGTATACGGTAGATACGGTTTTAAATGTGGCAGATACGGTATTTTTGTCTCTTACGGTATTGGATACGGTATTTAGTTCATACGGTATTGGATACGGTAGATACGGTATTTTAGTCTCATACGGTATTGGATACGGTAGATACGGTATAAGATAAAGTAGATACGGTATTGGATACGGTAGATACGGTATTTTAGTCTCTTACGGTATTAGATACAGTAGATACGGTATTGGATACGGTAGATACGGTATTGCATACGGTAGACGCGGTTTTAGATACGGTAGATACGGTATTTTAGTCTCATTAGGTATTGGATACGGTAGATACGGTATTGGATACGGTAGATACGGTATAAGATACAGTAGATACGGTATTGGATACGGTAGATACGGTTTTGGATACGGTAGATATGGTATTTTAGTCTCATTAGGTATTGGATACGGAAGATACAGTATTTTTGTCTCTTACGGTATAAGATACAGTAGATACGGTATTGGATACGGTAGATACGGGATTTTTGTCTCATACGGTTTTGGATACGGTAGATACGGTATTTTAGTCTCATACGGTATTGGATAT
The DNA here is from genome assembly GCA_022539655.2 of Ceriodaphnia dubia. Lineage (NCBI taxonomy): Eukaryota > Metazoa > Arthropoda > Branchiopoda > Diplostraca > Daphniidae > Ceriodaphnia > Ceriodaphnia dubia. The sequence goes on from JAKUCG020000037.1 coordinate 18,979, forward strand.
GATATATACGGTATTGGATACGGTAGATACGGTATTTTAGTCTCATACGGTTTTGGATACGGTAGATACGGTTTTGGATACGGTAGATACGGTATTGGATACGGTAGATACGGTATTTTAGTCTCATGCGGTATTGTATACGGTAGATACGGTTTTGGATGTGGTAGATACGGTATTTTTGTCTCTTACGGTATTGGATAAGGTGGATACGGTATTTTAGTCTCATTCGGTATTGGATACGGTAGATACGGTTTTGGATACGGTAGATACGGTATTTTAGTCTCATACGGTATTGGATACGGTAGATACGGTATAAGATAAAGTAGATACGGTATTGGATACGGTAGATACGGTATTTTAGTCTCTTACGGTATTAGATACAGTAGATACGGTATTTGATACGGTAGATACGGTATTAAAGTTTCATACGGTATTGGATACGGTATGTAAGGTATTGGATACGGTATATACGGTATTGCATACGGTAGATACGGTTTTAGATACGGTAGATACGGTATTTTAGTCTCATTAGGTATTGGATACGGTAGATACGGTATTTTAGTCTCATGCGGTATTGTATACGGTAGATACGGTTTTGTGATGTGGTAGATACGGTATTTTTGTCTCTTACTGTATTGGATACAGTATTTTAGTTCATACGGTATTGGATATGGTAGATACGGTATTGGATACGGTATTTTAGTTCATACAGTATTTCATACGGTATATACGGTATTAGATACAGAAGATACGGTATTTTAGTCTCATACGGTATTGGATACAATATAAACGGAATTGGATACGGTAGATACGGTATAAGATACAGTAGATACGGTATTGGATACAGTAGATACGGTTTTGGATACGGTAGATATGGTATTTTAGTCTCATTAGGTATTGGATACGGTAGATACGGTATTTTTGTCTCTTACGGTATTAGATACAGTAAATACGGTATTGGATACGGAGATACGGTATTTAAGTCTCAAACGGTATTGGATACGGTATATACGGTATTGGATACGGTAGATACGGTATTGGATACGGTAGATACGGTATTTTAGTCTCATTAGGTATTGGATACGGTAGATACGCTATTTTAGTCTCATATGGTATTGGATACGGTAGATACGGTATTTTAGTCTCATACGGTATTGGATACTGTAGATACGGTATTTTAGTCTCATGCGGTATTGGATACGGTAGATACGGTATGGGATACAGTTGATACGGTATTGGATACAGTAGATACGGTATTGGATACGGTAGATACGGCATTTTAGTCTCATTACGTATTGGATACGGTACATACGGTATTTGAGTCTCATGCGGTATTGTATACGGATGATACGGTTTTGGATGTGGTAGATACAGTATTTTTGTCTTTTACGGTATTGGATACGGTATTCTAGTCTCATGCGGTATTGGATACGGTAGATACGGTATTTTATTCTCATATGGTATTGGATACGGTAGATACGGTATTTTAGTCTCATACGGTATTGGATACGATAGATACGGTTTTGGATACGGTAGATACAGTATTGGATACGGTAGATACAGTATTTTAGTCTCATACGGTATTGGATACGGTAGATACGGTTTTGGATACGGTAGATACGGTATTGGATACAGTAGATACGGTATTTTAGTCTCATTAGGTAGTGGATACGGTATATACGGTATTTTAGTCTCATACGGTATTGGATACGGTAGATACAGTATAAGATACAGTAGATACGGTATTGGATACAGTAGATACGGTATTGGATACAGTAGATGCGGTATTGTATACGGTAGATACGGTTTTGGATGTGGCAGATACGGTATTTTTGTCTCTTACGGTATTATTTCGGTATTTTAGTCTCATGCGGTATTGGATACGGTATATACGGTATTGGATACGGTATTTAGTTCATACGGTATTGGATACGGTAGATACGGTATTTTAGTCTCATACGGTATTGGATACGGTAGATACGGTATAAGATAAAGTAGATACGGTATTGGATACGGTAGATACGGTATTTTAGTCTCTTACGGTATTAGATACAGTAGATACGGTATTGGATACGGTAGATACGGTATTAAAGTCTCATACGGTATGTAAGGTATTGGATACGGTATATACGGTATTGCATACGGTAGATACGGTTTTAGATACGGTAGATACGGTATTTTAGTCTCATGCGGTATTGTATACGGTAGATACGGTTTTTGATGTGGTAGATACGGTATTTTTGTCTCTTACTGTATTGGATACAGTATTTTAGTTCATACGGTATTGGATACGGTAGATACGGTATTTTAGTCTCATGCGGTATTGGATACGGTAGATACGGTATTGGATACGGTATTTTAGTTCATACGATATTGGATACGGTAGATACGGTATTTTAGTCTCATACAGTATTGGATACGGTAGATACGGTATTTTAGTCTCATGCGGTATTGTATACGGTAGATACGGTTTTGGATGTGGTAGATACGGTATTTTTGTCTCTTACGGTATTGGATACGGTAGATACGGTATTTTAGTCTCATGCGGTATTGTATACGGTAGATACGGTTTTGGATGTGATAGATACGGTATTTTTGTCTCTTACGGTATTGGATACGGTAGATACGGTATTTTAGTTTCATACGGTATTGGATACGGTAGATACAGTATAAGATACAGTAGATACGGTATTGGATACAGTAGATAGGGTATTGGATACAGTAGATGCGGTATTGTATACGGTAGATACGGTTTTGGATGTGGTAGATACGGTATTTTTGTCTCTTACGGTATTGGATACGGTAGATACGGTATTTTAGTCTCATGCGGTATTGTATACGGTAGATACGGTTTTGGATGTGATAGATACGGTATTTTTGTCTCTTACGGTATTGGATACGGTAGATACGGTATTTTAGTCTCATACGGTATTGGATACGGTAGATACAGTATAAGATACAGTAGATACGGTATTGGATACAGTAGATAGGGTATTGGATACAGTAGATGCGGTATTGTATACGGTTGATACGGTTTTGGATGTGGCAGATACGGTATTTTTGTCTCTTACGGTATTGGATACGGTATTTTAGTCTCATGCGGTATTGAATACGGTATATAAGGTATTGGATACGGTATATACGGTATTGCATACGGTAGATACGGTTTTGGATACGGTAGATACGGTATTTTAGTCTCATGAGGTATTGGATACGGTAGATACGGTATAAGATACAGTAGGTACGGTATTAGATACGGTAGAAACGGTTTTTTATTCTTATACGGTATTGGATACGATATTTACGGTATTGGATACGGTAGATACGGTAAAAGATACACTAGATACGGTATTGGATTCGGAAGATACGGTAATGGATACGGTAGATCCGGTATAAGATACAGTAGATACGGTATTGGATACGGTAGATACGGTAATGGATACGGTAGATCCGGTATAAGATACAGTAGATACGGTATTGGATACGGTTGATACGGTATTTTAGTCTCATACGGTATTAGATACGGTAAATATGGTTTTGGATACGGTAGATACGGTATTTTAGTCTCATACGGTATTGGATATGGTAGAAACGGTATTTTGGTCTAATACGGTATTGGATACGGTAGATACGGTATTTTAGTCTCATACGGTTTTGGATACTGTAGATACGGTATTTTAGTCTCATTAGGTATTGGATACGGTATATACGGTATTGGATACGGTATATACGGTTTTGGATACGGTAGATATGGTATTTTAGTCTCAAACGGTATTGGATACGGTAGATACGGTATTGGATACTGTAGATATGGTATTTTAGTCTCATATGGTATTGGATACGGTATTTTAGTCTCATGCGGTATTGGATACGGAAGATACGGTATTTTAGTCTCATACGGTATTGGATACGATATATACGGTATTTTAGTCTCATGCGGTATTGGATACGGAAGATACGGTATTTTAGTCTCATACGGTATTGGATACGATATATATGGTATTGGATACGGTATTTTTAGTCTCATACGGTATTGGATACGATATTTACGGTATTGGATACAGTAGATACGGTATTGGATACGGTATTTTAGTCTCATGCGGTATTGGATACGGTAGATACGGTAGATACGGTAGATACGGTATTGGATACGGTAGGTACGGTATTTTAGTCTCATACGGTATTGGAAACGATACATACGGTATTGGATACGGTAGATACAGTATAAGATACCGTAGATACAGTATAAGATACCGTAGATACGGTATTGGATACAGTAGATACGGTATTGGATTCGGTAGATACGGTATTTTTGTCTCTTACGGTATTGGATACGGTATTTTAGTCTCATGCGGTATTTGATACGGTAGATACGGTATTGGATACGGTATTTTAGTCTCAAGCGGTATTGGATACGGTAGATACGGTATTGGATACAGTAGATACGGTATTGGATACGGTATTTTAGTCTCATGCGGTATTGGATACGGTAGATACGGTAGATACGGTATTGGATACGGTATTTTAGTCTCATGCGGTATTGGATACGGTAGATATGGTATTTTAGTCTCTTACGGTGTTGGATACGGTATTTTAGTCTCATACGGTATTGGATACGGTAGATACGGTATAAGATAAAGTAGATACGCAACTGCTACCGTCCTTGATCCAGACACAGTTTCTTGCCCTCGTGAGCGGGCGACTACCTGACTTTCTTCCGCTATAAATCTGACGACCTTTAACTATAAATTCTTTCGAAAGTAGAACGTTTGTCCGTGTTAAACCCACCCCAAAGAATGTTGACTTTGCTTTGACAGAACTGTCAATCGATTTTGGGGTAGGCCTAACACAGGGACATTAAAAGGTGAATTACTCCTCTGTTTTCCCTATGCTTCCTCTCTAAACGGGTCACGACCTGGCTAACCCTAATATATCAGCCGGCGTTTTTCTCACACAGCAGCACAGTGTTCACTGTGTCTCACCAGAATCTAGTCTAGCCTAGAATCTCTCGAGTTCTGTTCAGACTCGATGTGATTCGAAGCTAGCTGGCTCGCAATATGTCTAAGTATTGTTATTTTGTGTGAGTTTAGAATAAACATCTGAGTAGCAGAGGAAAGACTTTTCATCTGTTACAATACGGTAGATACGGTATTTTAGTCTCACGCGGTATTGGATACGGTAGATACGGTATTGGATACGGTATTTTAGTTCATACGATATTGGATACGGTAGATACGGTATTTTAGTCTCATACGGTATTGGATACGGTAGATACGGTATTTTAGTCTCATACGGTATTGGATACGGTAGATACGGTATTTTAGTCTTATGCGGTATTGTATACGGTAGATACGGTTTTGGATGTGGTAGATACGGTATTTTTGTCTCTTACGGTATTGGATACGGTAGATACGGTATTTTAGTCTCATGCGGTATTGTATACGGTAGATACGGTTTTGGATGTGGTAGATACGGTATTTTTGTCTCTTACGGTATTGGATACGGTAGATACGGTATTTTAATCTCATACGGTATTGGATACGGTAGATACAGTATAAGATACAGTAGATACGGTATTGGATACAGTAGATACGGTATTGGATACAGTAGATGCGGTATTGGATACAGTAGATGCGGTATTGTATACGGTAGATACGGTTTTGGATGTGGTAGATACGGTATTTTTGTCTCATGCGGTATTGGATACGGTAGATACGGTATTGGATACGGTATTTAGTTCATACGGTATTGGATACGGTAGATACGGTATTTTAGTTTCATACGGTATTGGATACGGTAGATACAGTATAAGATACAGTAGATACGGTATTGGATACAGTAGATGCGGTATTGTATACGGTAGATACGGTTTTGGATGTGGCAGATACGGTATTTTTGTCTCTTACGGTATTGGATACGGTATTTTAGTCTCATGCGGTATTGGATACGATATATACGGTATTGGATACAGTAGATACGGTATTGGATACGGTAGATACGGTATTTTAGTCTCATACGGTATTGGATACGGTAGATACGGTATAAGATACAGTAGATACGGTATTGGATACGGTAGATACGGTATTTAAGTCTCATACGGTATTGGATACGGTAGATACGGTATAAGATACATTAGATACGGTATTGGATACGGTAGATACGGTATTTTAAACTCTTACGGTATTAGATACAGTAGATACGGTATTGGATACGGTAGATACGGTATTTTTGTCTCTTACGGTATTAGATACAGTAGAAACGGTATTGCATACGGTAGATACGGTTTTGGATACGGTAGATACGGTATTTTAGTCTCATTAGGTATTGGATACGGTAGATACGGTATTTTAGTCTCATGCAGTATTGTATACGTTAGATACGGTATTGGATGTGGTAGATACGGTATTTTTGTCTCTTACGGTTTTGGATACGGTAGATACGGTTTTGGATACTGTAGATAGGGTATTGAATACGGTATTTTAGTTCATACGGTATTGGATACGGAAGATACGGTATTGGATACGGTAGATACGGTATTTTAGTCTCATACGGTATTGGATACGGTAGTTACGGTTTTGGATACGGTAGATACGGTATTGGATACGGTAGATACGGTATTTTAGTCTCATGCGGTATTGTATACGGTAGATACGGTTTTGGATGTGGTAGATACGGTATTTTTGTCTCTTACGGTATTGGATACGGTAGATACGGTATTTTAGTCTCATACGGTATTGGATACGGTAGATACAGTATAAGATACAGTAGATACGGTATTGGATACAGTAGATAAGGTATTGGATACAGTAGATGCGGTATTGTATACGGTAGATACGGTATTGGATACGGTAGATACGGTATTTTAGTCTCATACGGTATTGGATACGGTAGATACGGTATTTTAGTCTCATACGGTATTGGATACGGTAGATACGGTATTTTAATCTCATACGGTATTGGATACGGTAGATACAGTATAAGATACAGTAGATACGGTATTGGATACAGTAGATACGGCATTGGATACAGTAGATGCGGTATTGTATACGGTAGATACGGTTTTGGATGTGGTAGATACGGTATTTTTGTCTCATGCGGTATTGGATACGGTAGATACGGTATTGGATACGGTATTTAGTTCATACGGTATTGGATACGGTAGATACGGTATTTTAGTCTCATACGGTATTGGATACGGTAGATACGGTATAAGATAAAGTAGATACGGTATTGGTTACGGTAGATACGGTATTTTAGTCTCTTACGGTATTAGATACAGTAGATACGGTATTGGATACGTGTAAAGTCTCTAGTTATTGACGAAGTGGACGAAGAGATTCGACTTGCAGAGTGTATTACTGGTTGTTGGTGGAATACAAGTGGCTAAGCATACATGATTTTTGGGGGGTTATATACTGGTGCTTCAAGGATGTATAACAATAAGTGCGGAGTGGTAACAGGATATCGGAAGGGTGTATACTATCGGAAAGGGATGTTAGTTTCTTTCCGTCGGGATGTTAGTAATTATTGAGAAATCTGTTACGTCGGTCGACGACCGACAAGTGATCTTTACACACCTCCCCCTTTCCGAGGACAAAGTCCCGTGCCGCAACCTCCGTAGTTCGCATTGCGGTAGGCTACAGCGGAGGCGGGAAGATGCCTTTGTTATTCACTTTTGTAACGATTTCTTGTTACTATTGGTTTAAGAGGTTTAAAATATGTAGAATGCTGATTTTATTAAAAAAGTAAAAACCTTCACCATACTAATTAAAAGGGATATAATATGGAAAAAAAGAAAACATAAGGCATAATATAGGGCATAAAATAAATTGAATGGGCTCGAAGTTTAATTTTCTTCGTCGTTTAAGACCGTTTCTCCGCGTGGGCTTCTATCTTCCTGTCTTGGTGAATAGCCGGGGGGTGGAGTCTGGGAGAAACTGTAGGAGAGTTAACATTCTTCTTCCCACACACCGCGTTCTTTGCAGAGACTCCAGGTGGGTTGTCTTCTACCACTTTACAGCGGATCGAGTATTTGGCGTCTCCTGCGTACAGTGTTTCTTCTTGGATCTTAGTAATCCCTTTCTTCATTTCTTCGTCGTCGTGTTCTTTCTTCTTCTGTGTTTGGCCTCTGGCCTAAACTACGGCTAGCACTCAATTAACTCGTCGTATTGTAAATTCCAGCTGCATGAATTGCGTAGCTTTATAATTGTGTAATAGTTTCGTGTAATTCCTTCCTCTACATTCAGAATCTGTTTAATCTGATAGTAGTTGAATTATTTAGCAGCGTCTGTTGTTCGAGCTAGAAAACACAATTTCTCAGCCGAAATCATAAGGTTAAACGATCTTATTCGTGGTAAAAATTTGTCGTTTTCCGATATTAGTGCTTAGGTACTTGAGCTATCCATTGTGGATGCATACCAAAATACCACACTTTTCCCTCTTAAAGCCCTACATTTGGGAAGGGGTGATATTCGGCTGTAACTGCTACTTGCTGAAAGCAATTGGCTGTATATTTGCAGGAGTTTTTTATCCCTCGGTCGGATTGCTGCTTGTTTTCTTTGTTTGTTTCTCTCTCTTCCTTTTTTCTCTTCTCACTGAAGGCTCGACTTCGGCTTCTTTCTGGTGCATTTTCTCCTTGAGGTTGGTAGTATCTTAGTTCTTGCGTTCTTGTTTTTTGTTGTTGTTTTGACTGAACTTGTTTTTGTTTTTGTTTTTTGTTTTTTTTAGGGGGGGGGGGGGTTTGGTTGGCTAATATTACCAAAGTATACAGGTTGAGTTTCAAAATTAGGAAAGTGTAAGAAAGTGTAAAAGTGGGTGTGAACGAAGGTTGATTTTTGTAACAGGGAACAAATTGGTAATCCCTGAGGACTGGGGACGTAGTCCCCAGCCGAAGGCTTACCGGCCCTTATTTATAAGGGCCACGCCTACTTTCCTCGAGACCCGGGCTCGAAAAACACTTATTAAGACTTTTGTCCCACGCCCGAGGGTGAAATCGGGGGAGCTATCTCCTCCTAAACGGTGCATCGTAGAAAAATATGGTTTGCACCATCGTGCTCCAAATTATGTAATCTGGTTCCGAAAGTATAAACCGGGACTGTCCGATAAAATTTGTTTTTCACGATAAAAATTGAGTTCCGCTTAAAAGGGATTTGCATGAGCGAATTGGAGCGAGATCGTCTCGAGGGTATTCGGAGCGAGCGCGCTGGACCCTAGAGACCATTCCACGAAAGCGGGGAATTTTAGATTGTTTCTTCGCGCCGGTGTTTATATTTAAGGCTATTTAAAGTTATTGATGTTCATTTTATTATTAAAGTTGACATTCTTAACAAGGCTTTACCAGTCCGAAGGCATTGCCGCGAGGCTTTATATTAAGTTGGATATACATGAACAGTAAAAACAGTTGGGTATACTGTTTTCTTGCGGGCTGTTCGTTACTATTGAAAAAGTTAAAGTGCGTGTACAAGTGCAGTGTTTTTTAATTTTTGTTTCTTGTTTAAAAGATCTTGGGTGACGCATGTCGTTTTTAATTTAAGGTTGTTTTCAAATTTGTACTACATTGATTAGGTTCAATTTTCAATATTAATCTTGGATAATTGGGTTGTACTTTTTTCATTACTAATTTTTACTGATCGAACAGTCCCGATGCTAAAAAATGTTTGTCTATTCTTCAAATAATTTGCTGTAGGGAAATAGTTTTTATATTTTTACTGTTAATATTCAATTAATTTTTTATATTGACATTTTCTTATAATGCAAAAGTCTGAATTTTTACGTCACTTTTGTGGAATGGACCATTTTAGATTCAATGAGAAATATTTTAAGTTTTACTAAAAGTTTTTGCCATGATGTTTAAGGAATATCATGAAAAAAAATGAGTGGGAGATAATCAGGGTTGTTTCTTTGTGGTTTGCTTGTGTTAAGCTGGGAGTTTTGATTTGGAAATTTTGAAAGATTACAATTGTTTTCATCTGATTTTTTCATTAGGGAAATTTTTGGTTTTTTAAGCTTTGTTTAATTGAAACTGGACCAATTTGAGAAAAATAATAACTCCTTTATATTGGATGAGGTATAACCGTTCGTACTTGTTCATGAACCATTGGAAATGTTTTAACATATTCATGGTGTGCTCGAACAGTGCCCATTCGCACTTAAAATTTTTATGTTTTTTTTTTTTTTTTTTAACGCCTATTTTTAAGTACTGTGATCAATTTCTGGAAACGTTGGTTTGGTGTTAAAAGCTTAAATGATTATTCTGTTTGACCGTTAGTCGGTGCGTTAGCATATGTTTAGATATTGTTAGGCATTTGAAGAATGCTACAACATGTAAGTTATTCATATGTCTTCACGTCAATGACTATTCCGGTCCATGTGTATCGTCTTCTTATCCTTGCTAGTGTTTTTTGTTTTTTTTACTAATATGACCTTTCCTCATCTGGCCATAAGTTTTCTTTACTACTCATTTTCTTACCGTGTACGTGAAAGCTTCTGAATCTCACATAATCTCTATGTTTCTACTATTATCCATAAGTTTACTCTGGCAAACGTTTTAGCCGTTCCTAAGTGACCAGCCAACATGTGGTCAATATTCATCTTCTTTACTCAATTTTCAATTTCTTCTACTTTAGAATTTGGTACCACTGGTTTTCATTTCTTATCCACGAGAGAACCCTGTCTCTGCCTTAATTCCCATTATTTCAATTCTTTTTTCAACTTTCTTTAAATGCTTTTAACCGTATTCGTATGCCTCTTGAGTGTCTTTCCTGCTATCCCTTTTTGCAGAAGTTATGGTAGCCTCGACAGACAGTGCCGGTATCAGGCGTAGGCAATCAATTTCTAATTAGCGTCGCCAGAAAGGACTCTATCGTGCAATCACACTTCTGTTCGACTATTGCACTGAATCGCCGATAATACAGGTAGAACATGAACACTCATTGGGTTTTCTTACAGCGAAGGTTTCTTTGTCCCTTGTACACAACTTCGCTTCCTAATCTTTTACATACTAAACGAATACGCTACTACGACTTCCATGTCGTTCGATTCTTCCTTTGAATCTATGTTGTGGAGTGGACTATGCAACTGTGTCAATAAAGCATCAAATCCATTATCTGAGGCATCCGTGTAGACAATGAATTCCCGGGTAAAGTCAGAATACCACTAGACTAGATTTGCTATACTGAATTGATTTGCGCATGCAAAGGGGTCCCTTTGTCCCTCCGTTCCCACGCTGATTTTTTTTTTTTCACTCAGAGTCAGCCTCGTAGGGAACCTGCTTTCTCCATAAAAGCATAAAATGTGTAACAACTAGCTAGGCCACCAAAGACTTTCATTTCGTGTAAAAACAGAATCATTTACGAAGTACTTAACTTAATACTGGCTTTTTCTTACCCCATCTTTTATAAAAAGGTGTCTTGGAAATTTAAAAAAAAAAAAAATATATAAACATTTTATCTTATTTTCTCTGCATTATTCAAATTCAAATTTGTAAGCAAAACTAGTTTTTAAAAGTCAGAAATCAGCATTTTTGAGGTTTTCGGGAGTGACAGTGCGCGATTACTAATACTAATTAACCTTACCCAAAAAAACTACTAAACGAAGAGAGAAAAAATTAGCATTTTATGAAACCGGCCTAAAGTGCATTTTCCTTTTTACGGAAGTGAGAGCCACGAGAATAGAAAATGTTGTCCCCCAATCGAGTTATTCTACCTTTCTTTTTCGCACTACTACGGCAAGAAAACACTACCCATTTCTTAGGTGGATACAAGTTTAATAAATTTGCATGCAAAGGCTCAAAGATATGCATTTTATGCCAAAAAAAATGGGAATGAATAAGAAATAATTTGCTTACTGGTCGTTGGTGATTTTACCCATTGAAGCGTAACCGTGAGCACTGGTGATGATTTAAAATGTAAAATTCTGATTGTAAAAATTTTGTTTTGGGCACACTTGTAGGTGATCAAGAATTTGAAGCCTTATCGCAATCTACAATCAGTCAATAAAAAGAGACTGTACGAAAGTTTAGGCCAACTCCTGGTTGGCTCGCCAAATGTAAAGTCTCTAGTTATTGACGAAGTGGACGAAGAGATTCGGCTTGCAGAGTGTATTACTGGTTGTTGGTGGAATACAAGTGGCTAAGCATACATGATTTTTGGGGGGTTATATACTGGTGCTTCAAGGATGTATAACAATAAGTGCGGAGTGCTAACAGGATATCGGAAGGGTGTATACTATCGGAAAGGGATGTTAGTTTCTTTCCGTCGGGATGTTAGTAATTATTGAGAAATCTGTTACGTCGGTCGACGACCGACAAGTGATCTTTACATACGGTAGATACGGTATAAAAGTCTCATACGGTATTGGATACGGTATGTAAGGTATTGGATACGGTATATACGGTATTGCATACGGTAGATACGTTTTTCGATACGGTAGATACGGTATTTTAGTCTCATTAGGTATTGGATACGGTAGATACGGTATTTTAGTCTCATGCGGTATTGTATACGGTAGATACGGTTTTTGATGTGGTAGATACGGTATTTTTGTCTCTTACTGTATTGGATACAGTATTTTAGTTCATACGGTATTGGATACGGTAGATACGGTATTTTAGTCTCATGCGGTATTGGATACGGTAGATACGGTATTGGATACGGTATTTTAGTTCATACGATATTGGATACGGTAGATACGGTATTTTAGTCTCATACGGTATTGGATACGGTAGGTACGGTATTTTAGTCTCATACGGTATTGTATACGGTAGATACGGTTTTGGATGTGGTAGATACGGTATTTTTGTCTCTTACGGTATTGGATACGGTAGATACGGTATTTTAGTCTCATGCGGTATTGTATACGGTAGATACGGTTTTGGATGTGGTAGATACGGTATTTTTGTCTCTTACGGTATTGGATACGGTAGATACGGTATTTTAGTCTCATACGGAATTGGATACGGTAGATACAGTATAAGATACAGTAGATACGGTATTGGATACAGTAGATACGGTATTGGATACAGTAGATACGGTATTGGATACAGTAGATGCGGTATTGTATACGGTAGATACGGTATTGGATACGGTAGATACGGTATTTTAGTCTCATACGGTATTGGATACGGTAGATACGGTATTCTAGTCTCATACGGTATTGGATACGGTAGATACAGTATAAGATACAGTAGATACGGTATTGGATACAGTAGATACGGTATTGGATACAGTAGATACGGTATTGGATACAGTAGATGCGGTATTGTATACAGTAGATGCGGTATTGTATACGGTAGATACGGTTTTGGATGTGGCAGATACGGTATTTTTGTCTCTTACGGTATTGGATACGGTATTTTAGTCTCATGCGGTATTGGATACGGTAGATACGGTATTTTAGTCTCATGCGGTATTGTATACGGTAGATACGGTTTTGGATGTGGTAGATACGGTATTTTTGTCTCTTACGGTATTTGATACGGTAGATACGGTATTTTAGTCTCATGCGGTATTGTATACGGTAGATACGGTTTTGGATGTGGTAGATACGGTATTTTTGTCTCTTACGGTATTGGATACGGTAGATACGGTATTTTAGTCTCATGCGGTATTGTATACGGTAGATACGGTTTTGGATGTGGTAGATACGGTATTTTTGTCTCTTACGGTATTGGATACGGTAGATACGGTATTTTAGTCTCATACGGAATTGGATACGGTAGATACAGTATAAGATACAGTAGATACGGTATTGGATACAGTAGATACGGTATTGGATACAGTAGATACGGTATTGGATACAGTAGATGCGGTATTGTATACGGTAGATACGGTATTGGATACGGTAGATACGGTATTTTAGTCTCATACGGTATTGGATACGGTAGATACGGTATTCTAGTCTCATACGGTATTGGATACGGTAGATACAGTATAAGATACAGTAGATACGGTATTGGATACAGTAGATACGGTATTGGATACAGTAGATACGGTATTGGATACAGTAGATGCGGTATTGTATACAGTAGATGCGGTATTGTATACGGTAGATACGGTTTTGGATGTGGCAGATACGGTATTTTTGTCTCTTACGGTATTGGATACGGTATTTTAGTCTCATGCGGTATTGGATACGGTAGATACGGTATTTTAGTCTCATGCGGTATTGTATACGGTAGATACGGTTTTGGATGTGGTAGATACGGTATTTTTGTCTCTTACGGTATTTGATACGGTAGATACGGTATTTTAGTCTCATGCGGTATTGTATACGGTAGATACGGTTTTGGATGTGGTAGATACGGTATTTTTGTCAATTACGGTATTGGATACGGTAGATACGGTATTTTAGTCTCATACGGTATTGGATACGGTAGATACGGTTTTGGATGTGGTAGATACGGTATTTTTGTCTCTTACGGTATTGGATACGGTAGATACGGTATTTTAGTCTCATACGGTATTGGATACGGTAGATACAGTATAAGATACAGTAGATACGGTATTGGATACAGTAGATACGGTATTGGATACAGTAGATGCGGTATTGTATACGGTAGATACGGTATTGGATACGGTAGATACGGTATTTTATTCTCATACGGTATTGGATACGGTAGATACGGTATTTTAGTCTCATACGGTATTGGATACGGTAGATACAGTATAAGATACAGTAGATACGGTATTGGATACAGTAGATACGGTATTGGATACAGTAGATGCGGTATTGTATACGGTAGATACGGTATTGGATACGGTAGATACGGGATTTTAGTCTCATGCGGTATTGTATACGGTAGATACGGTTTTGGATACGGTAGATACAGTATTGGATACGGTAGATACAGTATTTTAGTCTCATACGGTATTGGATACGGTAGATACGGTTTTGGATACGGTAGATACGGTATTGGATACAGTAGATACGGTATTTTAGTCTCATTAGGTAGTGGATACGGTAGATACGGTATTTTAGTCTCATGCGGTATTGTATACGGTAGATACAGTTTTGGATGTGGTAGATACGGTATTTTTGTCTCTTACGGTATTGGATACGGTATTTTAGTCTCATGCGGTATTGGATACGGTAGATACGGTATTAGATACGGTAGATACGGTATTGGATACGGTAGATACGGTATTTTAGTCTCATACGGTATTGGATACGGTAGTTACGGTTTTGGATACGGTAGATACGGTATTGGATACGGTAGATACGGTATTTTAGTCTCATGCGGTATTGTATACGGTAGATACGGTTTTGGATGTGGTAGATACGGTATTTTAGTCTCATACGGTATTGGATACGGTAGATACGGTATAAGATAAAGTAGATACGGTATTGGATACGGTAGATACGGTATTTTAGTCTCTTACGGTATTAGATACAGAAGATACGGTATTGGATACGGTAGATACGGTATTAAAGTCTCATACGGTATTGGATACGGTATGTAAGGTATTGGATACGGTATATACGGTATTGCATACGGTAGATACGGTTTTAGATACGGTAGATACGGTATTTTAGTCTCATTAGGTATTGGATACGGTAGATACGGTATTTTAGTCTCATGCGGTATTGTATACGGTAGATACGGTTTTTGATGTGGTAGATACGGTATTTTTGTCTCTTACTGTATTGGATACAGTATTTTAGTTCATACGGTATTGGATACGGTAGATACGGTATTTTAGTCTCATGCGGTATTGGATACGGTAGATACGGTATTGGATACGGTATTTTAGTTCATACGATATTGGATACGGTAGATACGTTATAGGATACGGTAGATACGGTATTTTAGTCTCATGCGGTATTGTATACGGTAGATACGGTTTTGGATGTGGTAGATACGGTATTTTTGTCTCTTACGGTATTGGATACGGTAGATACGGTATTTTAGTCTCATGCGGTATTGGATACGGTAGATACGGTATTGGATACGGTATTTTAGTTTATACGATATTGGATACGGTAGATACGGTATGGGATACAGTTGATACGGTATTGGATACAGTAGATACGGTATTGGATACGGTAGATCCGGCATTTAAGTCTCATTAGGTATTGGATACGGTACATACGGTATTTTAGTCTCATGCGGTATTGTATACGGATGATACGGTTTTGGATGTGGTAGATACAGTATTTTTGTCTCTTACGGTATTGGATACGGTATTCTAGTCTCATGCGGTATTGGATACGGTAGATACGGTTTTGGATACGGTATTTTAGTTCATACGGTATTGGATACGATATATACAGTATTGGATACGGAAGATACGGTATTTAAGTCTCATACGGTATTGGATACGGTATATAAGGTATTGGATACGGTATATACGGTATTGCATACGGTAGATACGGTTTTAGATACGGTAGATACGGTATTTTAGTCTCATTAGGTATTGGATACGGTAGATACGGTATTTTATTCTCATATGGTATTGGTTTCATTAGATTTTGTCATACGGTATTGGATACGGTAGATACGGTATTGGATACGGTAGATACGGTATTGGATACGGTAGATACGGTATTTTAGTCTCATACGGTATTGGATACGGTAGATACAGTATTGGATACGGTATTTTAGTTCATACGATATTGAATACGGTAGATACGGAATTTTAGTCTCATATGGTATGCGATACGGTAGATACGGTATAAGATACAGTAGATACGGTATTGGATACGGTAGATATGGTATTTTAGTCTCATTAGGTATTGAATACAGTAGATACGGTATTGGATACGGTATATACGGTAATGGATGCGGTAGATACGGTATTTAAGTCTCATACGGTATTGGATACGGTAGATACGGTATTGGATACGGTAGATACGGTATTTTAGTCTCATACGGTATTGGATACGGTAGATACGGTATTTTAGTCTCATTAGGTAGTGGATACGGTATTTTAGTCTCATGCGGTATTGGATACGGAAGATACGGTATTTTAGTCTCATGCGGTATTGGATACGGAAGATACGGTATTTTAGTCTCAAACGGTATTGGATACGATATATACGGTATTGGATACGGTAGATACGGTATTTTAGTCTCTTACGGTATTAGATACAGTAGATACGGTATTGGATACGGTAGATACGGTATTAAAGTCTCATACGGTATTGGATACGGTAAATACGGTTTTGGATACGATATATACGGTATTAGATACAGTAGATACGGTATTGGATACGGTAGATACGGTATTTTAGTCTCATTAGGTATTGGATACGGTAGATACGGTATTTTAGTCTCATGCGGTATTGTATACGGTAGATACGGTTTTGGATGTGGTAGATACGGTATTTTTGTCTCTTACGGTATTGGATACAGTATTTTTGTCTCATACGGTATTGGATACGGTAGATACGGTATTTTAGTCTCATTAGGTATTGGTTACAGTAGATATGGTATTTTAGTCTCTTACGGTATTAGATACAGTAGATACGGTATTGGATACGGTAGTTTCGGTATTTTAGTCTCATACGGTATTGGATACGGTAGATACGGTATTTTAGTCTCATGCGGTATTGGATACGGTAGATACGGTATAAGATACATTAGATACGGTATTGGATACGGTAGATACGGTATTGGATACGGTAGATACGGTATTTTAGTCTCATACGGTATTGGATACGGTAGTTACGGTATTGGATACGGTAGATACGGTATTTTAATCTCATACGGTATTGGATACGGTATATACGGTATTGGATAAGGTAGATACGGTATTTGATACGGTAGATACAGTATAAGATACAGTAGATACGGTATTTTAGTCTCATACGGTATTGGATACGATATATACGGTACTGGATACGGTATTTTTGTCTCTTACGGTATTGGATACGGTATTTTAGTATCATACGGTATTGGATACGGTAGATACGGTATTTTAGTCTCATACGGTATTGGATACGGTAGATACGGTATATTAGTCTCATACGGTATTGGATACGGTAGATACGGTATTTTAGTCTCATACGGTATTGGATACGGTAGATACGGTATATTAGTCTCATACGGTATTGGATATGGTAGATACGGTATTTTAGTCTCATACGGTATTGGATACGGTAGATACGGTATTTTAGTCTCATGCGGTATGGTATACGAAAGAAACGGGATAAGATTTAGTAGATACGGTACTGGATACGGTAGATACGGTATTTTAGTCTCATACGGTATTGGATAAGGTAAATAGGGTATTAGATACAGTTCTTCAACTTCTGACGCCGATTTACAGAGAAAGCGAGGAGATAGAAAGACGTACATGGTCTCATTTTGAAGCCATTGTTTTTATGTATTTGCCCCTAAAATATCGTGCGTATGTAAAGCCCGTGGTATGCCCAGCAAGGATTGCAAAGTTACTTTTTCATAGAGACCGTTCTTCAACTTCATAGACACCGTTCTTCTACTTCTGACGTCGATTTAGAGAGAAGGCGAGGAGAAAGAAAGACGTACTTGGTCTCATTTTGAAGCCTTTGTTTTCATGTATGTGCCCCTAAAATATCGTGCGTATGTAAAGCCCGTGGTATGCTCAACAAGGATTGCAAAGTTACTTGTTTCATAGAGACCGTTCTTCAACTTCATTGACACCGTTCTTCAACTTCTGACGCCGATTTACAGAGAAGGCGAGGAGATAGAAAACGTACTTGGTCTCATTTTGAAGCCTTTATTTTCATGTATGTGCCCCTAAAATATCGTTCGTATGTAAAGCCCGTGGTATGCTCAGCAAGGATTGCAAAGTTACTTGTTTCATTGACACCGTTCTTCAACTTCTGACGCCGATTTACAGAGAAGGCGAGGAGATAATGAGACGCACTTGGTCTCATTTTGAAGCCTTTAATTTCATGTTTGTGCCCCTAAAATATCGTTCGTACGTAAAGCCCGTGGTATGCTCAGCAAGGATTGCAAAGTTACTTGTTTCATTGACACCGTTCTTCAACTTCATTGACACCGTTCTTCAACTTCTGACGCCGATTTACAGAGAAGGCGAGGAGATAGAAAACGTACTTGGTCTCATTTTGAAGCCTTTATTTTCATGTATGTGCCCCTAAAATATCGTTCGTATGTAAAGCCCGTGGTATGCTCAGCAAGAATTGCAAAGTTACTTGTTTCATTGACACCGTTCTTCAACTTCTGACGCCGATTTACAGAGAAGGCGAGGAGATAGAAAGACGTACTTGGTTTCATTTTGAAGCCTTTATTTTCATGTATGTGCCTCTAAAATATCGTTCGTATGTAAAGCCCGTGGTATGCTCAGCAAGGATTGCAAAGTTACTTGTTTCATTGAGACCGTTCTTCATCTTCATTGACACCGTTCTTCAACTTCTGACGCCGATTTACAGAGAAGGCGAGGAGATAGAAAGACGTACTTGGTCTCATTTTGAAGCCATTGTTTTTATGTATTTGCCCCTAAAATATCGTGCGTATGTAAAGCCCGTGGTATGCCCAGCAAGGATTGCAAAGTTACTTTTTCATAGAGACCGTTCTTCAACTTCATAGACACCGTTCTTCTACTTCTGACGTCGATTTAGAGAGAAGGCGAGGAGAAAGAAAGACGTACTTGGTCTCATTTTGAAGCCTTTGTTTTCATGTATGTGCCCCTAAAATATCGTGCGTATGTAAAGCCCGTGGTATGCTCAACAAGGATTGCAAAGTTACTTGTTTCATAGAGACCGTTCTTCAACTTCATTGACACCGTTCTTCAACTTCTGACGCCGATTTACAGAGAAGGCGAGGAGATAGAAAACGTACTTGGTCTCATTTTGAAGCCTTTATTTTCATGTATGTGCCCCTAAAATATCGTTCGTATGTAAAGCCCGTGGTATGCTCAGCAAGGATTGCAAAGTTACTTGTTTCATTGACACCGTTCTTCAACTTCTGACGCCGATTTACAGAGAAGGCGAGGAGATAATGAGACGCACTTGGTCTCATTTTGAAGCCTTTAATTTCATGTTTGTGCCCCTAAAATATCGTTCGTACGTAAAGCCCGTGGTATGCTCAGCAAGGATTGCAAAGTTACTTGTTTCATTGACACCGTTCTTCAACTTCATTGACACCGTTCTTCAACTTCTGACGCCGATTTACAGAGAAGGCGAGGAGATAGAAAACGTACTTGGTCTCATTTTGAAGCCTTTATTTTCATGTATGTGCCCCTAAAATATCGTTCGTATGTAAAGCCCGTGGTATGCTCAGCAAGAATTGCAAAGTTACTTGTTTCATTGACACCGTTCTTCAACTTCTGACGCCGATTTACAGAGAAGGCGAGGAGATAGAAAGACGTACTTGGTTTCATTTTGAAGCCTTTATTTTCATGTATGTGCCTCTAAAATATCGTTCGTATGTAAAGCCCGTGGTATGCTCAGCAAGGATTGCAAAGTTACTTGTTTCATTGAGACCGTTCTTCATCTTCATTGACACCGTTCTTCAACTTCTGACGCCGATTTACAGAGAAGGCGAGGAGATAGAAAGACGTACTTGGTCTCATTTTGAAGCCATTGTTTTTATGTATTTGCCCCTAAAATATCGTGCGTATGTAAAGCCCGTGGTATGCCCAGCAAGGATTGCAAAGTTACTTTTTCATAGAGACCGTTCTTCAACTTCATAGACACCGTTCTTCTACTTCTGACGTCGATTTAGAGAGAAGGCGAGGAGAAAGAAAGACGTACTTGGTCTCATTTTGAAGCCTTTGTTTTCATGTATGTGCCCCTAAAATATCGTGCGTATGTAAAGCCCGTGGTATGCTCAACAAGGATTGCAAAGTTACTTGTTTCATAGAGACCGTTCTTCAACTTCATTGACACCGTTCTTCAACTTCTGACGCCGATTTACAGAGAAGGCGAGGAGATAGAAAACGTACTTGGTCTCATTTTGAAGCCTTTATTTTCATGTATGTGCCCCTAAAATATCGTTCGTATGTAAAGCCCGTGGTATGCTCAGCAAGGATTGCAAAGTTACTTGTTTCATTGACACCGTTCTTCAACTTCTGACGCCGATTTACAGAGAAGGCGAGGAGATAATGAGACGTACTTGGTCTCATTTTGAAGCCTTTAATTTCATGTTTGTGCCCCTAAAATATCGTTCGTACGTAAAGCCCGTGGTATGCTCAGCAAGGATTGCAAAGTTACTTGTTTCATTGACACCGTTCTTCAACTTCTGACGCCGATTTACAAAAAAGGCGAGGAGATAGAAAGACGTACTTGGTCTCATTTTGAAGCCATTGTTTTTATGTATTTGCCCCTAAAATACCGTGCGTATGTAAAGCCCGTGGTATGCCCAGCAAGGATTGCAAAGTTACTTTTTCATAGAGACCGTTCTTCAACTTAATAGACACCGTTCTTCTACTTCTGACGTCGATTTAGAGAGAAGGCGAGGAGATAGAAAGACGTACTTGGTCTCCGTTTGAAGCCGTTGTTTTTATGTATGTGCCCCTAAAATATCGTTCGTATGTAAAGCCCGTGGTATGCTCAGCAAGGATTGCAAAGTTACTTGTTTCATTGACGCCGTTCTTCAACTTCTGACGCCGATATTGAGAGAAGGCGAGGAGATAGAAAGACGTAATTGGTCTCATTTTGAAGCCTTTGTATTCATGTATGTGCCCCTAAAATATCGTGCGTATGAAAAGCCCTTGGTATGCTCAGCCAGGATTGCAAAGTTACTTGTTTCATTGAGACCGTTCTTCAACTTCATAGACACCGTTCTTCTACTTCTGATGTCGATTTAGAGAGAAGGCGAGGAGATAGAAAGACGTACTTGGTCTCATTTTGAAGCCTTGGTTTTTATGTATGTGCTCCTAAAATATCGTTCGTATGTAAAGCCCGTGGTATGCTCAGCAAGGATTGCAAAGTTACTTGTTTCATAGAGACCGTTCTTTAACTTCATAGACACCGTTCTTCTACTTCTGACGTCGATGTACAGAGAAGGCGAAGAGATAGAAAGACGTACTTGGTCTCATTTTAAAGCCTTTGTTTTCATGTAAGTGCTCCTAAAATATCGTTTGTATGTAAAGCCCGTGGTATGCTCAGCAAGGATTGCAAAGTTACTTGTTTCATTGAGACCGTTCTTCATCTTCATAGACACCGTTCTTCTACTTCTGACGTCCATTTCCAGAGAAGACCAGGAGATAGAAAGACGTACTTGGTTTCATTTTGAAGCCTTGGTTTTCATGTATGTGCTCCTAAAATATCGTTTGTATGTAAAGCCCGTGGTATGCTCAGCAAGGATTGCAAAGTTACTTATTTCATAGAGAACGTTCTTCAACTTCTGACGCCGATTTACAGAGAAGGCGAGGAGATACAAAGACGTATTTGGTCTCATTTTGAAGCCTTTGTTTTCATGTATGTGCCCCTAAAATATCGTGCGTATGAAAAGCCCTTGGTATGCTCAGCCAGGATTGCAAAGTTACTTGTTTCATTGAGACCGTTCTTCTACTTCTGATGTCGATTTAGAGAGAAGGCGAGGAGATAGAAAGACGTACTTGGTCTCATTTTTAAGCTTTGGTTTTCATGTATGTGCTCCTAAAATATCGTTTGTATGTAAAGCCCGTGGTATGCTCAGCAAGGATTTCAAAGTTACTTGTTTCATTGAGACCGTTCTTCATCTTCATAGACACCGTTCTTCTACTTCTGACGTCCATTTCCAGAGAAGACCAGGAGATAGAAAGACGTACTTGGTTTCATTTTGAAGCCTTGGTTTTCATGTATGTGCTCCTAAAATATCGTTTGTATGTAAAGCCCGTGGTATGCTCAGCAAGGATTGCAAAGTTACTTATTTCATAGAGAACGTTCTTCAACTTCTGACGCCGATTTACAGAGAAGGCGAGGAGATACAAAGACGTATTTGGTCTCATTTTGAAGCCTTTGTTTTCATGTATGTGCCCCTAAAATATCGTGCGTATGTAAAGCCCGTGGTATGCTCAGCAATGATTCCAAAGTTACTTGTTTCATAGACACCGTTCTTCAACTTCTGACGCCGATTTACAGAGAAGGCCAGGAGATAGAAAGACGTACTTGGTCTCATTTTAAAGCCTTTGTTTTCATGTATGTGCCCCTAAAATATCGTTCGTATGTAAAGCCCGTGGTATGCTCAGCAAAGATTCCAAAGTTACTTGTTTCATAGACACCGTTCTTCAACTTCTGACGCCGATTTACAAAGAAGGCGAGGAGATGGAAAGACGTACTTGGTCTCATTTTGAAGTTTTTAGTTTCATGTATGTGCCCCTAAAATATCGTTCGTATGTAAAGCCCGTGGTATGCTCAGCAAGGATTGCAAAGTTACTTGTTTCATTGACGCCGTTCTTCAACTTCTGACGCCGATATTGAGAGAAGGCGAGGAGATATAAAGACGTAATTGGTCTCATTTTGAAGCCGTATGTTGAAGCGTATGTAAAGCCCGTGGTATGCTCAGCAAGGATTGCAAAGTTACTTGTTTCATTGAGACCGTTCTTCAACTTCATAGACACCGTTCTTCTACTTCTGACGTCCATTTCCAGAGAAGACCAGGAGATAAAAGAACGTACTTGGTCTCATTTTGAAGCCTTGGTTTTTATGTATGTGCTCCTAAAATATCGTTCGTATGTAAAGCCCGTGGTATGCTCAGCAAGGATTGCAAAGTTACTTGTTTCATAGAGACCGTTCTTTAACTTCATAGACACCGTTCTTCTACTTCTGACGTCGATGTACAGAGAAGGCGAAGAGATAGAAAGACGTACTTGGTCTCATTTTAAAGCCTTTGTTTTCATGTATGTGCTCCTAAAATATCGTTTGTATGTAAAGCCCGTGGTATGCTCAGCAAGGATTGCAAAGTTACTTGTTTCATTGAGACCGTTCTTCATCTTCATAGACACCGTTCTTCTACTTCTGACGTCCATTTCCAGAGAAGACCAGGAGATAGAAAGACGTACTTGGTTTCATTTTGAAGCCTTGGTTTTCATGTATGTGCTCCTAAAATATCGTTCGTATGTAAAGCCCGTGGTATGCTCAGCAAGGATTGCAAAGTTACTTATTTCATAGAGAACGTTCTTCAACTTCTGACGCCGATTTACAGAGAAGGCGAGGAGATACAAAGACGTATTTGGTCTCATTTTGAAGCCTTTGTTTTCATGTATGTGCCCCTAAAATATCGTGCGTATGTAAAGCCCGTGGTATGCTCAGCAATGATTCCAAAGTTACTTGTTTCATAGACACCGTTCTTCAACTTCTGACGCCGATTTACAGAGAAAGCGAGGAGATATAAAGACGTACTTGGTCTCATTTTGAAGCCTTTGTATTCATGTATGTGCCCCTAAAATATCGTGCGTATGAAAAGCCCTTGGTATGCTCAGCCAGGATTGCAAAGTTACTTGTTTCATTGAGACCGTTCTTCAACTCCATAGACACCGTTCTTCTACTTCTGATGTCGATTTAGAGAGAAGGCGAGGAGATAGAAAGACGTACTTGGTCTCATTTTTAAGCCTTGGTTTTCATGTATGTGCTCCTAAAATATCGTTCGTATGTAAAGCCCGTGGTATGCTCAGCAAGGATTGCAAAGTTACTTGTTTCATTGACGCCGTTCTTCAACTTCTGACGCCGATATTGAGAGAAGGAGAGGAGATAGAAAGACGTAATTGGTCTCATTTTGAAGCCTTTGTATTCATGTATGTGCCCCTAAAATATCGTGCGTATGAAAAGCCCTTGGTATGCTCAGCCAGGATTGCAAAGTTACTTGTTTCATTGAGACCGTTCTTCTACTTCTGATGTCGATTTAGAGAGAAGGCGAGGAGATAGAAAGACGTACTTGGTCTCATTTTTAAGCTTTGGTTTTCATGTATGTGCTCCTAAAATATCGTTTGTATGTAAAGCCCGTGGTATGCTCAGCAAGGATTTCAAAGTTACTTGTTTCATTGAGACCGTTCTTCATCTTCATAGACACCGTTCTTCTACTTCTGACGTCCATTTCCAGAGAAGACCAGGAGATAGAAAGACGTACTTGGTTTCATTTTGAAGCCTTGGTTTTCATGTATGTGCTCCTAAAATATCGTTTGTATGTAAAGCCCGTGGTATGCTCAGCAAGGATTGCAAAGTTACTTATTTCATAGAGAACGTTCTTCAACTTCTGACGCCGATTTACAGAGAAGGCGAGGAGATACAAAGACGTATTTGGTCTCATTTTGAAGCCTTTGTTTTCATGTATGTGCCCCTAAAATATCGTGCGTATGTAAAGCCCGTGGTATGCTCAGCAATGATTCCAAAGTTACTTGTTTCATAGACACCGTTCTTCAACTTCTGACGCCGATTTACAGAGAAGGCCAGGAGATAGAAAGACGTACTTGGTCTCATTTTAAAGCCTTTGTTTTCATGTATGTGCCCCTTAAATATCGTTCGTATGTAAAGCCCGTGGTATGCTCAGCAAAGATTCCAAAGTTACTTGTTTCATAGACACCGTTCTTCAACTTCTGACGCCGATTTACAAAGAAGGCGAGGAGATGGAAAGACGTACTTGGTCTCATTTTGAAGTTTTTAGTTTCATGTATGTGCTCCTAAAATATCGTTCGTATGTAAAGCCCGTGGTATGCTCAGCAAGGATTGCAAAGTTACTTGTTTCATTGACGCCGTTCTTCAACTTCTGACGCCGATATTGAGAGAAGGCGAGGAGATATAAAGACGTAATTGGTCTCATTTTGAAGCCGTATGTTGAAGCGTATGTAAAGCCCGTGGTATGCTCAGCAAGGATTGCAAAGTTACTTGTTTCATTGAGACCGTTCTTCAACTTCATAGACACCGTTCTTCTACTTCTGACGTCCATTTCCAGAGAAGACCAGGAGATAAAAGAACGTACTTGGTCTCATTTTGAAGCCTTGGTTTTCATGTATGTGCTCCTAAAATATCGTTCGTATGTAAAGCCCGTGGTATGCTCAGCAAGGATTGCAAAGTTACTTGTTTCATAGAGACCGTTCTTTAACTTCATAGACACCGATCTTCTACTTCTGACGTCGATGTACAGAGAAGGCGAAGAGATAGAAAGACGTACTTGGTCTCATTTTAAAGCCTTTGTTTTCATGTATGTGCTCCTAAAATATCGTTTGTATGTAAAGCCCGTGGTATGCTCAGCAAGGATTGCAAAGTTACTTGTTTCATTGAGACCGTTCTTCATCTTCATAGACACCGTTCTTCTACTTCTGACGTCCATTTCCAGAGAAGACCAGGAGATAGAAAGACGTACTTGGTTTCATTTTGAAGCCTTGGTTTTCATGTATGTGCTCCTAAAATATCGTTCGTATGTAAAGCCCGTGGTATGCTCAGCAAGGATTGCAAAGTTACTTATTTCATAGAGAACGTTCTTCAACTTCTGACGCCGATTTACAGAGAAGGCGAGGAGATACAAAGACGTATTTGGTCTCATTTTGAAGCCTTTGTTTTCATGTATGTGCCCCTAAAATATCGTGCGTATGTAAAGCCCGTGGTATGCTCAGCAATGATTCCAAAGTTACTTGTTTCATAGACACCGTTCTTCAACTTCTGACGCCGATTTACAGAGAAAGCGAGGAGATATAAAGACGTACTTGGTCTCATTTTGAAGCCTTTGTATTCATGTATGTGCCCCTAAAATATCGTGCGTATGAAAAGCCCTTGGTATGCTCAGCCAGGATTGCAAAGTTACTTGTTTCATTGAGACCGTTCTTCAACTCCATAGACACCGTTCTTCTACTTCTGATGTCGATTTAGAGAGAAGGCGAGGAGATAGAAAGACGTACTTGGTCTCATTTTTAAGCCTTGGTTTTCATGTATGTGCTCCTAAAATATCGTTCGTATGTAAAGCCCGTGGTATGCTCAGCAAGGATTGCAAAGTTACTTGTTTCATTGACGCCGTTCTTCAACTTCTGACGCCGATATTGAGAGAAGGCGAGGAGATAGAAAGACGTAATTGGTCTCATTTTGAAGCCTTTGTATTCATGTATGTGCCCCTAAAATATCGTGCGTATGAAAAGCCCTTGGTATGCTCAGCCAGGATTGCAAAGTTACTTGTTTCATTGAGACCGTTCTTCTACTTCTGATGTCGATTTAGAGAGAAGGCGAGGAGATAGAAAGACGTACTTGGTCTCATTTTTAAGCTTTGGTTTTCATGTATGTGCTCCTAAAATATCGTTTGTATGTAAAGCCCGTGGTATGCTCAGCAAGGATTTCAAAGTTACTTGTTTCATTGAGACCGTTCTTCATCTTCATAGACACCGTTCTTCTACTTCTGACGTCCATTTCCAGAGAAGACCAGGAGATAGAAAGACGTACTTGGTTTCATTTTGAAGCCTTGGTTTTCATGTATGTGCTCCTAAAATATCGTTTGTATGTAAAGCCCGTGGTATGCTCAGCAAGGATTGCAAAGTTACTTATTTCATAGAGAACGTTCTTCAACTTCTGACGCCGATTTACAGAGAAGGCGAGGAGATACAAAGACGTATTTGGTCTCATTTTGAAGCCTTTGTTTTCATGTATGTGCCCCTAAAATATCGTGCGTATGTAAAGCCCGTGGTATGCTCAGCAATGATTCCAAAGTTACTTGTTTCATAGACACCGTTCTTCAACTTCTGACGCCGATTTACAGAGAAGGCCAGGAGATAGAAAGACGTACTTGGTCTCATTTTAAAGCCTTTGTTTTCATGTATGTGCCCCTAAAATATCGTTCGTATGTAAAGCCCGTGGTATGCTCAGCAAAGATTCCAAAGTTACTTGTTTCATAGACACCGTTCTTCAACTTCTGACGCCGATTTACAAAGAAGGCGAGGAGATGGAAAGACGTACTTGGTCTCATTTTGAAGTTCTTAGTTTCATGTATGTGCCCCTAAAATATCGTTCGTATGTAAAGCCCGTGGTATGCTCAGCAAGGATTGCAAAGTTACTTGTTTCATTGACGCCGTTCTTCAACTTCTGACGCCGATATTGAGAGAAGGCGAGGAGATATAAAGACGTAATTGGTCTCATTTTGAAGCCGTATGTTGAAGCGTATGTAAAGCCCGTGGTATGCTCAGCAAGGATTGCAAAGTTACTTGTTTCATTGAGACCGTTCTTCAACTTCATAGACACCGTTCTTCTACTTCTGACGTCCATTTCCAGAGAAGACCAGGAGATAAAAGAACGTACTTGGTCTCATTTTGAAGCCTTGGTTTTCATGTATGTGCTCCTAAAATATCGTTCGTATGTAAAGCCCGTGGTATGCTCAGCAAGGATTGCAAAGTTATTTGTTTCATAGAGACCGTTCTTTAACTTCATAGACACCGTTCTTCTACTTCTGACGTCGATGTACAGAGAAGGCGAAGAGATAGAAAGACGTACTTGGTCTCATTTTAAAGCCTTTGTTTTCATGTATGTGCTCCTAAAATATCGTTTGTATGTAAAGCCCGTGGTATGCTCAGCAAGGATTGCAAAGTTACTTGTTTCATTGAGACCGTTCTTCATCTTCATAGACACCGTTCTTCTACTTCTGACGTCCATTTCCAGAGAAGACCAGGAGATAGAAAGACGTACTTGGTTTCATTTTGAAGCCTTGGTTTTCATGTATGTGCTCCTAAAATATCGTTCGTATGTAAAGCCCGTGGTATGCTCAGCAAGGATTGCAAAGTTACTTATTTCATAGAGAACGTTCTTCAACTTCTGACGCCGATTTACAGAGAAGGCGAGGAGATACAAAGACGTATTTGGTCTCATTTTGAAGTCTTTGTTTTCATGTATGTGCCCCTAAAATATCGTGCGTATGTAAAGCCCGTGGTATGCTCAGCAATGATTCCAAAGTTACTTGTTTCATAGACACCGTTCTTCAACTTCTGACGCCGATTTACAGAGAAAGCGAGGAGATATAAAGACGTACTTGGTCTCATTTTGAAGCCTTTAATTTCATGTTTGTGCCCCTAAAAAATTGTTCGTATGTAAAGCCCGTGGTATGCTCAGCAAGGATTGCAAAGTTACTTGTTTCATTGAGACCGTTCTTCATCTTCATAGACACCGTTCTTCTACTTCTGACGTCCATTTCCAGAGAAGACCAGGAGATAGAAAGACGTACTTGGTTTCATTTTGAAGCCTTGGTTTTCATGTATGTGCTCCTAAAATATCGTTCGTATGTAAAGCCCGTGGTATGCTCAGCAAGGATTGCAAAGTTACTTGTTTCATTGAGACCGTTCTTCATCTTCATAGACACCGTTCTTCTACTTCTGACGTCCATTTCCAGAGAAGACCAGGAGATAGAAAGACGTACTTGGTTTCATTTTGAAGCCTTGGTTTTCATGTATGTGCTCCTAAAATATCGTTCGTATGTAAAGCCCGTGGTATGCTCAGCAAGGATTGCAAAGTTACTTATTTCATAGAGAACGTTCTTCAACTTCTGACGCCGATTTACAGAGAAGGCGAGGAGATACAAAGACGTATTTGGTCTCATTTTGAAGCCTTTGTTTTCATGTATGTGCCCCTAAAATATCGTGCGTATGTAAAGCCCGTGGTATGCTCAGCAATGATTCCAAAGTTACTTGTTTCATAGACACCGTTCTTCAACTTCTGACGCCGATTTACAGAGAAAGCGAGGAGATATAAAGACGTACTTGGTCTCATTTTGAAGCCTTTGTATTCATGTATGTGCCCCTAAAATATCGTGCGTATGAAAAGCCCTTGGTATGCTCAGCCAGGATTGCAAAGTTACTTGTTTCATTGAGACCGTTCTTCAACTCCATAGACACCGTTCTTCTACTTCTGATGTCGATTTAGAGAGAAGGCGAGGAGATAGAAAGACGTACTTGGTCTCATTTTTAAGCCTTGGTTTTCATGTATGTGCTCCTAAAATATCGTTCGTATGTAAAGCCCGTGGTATGCTCAGCAAGGATTGCAAAGTTACTTGTTTCATTGACGCCGTTCTTCAACTTCTGACGCCGATATTGAGAGAAGGCGAGGAGATAGAAAGACATAATTGGTCTCATTTTGAAGCCTTTGTATTCATGTATGTGCCCCTAAAATATCGTGCGTATGAAAAGCCCTTGGTATGCTCAGCCAGGATTGCAAAGTTACTTGTTTCATTGAGACCGTTCTTCTACTTCTGATGTCGATTTAGAGAGAAGGCGAGGAGATAGAAAGACGTACTTGGTCTCATTTTTAAGCTTTGGTTTTCATGTATGTGCTCCTAAAATATCGTTTGTATGTAAAGCCCGTGGTATGCTCAGCAAGGATTTCAAAGTTACTTGTTTC
Source organism: Ceriodaphnia dubia (assembly GCA_022539655.2). Lineage (NCBI taxonomy): Eukaryota > Metazoa > Arthropoda > Branchiopoda > Diplostraca > Daphniidae > Ceriodaphnia > Ceriodaphnia dubia. Next base: position 49,201 of record JAKUCG020000037.1, read on the forward strand.
ATTGAGACCGTTCTTCATCTTCATAGACACCGTTCTTCTACTTCTGACGTCCATTTCCAGAGAAGACCAGGAGATAGAAAGACGTACTTGGTTTCATTTTGAAGCCTTGGTTTTCATGTATGTGCTCCTAAAATATCGTTTGTATGTAAAGCCCGTGGTATGCTCAGCAAGGATTGCAAAGTTACTTATTTCATAGAGAACGTTCTTCAACTTCTGACGCCGATTTACAGAGAAGGCGAGGAGATACAAAGACGTATTTGGTCTCATTTTGAAGCCTTTGTTTTCATGTATGTGCCCCTAAAATATCGTGCGTATGTAAAGCCCGTGGTATGCTCAGCAATGATTCCAAAGTTACTTGTTTCATAGACACCGTTCTTCAACTTCTGACGCCGATTTACAGAGAAGGCCAGGAGATAGAAAGACGTACTTGGTCTCATTTTAAAGCCTTTGTTTTCATGTATGTGCCCCTAAAATATCGTTCGTATGTAAAGCCCGTGGTATGCTCAGCAAAGATTCCAAAGTTACTTGTTTCATAGACACCGTTCTTCAACTTCTGACGCCGATTTACAGAGAAAGCGAGGAGATATAAAGACGTACTTGGTCTCATTTTGAAGCCTTTAATTTCATGTTTGTGCCCCTAAAAAATTGTTCGTATGTAAAGCCCGTGGTATGCTCAGCAAGGATTGCAAAGTTACTTGTTTCATTGAGACCGTTCTTCATCTTCATAGACACCGTTCTTCTACTTCTGACGTCCATTTCCAGAGAAGACCAGGAGATAGAAAGACGTACTTGGTTTCATTTTGAAGCCTTGGTTTTCATGTATGTGCTCCTAAAATATCGTTCGTATGTAAAGCCCGTGGTATGCTCAGCAAGGATTGCAAAGTTACTTGTTTCATTGAGACCGTTCTTCATCTTCATAGACACCGTTCTTCTACTTCTGATGTCGATTTAGAGAGAAGGCGAGGAGATAGAAAGACGTACTTGGTCTCATTTTTAAGCCTTGGTTTTCATGTATGTGCTCCTAAAATATCGTTCGTATGTAAAGCCCGTGGTATGCTCAGCAAGGATTGCAAAGTTACTTGTTTCATTGACGCCGTTCTTCAACTTCTGACGCCGATATTGAGAGAAGGCGAGGAGATAGAAAGACGTAATTGGTCTCATTTTGAAGCCTTTGTATTCATGTATGTGCCCCTAAAATATCGTGCGTATGAAAAGCCCTTGGTATGCTCAGCCAGGATTGCAAAGTTACTTGTTTCATTGAGACCGTTCTTCTACTTCTGATGTCGATTTAGAGAGAAGGCGAGGAGATAGAAAGACGTACTTGGTCTCATTTTTAAGCCTTGGTTTTCATGTATGTGCTCCTAAAATATCGTTCGTATGTAAAGCCCGTGGTATGCTCAGCAAGGATTGCAAAGTTACTTGTTTCATTGAGACCGTTCTTCATCTTCATAGACACCGTTCTTCTACTTCTGACGTCCATTTCCAGAGAAGACCAGGAGATAGAAAGACGTACTTGGTTTCATTTTGAAGCCTTGGTTTTCATGTATGTGCTCCTAAAATATCGTTCGTATGTAAAGCCCGTGGTATGCTCAGCAAGGATTGCAAAGTTACTTATTTCATAGAGAACGTTCTTCAACTTCTGACGCCGATTTACAGAGAAGGCGAGGAGATACAAAGACGTATTTGGTCTCATTTTGAAGCCTTTGTTTTCATGTATGTGCCCCTAAAATATCGTGCGTATGTAAAGCCCGTGGTATGCTCAGCAATGATTCCAAAGTTACTTGTTTCATAGACACCGTTCTTCAACTTCTGACGCCGATTTACAGAGAAAGCGAGGAGATATAAAGACGTACTTGGTCTCATTTTGAAGCCTTTGTATTCATGTATGTGCCCCTAAAATATCGTGCGTATGAAAAGCCCTTGGTATGCTCAGCCAGGATTGCAAAGTTACTTGTTTCATTGAGACCGTTCTTCATCTTCATAGACACCGTTCTTCTACTTCTGATGTCGATTTAGAGAGAAGGCGAGGAGATAGAAAGACGTACTTGGTCTCATTTTTAAGCCTTGATTTTCATGTATGTGCTCCTAAAATATCGTTCGTATGTAAAGCCCGTGGTATGCTCAGCAAGGATTGCAAAGTTACTTGTTTCATTGACGCCGTTCTTCAACTTCTGACGCCGATATTGAGAGAAGGCGAGGAGATAGAAAGACGTAATTGGTCTCATTTTGAAGCCTTTGTATTCATGTATGTGCCCCTAAAATATCGTGCGTATGAAAAGCCCTTGGTATGCTCAGCCAGGATTGCAAAGTTACTTGTTTCATTGAGACCGTTCTTCAACTTCATAGACACCGTTCTTCTACTTCTGATGTCGATTTAGAGAGAAGGCGAGGAGATAGAAAGACGTACTTGGTCTCATTTTTAAGCCTTGGTTTTCATGTATGTGCTCCTAAAATATCGTTCGTATGTAAAGCCCGTGGTATGCTCAGCAAGGATTGCAAAGTTACTTGTTTCATTGACGCCGTTCTTCAACTTCTGACGCCGATATTGAGAGAAGGCGAGGAGATAGAAAGACGTAATTGGTCTCATTTTGAAGCCTTTGTATTCATGTATGTGCCCCTAAAATATCGTGCGTATGTAAAGCCCTTGGTATGCTCAGCAAGGATTGCAAAGTTACTTGTTTCATTGAGACCGTTCTTCAACTTCATAGACACCGTTCTTCTACTTCTGATGTCGATTTAGAGAGAAGGCGAGGAGATAGAAAGACGTACTTGGTCTCATTTTTAAGCCTTTGTTTTCATGTAAGTTCTCCTAAAATATCGTTTGTATGTAAAGCTCGTGGTATGCTCAGCAAGGATTGCAAAGTTACTTGTTTCATTGAGACCGTTCTTCAACTTCATAGACACCGTTCTTCTACTTCTGACGTCCATTTCCAGAGAAGACCAGGAGATAGAAAGACGTACTTGGTCTCATTTTGAAGCCTTGGTTTTCATGTATGTGCTCCTAAAATATCGTTTGTATGTAAAGCCCGTGGTATGCTCAGCAAGGATTGCAAAGTTACTTGTTTCATTGAGACCGTTCTTCAACTTCATAGACACCAATCTTCTACTTCTGACGTCGATTTACAGAGAAGGCGAGGAGATAAAAAGACGTACTTGGTCTCATTTTGAAGCCGTTGTTTTCATGTATGTGCCCCTAAAATATCGTTCGTATGTAAAGCCCGTGGTTTGCTCAGCAAGGATTGCGAAATTACTTGTTTCATAGACACCGTTCTTCAACTTCTGACGCCGATTTACAGAGAAGGCGAGGAGATAGAAAGACGTTCTTGGTCTCATTTTGAAGCCTTTGTTTTCATGTATGTGCCCCTAAAATATCTTGCGTATGTAAAGCCCGTGGTATGCTCAACAAGGATTGCAAAGTTACTTGTTTCATAGAGACCGTTCTTCAACTTCATTGACACCGTTCTTCTACTTCTGACGTCGATTTACAGAGAAGGCCAGGAGATAGAAAGACGTACTTGGTCTCATTTTAAAGCCTTTGTTTTCATGTATGTGCCCCTTAAATATCGTTCGTATGTAAAGCCCGTGGTATGCTCAGCAAGGATTCCAAAGTTACTTGTTTCATAGACACCGTTCTTCAACTTCTGACGCCGATTTACAGAGAAGGCCAGGAGATAGAAAGACGTACTTGGTCTCATTTTAAAGCCTTTGTTTTAATGTATGTGCTCCTAAAATATCGTTTGTATGTAAAGCCCGTGGTATGCTCAGCAAGGATTGCAAAGTTACTTGTTTCATTGAGACCGTTCTTCATCTTCATAGACACCGTTCTTCTACTTCTGACGTCCATTTCCAGAGAAGACCAGGAGATAGAAAGACGTACTTGGTTTCATTTTGAAGCCTTGGTTTTCATGTATGTGCTCCTAAAATATCGTTCGTATGTAAAGCCCGTGGTATGCTCAGCAAGGATTGCAAAGTTACTTATTTCATAGAGAACGTTCTTCAACTTCTGACGCCGATTTACAGAGAAGGCGAGGAGATAGAAAGACGTAATTGGTCTCATTTTGAAGCCTTTGTATTCATGTATGTGCCCCTAAAATATCGTGCGTATGTAAAGCCCTTGGTATGCTCAGCAAGGATTGCAAAGTTACTTGTTTCATTGAGACCGTTCTTCAACTTCATAGACACCGTTCTTCTACTTCTGATGTCGATTTAGAGAGAAGGCGAGGAGATAGAAAGACGTACTTGGTCTCATTTTTAAGCCTTTGTTTTCATGTAAGTTCTCCTAAAATATCGTTTGTATGTAAAGCCCGTGGTATGCTCAGCAAGGATTGCAAAGTTACTTGTTTCATTGAGACCGTTCTTCAACTTCATAGACACCGTTCTTCTACTTCTGACGTCCATTTCCAGAGAAGACCAGGAGATAGAAAGACGTACTTGGTCTCATTTTGAAGCCTTGGTTTTCATGTATGTGCTCCTAAAATATCGTTTGTATGTAAAGCCCGTGGTATGCTCAGCAAGGATTGCAAAGTTACTTGTTTCATTGAGACCGTTCTTCAACTTCATAGACACCAATCTTCTACTTCTGACGTCGATTTACAGAGAAGGCGAGGAGATAAAAAGACGTACTTGGTCTCATTTTGAAGCCGTTGTTTTCATGTATGTGCCCCTAAAATATCGTTCGTATGTAAAGCCCGTGGTTTGCTCAGCAAGGATTGCGAAATTACTTGTTTCATAGACACCGTTCTTCAACTTCTGACGCCGATTTACAGAGAAGGCGAGGAGATAGAAAGACGTTCTTGGTCTCATTTTGAAGCCTTTGTTTTCATGTATGTGCCCCTAAAATATCTTGCGTATGTAAAGCCCGTGGTATGCTCAACAAGGATTGCAAAGTTACTTGTTTCATAGAGACCGTTCTTCAACTTCATTGACACCGTTCTTCTACTTCTGACGTCGATTTACAGAGAAGGCCAGGAGATAGAAAGACGTACTTGGTCTCATTTTAAAGCCTTTGTTTTCATGTATGTGCCCCTTAAATATCGTTCGTATGTAAAGCCCGTGGTATGCTCAGCAAGGATTCCAAAGTTACTTGTTTCATAGACACCGTTCTTCAACTTCTGACGCCGATTTACAGAGAAGGCCAGGAGATAGAAAGACGTACTTGGTCTCATTTTAAAGCCTTTGTTTTAATGTATGTGCTCCTAAAATATCGTTTGTATGTAAAGCCCGTGGTATGCTCAGCAAGGATTGCAAAGTTACTTGTTTCATTGAGACCGTTCTTCATCTTCATAGACACCGTTCTTCTACTTCTGACGTCCATTTCCAGAGAAGACCAGGAGATAGAAAGAAGTACTTGGTTTCATTTTGAAGCCTTGGTTTTCATGTATGTGCTCCTAAAATATCGTTCGTATGTAAAGCCCGTGGTATGCTCAGCAAGGATTGCAAAGTTACTTATTTCATAGAGAACGTTCTTCAACTTCTGACGCCGATTTACAGAGAAGGCGAGGAGATACAAAGACGTATTTGGTCTCATTTTGAAGTCTTTGTTTTCATGTATGTGCCCCTAAAATATCGTGCGTATGTAAAGCCCGTGGTATGCTCAGCAATGATTCCAAAGTTACTTGTTTCATAGACACCGTTCTTCAACTTCTGACGCCGATTTACAGAGAAAGCGAGGAGATATAAAGACGTACTTGGTCTCATTTTGAAGCCTTTAATTTCATGTTTGTGCCCCTAAAAAATTGTTCGTATGTAAAGCCCGTGGTATGCTCAGCAAGGATTGCAAAGTTACTTGTTTCATTGAGACCGTTCTTCATCTTCATAGACACCGTTCTTCTACTTCTGACGTCCATTTCCAGAGAAGACCAGGAGATAGAAAGACGTACTTGGTTTCATTTTGAAGCCTTGGTTTTCATGTATGTGCTCCTAAAATATCGTTCGTATGTAAAGCCCGTGGTATGCTCAGCAAGGATTCCAAAGTTACTTGTTTCATTGAGACCGTTCTTCAACTTCATAGACACCGTTCTTCTACTTCTGATGTCGATTTAGAGAGAAGGCGAGGAGATAGAAAGACGTACTTGGTCTCATTTTTAAGCCTTTGTTTTCATGTAAGTTCTCCTAAAATATCGTTTGTATGTAAAGCCCGTGGTATGCTCAGCAAGGATTGCAAAATTACTTGTTTCATTGAGACCGTTCTTCAACTTCATAGACACCGTTCTTCTACTTCTGACGTGCATTTCCAGAGAAGACCAGGAGATAGAAAGACGTACTTGGTCTCATTTTGAAGCCTTGGTTTTCATGTATGTGCTCCTAAAATATCGTTTGTATGTAAAGCCCGTGGTATGCTCAGCAAGGATTGCAAAGTTACTTGTTTCATTGAGACCGTTCTTCAACTTCATAGACACCGTTCTTCTACTTCTGATGTCGATTTAGAGAGAAGGCGAGGAGATAGAAAGACGTACTTGGTCTCATTTTTAAGCCTTTGTTTTCATGTAAGTTCTCCTAAAATATCGTTTGTATGTAAAGCCCGTGGTATGCTCAGCAAGGATTGCAAAGTTACTTGTTTCATTGAGACCGTTCTTCAACTTCATAGACACCGTTCTTCTACTTCTGACGTCCATTTCCAGAGAAGACCAGGAGATAGAAAGACGTACTTGGTCTCATTTTGAAGCCTTGGTTTTCATGTATGTGCTCCTAAAATATCGTTTGTATGTAAAGCCCGTGGTATGCTCAGCAAGGATTGCAAAGTTACTTGTTTCATTGAGACCGTTCTTCAACTTCATAGACACCAATCTTCTACTTCTGACGTCGATTTACAGAGAAGGCGAGGAGATAAAAAGACGTACTTGGTCTCATTTTGAAGCCGTTGTTTTCATGTATGTGCCCCTAAAATATCGTTCGTATGTAAAGCCCGTGGTTTGCTCAGCAAGGATTGCGAAATTACTTGTTTCATAGACACCGTTCTTCAACTTCTGACGCCGATTTACAGAGAAGGCGAGGAGATAGAAAGACGTTCTTGGTCTCATTTTGAAGCCTTTGTTTTCATGTATGTGCCCCTAAAATATCTTGCGTATGTAAAGCCCGTGGTATGCTCAACAAGGATTGCAAAGTTACTTGTTTCATAGAGACCGTTCTTCAACTTCATTGACACCGTTCTTCTACTTCTGACGTCGATTTACAGAGAAGGCCAGGAGATAGAAAGACGTACTTGGTCTCATTTTAAAGCCTTTGTTTTCATGTATGTGCCCCTTAAATATCGTTCGTATGTAAAGCCCGTGGTATGCTCAGCAAGGATTCCAAAGTTACTTGTTTCATAGACACCGTTCTTCAACTTCTGACGCCGATTTACAGAGAAGGCCAGGAGATAGAAAGACGTACTTGGTCTCATTTTAAAGCCTTTGTTTTAATGTATGTGCTCCTAAAATATCGTTTGTATGTAAAGCCCGTGGTATGCTCAGCAAGGATTGCAAAGTTACTTGTTTCATTGAGACCGTTCTTCATCTTCATAGACACCGTTCTTCTACTTCTGACGTCCATTTCCAGAGAAGACCAGGAGATAGAAAGAAGTACTTGGTTTCATTTTGAAGCCTTGGTTTTCATGTATGTGCTCCTAAAATATCGTTCGTATGTAAAGCCCGTGGTATGCTCAGCAAGGATTGCAAAGTTACTTATTTCATAGAGAACGTTCTTCAACTTCTGACGCCGATTTACAGAGAAGGCGAGGAGATACAAAGACGTATTTGGTCTCATTTTGAAGTCTTTGTTTTCATGTATGTGCCCCTAAAATATCGTGCGTATGTAAAGCCCGTGGTATGCTCAGCAATGATTCCAAAGTTACTTGTTTCATAGACACCGTTCTTCAACTTCTGACGCCGATTTACAGAGAAAGCGAGGAGATATAAAGACGTACTTGGTCTCATTTTGAAGCCTTTAATTTCATGTTTGTGCCCCTAAAAAATTGTTCGTATGTAAAGCCCGTGGTATGCTCAGCAAGGATTGCAAAGTTACTTGTTTCATTGAGACCGTTCTTCATCTTCATAGACACCGTTCTTCTACTTCTGACGTCCATTTCCAGAGAAGACCAGGAGATAGAAAGACGTACTTGGTTTCATTTTGAAGCCTTGGTTTTCATGTATGTGCTCCTAAAATATCGTTCGTATGTAAAGCCCGTGGTATGCTCAGCAAGGATTCCAAAGTTACTTGTTTCATTGAGACCGTTCTTCAACTTCATAGACACCGTTCTTCTACTTCTGATGTCGATTTAGAGAGAAGGCGAGGAGATAGAAAGACGTACTTGGTCTCATTTTTAAGCCTTTGTTTTCATGTAAGTTCTCCTAAAATATCGTTTGTATGTAAAGCCCGTGGTATGCTCAGCAAGGATTGCAAAATTACTTGTTTCATTGAGACCGTTCTTCAACTTCATAGACACCGTTCTTCTACTTCTGACGTCCATTTCCAGAGAAGACCAGGAGATAGAAAGACGTACTTGGTCTCATTTTGAAGCCTTGGTTTTCATGTATGTGCTCCTAAAATATCGTTTGTATGTAAAGCCCGTGGTATGCTCAGCAAGGATTGCAAAGTTACTTGTTTCATAGAGACCGTTCTTCAACTTCATTGACACCGTTCTTCTACTTCTGACGTCCATTTCCAGAGAAGACCAGGAGATAGAAAGACGTACTTGGTCTCATTTTGAAGCCTTGGTTTTCATGTATGTGCTCCTAAAATATCGTTTGTATGTAAAGCCCGTGGTTTGCTCAGCAAGGATTGCGAAATTACTTGTTTCATAGACACCGTTCTTCAACTTCTGACGCCGATTTACAGAGAAGGCGAGGAGATAGAAAGACGTTCTTGGTCTCATTTTGAAGCCTTTGTTTTCATGTATGTGCCCCTAAAATATCTTGCGTATGTAAAGCCCGTGGTATGCTCAACAAGGATTGCAAAGTTACTTGTTTCATAGAGACCGTTCTTCAACTTCATTGACACCGTTCTTCTACTTCTGACGTCGATTTACAGAGAAGGCCAGGAGATAGAAAGACGTACTTGGTCTCATTTTAAAGCCTTTGTTTTCATGTATGTGCCCCTTAAATATCGTTCGTATGTAAAGCCCGTGGTATGCTCAGCAAGGATTCCAAAGTTACTTGTTTCATAGACACCGTTCTTCAACTTCTGACGCCGATTTACAGAGAAGGCCAGGAGATAGAAAGACGTACTTGGTCTCATTTTAAAGCCTTTGTTTTAATGTATGTGCCCCTAAAATATCGTTCGTATGTAAAGCCCGTGGTTTGCTCAGCAAGGATTGCGAAATTACTTGTTTCATAGACACCGTTCTTCAACTTCTGACGCCGATTTACAGAGAAGGCGAGGAGATAGAAAGACGTTCTTGGTCTCATTTTGAAGCCTCTGTTTTCATGTATGTGCCCCTAAAATATCGTGCGTATGTAAAGCCCGTGGTATGCTCAGCAAGGATTGCAAAGTTACTTGTTTCATTGACACCGTTCTTCAACTTCTGACGCCGATTTACAAAAAAAACGAGGAGATAGAAAGACGTACTTGGTCTCATTTTGAAGCCATTGTTTTTATGTATTTGCCCCTAAAATATCGCGCGTATGTAAAGCCCGTGGTATGCCCAGCAAGGATTGCAAAGTTACTTTTTCATAGAGACCGTTCTTCAACTTCATAGACACCGTTCTTCTACTTCTGACGTCGATTTAGAGAGAAGGCGAGGAGATAGAAAGACGTACTTGTTCTCTTTGCAAAGTTACTTGTTTCATTGACGCCGTTCTTCAACTTCTGACGCCGATATTGAGAGAAGGCGAGGAGATAGAAAGGATTGCAAAGTTACTTGTTTCATTGAGACCGTTCTTCAACTTCATAGACACCGTTCTTCTACTTCTGACGTCCATTTCCAGAGAAGACCAGGAGATAGAAAGACGTACTTGGTCTCATTTTGAAGCCTTTGTTTTCATGTATATGCTCCTAAAATATCGTTTGTATGTAAAGCCCGTGGTATTCTCAGCAAGGATTGCAAAGTTACTTGTTTCATTGACACCGTTCTTCAACTTCTGACGCCGATATTGAGAGAAGGCGAGGAGATAGAAAGACGTAATTGGTCTCATTTTGAAGCCTCTGTATTCATGTATGTGCCCCTAAAATATCGTGCGTATGAAAAGCCCTTGGTATGCTCAGCAAGGATTGCAAAGTTACTTTTTTCATTGAGACCGTTCTTCAACTTCATAGACACCGTTCTTCTACTTCTGACGTCCATTTCCAGAGAAGACCAGGAGATAGAAAGACGTACTTGGTCTCATTTTGAAGCCTTAATTTTCTTGTATGTGCCCCTAAAATATCGTTCGTATGTAAAGCCCGTGGTATGCTCAGCAAGGATTGCAAAGTTACTTGTTTCATTGACGCCGTTCTTCAACTTCTGACGCCGATATTGAGAGAAGGCGAGGAGATAGAAAGACGTAATTGGTCTCATTTTGAAGCCTTTGTATTCATGTATGTGCCCCTAAAATATCGTGCGTATGAAAAGCCCTTGGTATGCTCAGCCAGGATTGCAAAGTTACTTGTTTCATTGAGACCGTTCTTCTACTTCTGATGTCGATTTAGAGAGAAAGCGAGGAGATATAAAGACGTACTTGGTCTCATTTTGAAGCCTTTAATTTTATGTTTGTGCCCCTAAAAAATTGTTCGTATGTAAAGCCCGTGGTATGCTCAGCAAGGATTGCAAAGTTACTTGTTTCATTGAGACCGTTCTTCATCTTCATAGACACCGTTCTTCTACTTCTGACGTCCATTTCCAGAGAAGACCAGGAGATAGAAAGACGTACTTGGTTTCATTTTGAAGCCTTTGTTTTCATGTATGTGCTCCTAAAATATCGTTCGTATGTAAAGCCCGTGGTATGCTCAGCAAGGATTCCAAAGTTACTTGTTTCATAGACACCGTTCTTCAACTTCTGACGCCGATTTACAGAGAAGGCCAGGAGAAAGAAAGACGTACTTGGTCTCATTTTAAAGCCTTTGTTTTCATGTATGTGCCCCTAAAATATCGTTCGTATGTAAAGCCCGTGGTATGCTCAGCAATGATTCCAAAGTTACTTGTTTCATAGACACCGTTCTTCAACTTCTGACGCCGATTTACAAAGAAGGCGAGGAGATGGAAAGACGTACTTGGTCTCATTTTGAAGTTTTTAGTTTCATGTATGTGCCCCTAAAATATCGTTCGTATGTAAAGCCCGTGGTATGCTCAGCAAGGATTGCAAAGTTACTTGTTTCATTGACGCCGTTCTTCAACTTCTGACGCCGATATTGAGAGAAGGCGAGGAGATAGAAAGACGTAATTGGTCTCATTTTGAAGCCTTTGTATTCATGTATGTGCCCCTAAAATATCGTGCGTATGTAAAGCCCTTGGTATGCTCAGCAAGGATTGCAAAGTTACTTGTTTCATTGAGACCGTTCTTCAACTTCATAGACACCGTTCTTCTACTTCTGATGTCGATTTAGAGAGAAGGCGAGGAGATAGAAAGACGTACTTGGTCTCATTTTTAAGCCTTTGTTTTCATGTAAGTTCTCCTAAAATATCGTTTGTATGTAAAGCCCGTGGTATGCTCAGCAAGGATTGCAAAGTTACTTGTTTCATTGAGACCGTTCTTCAACTTCATAGACACCGTTCTTCTACTTCTGACGTCCATTTCCAGAGAAGACCAGGAGATAGAAAGACGTATCTGGTCTCATTTTGAAGCCTTGGTTTTCATGTATGTGCTCCTAAAATATCGTTTGTATGTAAAGCCCGTGGTATGCTCAGCAAGGATTGCAAAGTTACTTGTTTCATTGAGACCGTTCTTCAACTTCATAGACACCAATCTTCTACTTCTGACGTCGATTTACAGAGAAGGCGAAGAGATAGAAAGACGTACTTGGTCTCATTTTAAAGCCTTTGTTTTCATGTATGTGCTCCTAAAATATCGTTTGTATGTAAAGCCCGTGGTATGCTCAGCAAGGATTGCAAAGTTACTTGTTTCATTGAGACCGTTCTTCATCTTCATAGACACCGTTCTTCTACTTCTGACGTCCATTTCCAGAGAAGACCAGGAGATAGAAAGGCGTACTTGGTTTCATTTTGAAGCCTTGGTTTTCATGTATGTGCTCCTAAAATATCGTTCGTATGTAAAGCCCGTGGTATGCTCAGCAAGGATTGCAAACTTACTTGTTTCATTGAGACCGTTCCTTATCTTCATAGACACCGTTCTTCTACTTCTGACGTCGATTTCCAGAGAAGGCGCGAAAATAGAAAGACGTACTTGGTCTCATTTTGAAGCCTTTATTTTCATGTATGTGCCCCTAAAATATCGTTTGTATGTAAAGCCCGTGGTATACTCAGCAAGGATTGCAAAGTTACTTGTTTCATTGAGACCGTTCTTCATCTTCATAGACACCGTTCTTCTACTTCTGACGTTGATTTCCAGAGAAGGCGAGAAAATAGAAAGACGTACTTGGTCTCATTTTTAAGCCTTTGTTTTCATGTATGGGCCCCTAAAATATCGTTCGTATGTAAAGCCCGTGGTATACTCAGCAAGGATTGTAAAGTTACTTGTTTCATTGAGACCGTTCTTCATCTTCATAGACACCGTTCTTCTACTTCTGACGTCCATTTCCAGAGAAGACCAGGAGATAAAAAGACGTACTTGGTTTCATTTTGAAGCCTTTGTTTTCATGTATGTGCCCCTAAAATATCGTGCGTATGTAAAGCCCGTGGTATGCTCAGCAAGGATTGCAAAGTTACTTGTTTCATTGAGACCGTTCTTCATCTTCATAGACACCGTTCTTCTACTTCTGACGTCGATTTCCAGAGAAGGCGAGAAAATAGAAAGACGTACTTGGTCTCATTTTTAAGCCTTTATTTTCATGTATGTGCCCCTAAAATATCGTTCGTATGTAAAGCCCGTGGTATACTCAGCAAGGATTGCAAAGTTACTTGTTTCATTGAGACCGTTCTTCATCTTCATAGACACCGTTCTTCTACTTCTGACGTCCATTTCCAGAGAAGACCAGGAGATAGAAAGACGTACATGGTTTCATTTTGAAGCCTTGGTTTTCATGTATTTGCTCCTAAAATATCGTTCGTATGTAAAGCCCGTGGTATCCTCAGCAAGGATTGCAAAGTTACTTGTTCCATAGAGACCGTTCTTCAACTTCTGACGCCGATTTACAGAGAAGGCGAGGAGATAAAAAGACGTACTTGGTCTCATTTTGAAGCCGTTGTTTTTATGTATGTGCCCCTAAAATATCGTTCGTATGTAAAGCCAGTGGTATGCTCAGCAATGATTCCAAATTTACTTGTTTCATAGACACCGTTCTTCAACTTCTGACGCCGATTTACAGAGAAGACGAGGAGATAGAAAGACTTACTTGGTTTCATTTTGAAGCCTTTATTGTCATGTATGTGCCTCTTAAATATCACTCGTATGTAAAGCCCGTGGTATGCTCAGCAAGGATTGCAAAGTTACTTGTTTCATTGAGACCGTTCTTCATCTTCATAGACACCGTTCTTCTACTTCTGACGTCCATTTCCAGAGAAGACCAGGAGATAGAAAGACGTACTTGGTTTCATTTTGAAGCCTTGGTTTTCATGTATGTGCTCCTAAAATATCGTTCGTATGTAAAGCCCGTGGTATGCTCAGCAAGGATTGCAAACTTACTTGTTTCATTGAGACCATTCTTCATCTTCATAGACACCGTTCTTCTACTTCTGACGTCAATTTCCAGAGAAGGCGAGAAAATAGAAAGACGTACTTGGTCTCATTTTGAAGCCTTTATTTTCATGTATGTGCCCCTAAAATATCGTTTGTATGTAAAGCCCGTGGTATACTCAGCAAGGATTGCAAAGTTACTTGTTTCATTGAGACCGTTCTTCATCTTCATAGACACCGTTCTTCTACTTCTGACGTCGATTTCCAGAGAAGGCGAGAAAATAGAAAGACGTACTTGGTCTCATTTTGAAGCCTTTATTTTCATGTATGTGCCCCTAAAATATCGTTCGTATGTAAAGCCCGTGGTATACTCAGCAAGGATTGCAAAGTTACTTGTTTCATTGAGACCGTTCTTCATCTTCATAGACACCGTTCTTCTACTTCTGACGTCCATTTCCAGAGAAGACCAAAAGATGGAAAGACGTACTTGGTTTCATTTTGAAGCCTTGGTTTTCATGTATTTGCTCCTAAAATATCGTTCGTATGTAAAGCCCGTGGTATCCTCAGCAAGGATTGCAAAGTTACTTGTTTCATAGAGACCGTTCTTCAACTTCTGACGCCGATTTACAGAGAAGGCGAGGAGATAGAAAGACGTACTTGGTTTCATTTTGAAGCCTTTATTTTCATGTATGTGCCTCTAAAATATCGTTCGTATGTAAAGCCCGTGGTATGCTCAGCAAGGATTGCAAAGTTACTTGTTTCATTGAGACCGTTCTTCATCTTCATTGACACCGTTCTTCAACTTCTGACGCCGATTTACAGAGAAGGCGAGGAGATAGAAAGACGTACTTGGTCTCATTTTGAAGCCATTGTTTTTATGTATTTGCCCCTAAAATATCGTGCGTATGTAAAGCCCGTGGTATGCCCAGCAAGGATTGCAAAGTTACTTTTTCATAGAGACCGTTCTTCAACTTCATAGACACCGTTCTTCTACTTCTGACGTCGATTTAGAGAGAAGGCGAGGAGATAGAAAGACGTACTTGGTCTCATTTTGAAGCCTTTGTTTTCATGTATGTGCCCCTAAAATATCGTGCGTATGTAAAGCCCGTGGTATGCTCAACAAGGATTGCAAAGTTACATGTTTCATAGAGACCGTTCTTCAACTTCTGACGCCGATTTACAGAGAAGGCGAGGAGATAGAAAGACGTACTTGGTCTCAGTTTGAAGCCTTTATTTTCATGTATGTGCCCCTAAAATATCGTTCGTATGTAAAGCCCGTGGTATGCTCAGCAAGGATTGCAAAGTTACTTGTTTCATTGACACCGTTCTTCAACTTCTGACGCCGATTTACAGAGAAGGCGAGGAGATAAAGAGACGTACTTGGTCTCATTTTGAAGCCTTTAATTTCATGTTTGTACCCCTAAAATATCGTTCGTACGTAAAGCCCGTGAAATGCTCAGCAAGGATTGCAAAGTTACTTGTTTCATTGACACCGTTCTTCAACTTCTGACGCCGATTTACAAAAAAGGCGAGGAGATAGAAAGACGTACTTGGTCTCATTTTGAAGCCATTGTTTTTATGTATTTGCCCCTAAAATACCGTGCGTATGTAAAGCCCGTGGTATGCCCAGCAAGGATTGCAAAGTTACTTTTTCATAGAGACCGTTCTTCAACTTAATAGACACCGTTCTTCTACTTCTGACGTCGATTTAGAGAGAAGGCGAGGAGATAGAAAGACGTACTTGGTCTCCGTTTGAAGCAGTTGTTTTTATGTATGTGCCCCTAAAATATCGTTCGTATGTAAAGCCAGTGGTATGCTCAGCAATGATTCCAAATTTACTTGTTTCATAGACACCGTTCTTCAACTTCTGACGCCGATTTACAGAGAAGACGAGGAGATAGAAAGACTTACTTGGTTTCATTTTGAAGCCTTTATTGTCATGTATGTGCCTCTTAAATATCGCTCGTATGTAAAGCCCGTGGTATGCTCAGCAAGGATTGCAAAGTTACTTGTTTCATTGAGACCGTTCTTCATCTTCATAGACACCGTTCTTCTACTTCTGACGTCCATTTCCAGAGAAGACCAGGAGATAGAAAGACGTACTTGGTTTCATTTTGAAGCCTTGGTTTTCATGTATGTGCTCCTAAAATATCGTTCGTATGTAAAGCCCGTGGTATGCTCAGCAAGGATTGCAAACTTACTTGTTTCATTGAGACCGTTCTTCATCTTCATAGACACCGTTCTTCTACTTCTGACGTCAATTTCCAGAGAAGGCGAGAAAATAGAAAGACGTACTTGGTCTCATTTTGAAGCCTTTATTTTCATGTATGTGCCCCTAAAATATCGTTTTTATGTAAAGCCCGTGGTATACTCAGCAAGGATTGCAAAGTTACTTGTTTCATTGAGACCGTTCTTCATCTTCATAGACACCGTTCTTCTACTTCTGACGTCGATTTCCAGAGAAGGCGAGAAAATAGAAAGACGTACTTGGTCTCATTTTGAAGCCTTTATTTTCATGTATGTGCCCCTAAAATATCGTTCGTATGTAAAGCCCGTGGTATACTCAGCAAGGATTGCAAAGTTACTTGTTTCATTGAGACCGTTCTTCATCTTCATAGACACCGTTCTTCTACTTCTGACGTCCATTTCCAGAGAAGACCAAAAGATGGAAAGACGTACTTGGTTTCATTTTGAAGCCTTGGTTTTCATGTATTTGCTCCTAAAATATCGTTCGTATGTAAAGCCCGTGGTATCCTCAGCAAGGATTGCAAAGTTACTTGTTTCATAGAGACCGTTCTTCAACTTCTGACGCCGATTTACAGAGAAGGCGAGGAGATAGAAAGACGTACTTGGTTTCATTTTGAAGCCTTTATTTTCATGTATGTGCCTCTAAAATATCGTTCGTATGTAAAGCCCGTGGTATGCTCAGCAAGGATTGCAAAGTTACTTGTTTCATTGAGACCGTTCTTCATCTTCATTGACACCGTTCTTCAACTTCTGACGCCGATTTACAGAGAAGGCGAGGAGATAGAAAGACGTACTTGGTCTCATTTTGAAGCCATTGTTTTTATGTATTTGCCCCTAAAATATCGTGCGTATGTAAAGCCCGTGGTATGCCCAGCAAGGATTGCAAAGTTACTTTTTCATAGAGACCGTTCTTCAACTTCATAGACACCGTTCTTCTACTTCTGACGTCGATTTAGAGAGAAGACGAGGAGATAGAAAGACGTACTTGGTCTCATTTTGAAGCCTTTGTTTCCATGTATGTGCCCCTAAAATATCGTGCGTATGTAAAGCCCGTGGTATGCTCAACAAGGATTGCAAAGTTACTTGTTTCATAGAGACCGTTCTTCAACTTCATTGACACCGTTCTTCAACTTCTGACGCCGATTTACAGAGAAGACGAGGAGATAGAAAACGTACTTGGTCTCATTTTGAAGCCTTTATTTTCATGTATGTGCCCCTAAAATATCGTTCGTATGTAAAGCCCGTGGTATGCTCAGCAAGGATTGCAAAGTTACTTGTTTCATTGACACCGTTCTTCAACTTCTGACGCCGATTTACAGAGAAGGCGAGGAGATAAAGAGACGTACTTGGTCTCATTTTGAAGCCTTTAATTTCATGTTTGTACCCCTAAAATATCGTTCGTACGTAAAGCCCGTGAAATGCTCAGCAAGGATTGCAAAGTTACTTGTTTCATTGACACCGTTCTTCAACTTCTGACGCCGATTTACAAAAAAGGCGAGGAGATAGAAAGACGTACTTGGTCTCATTTTGAAGCCATTGTTTTTATGTATTTGCCCCTAAAATACCGTGCGTATGTAAAGCCCGTGGTATGCCCAGCAAGGATTGCAAAGTTACTTTTTCATAGAGACCGTTCTTCAACTTAATAGACACCGTTCTTCTACTTCTGACGTCGATTTAGAGAGAAGGCGAGGAGATAGAAAGACGTACTTGGTCTCCGTTTGAAGCAGTTGTTTTTATGTATGTGCCCCTAAAATATCGTTCGTATGTAAAGCCCGTGGTATGCTCAGCAATGATTCCAAAGTTACTTGTTTCATAGACACCGTTCTTCAACTTCTGACGCCGATTTACAGAGAAAGCGAGAAGATAGAAAGACGTACTTGGTCTCATTTTGAAGCCTTTAATTTCATGTTTGTGCCCCTAAAAAATCGTTCGTATGTAAAGCCCGTGGTATGCTCAGCAAGGATTGCAAAGTTACTTGTTTCATAGACACCGTTCTTCAACTTCTGACGCCGATTTACAGAGAAAGCGAGGAGATAGAAAGACCTACTTGATCCCATTTTGAAGCCTTTGTTTTTATGTATATGCTCTTCAAATATCGTGCGTATGTAAAGCCCGTGGTATGTTCAGCAAGGATTGCAAAGTTACTTGTTTCATAGACACCGTTCTTCAACTTCTGACGCCGATTTACAAAAAAGGCGAGGAGATAGAAAGACGTACTTGGTCTCATTTTGAAGCCATTGTTTTTATGTATTTGCCTCTAAAATATCGTGCGTATGTAAAGCCCGTGTTATGCCCAGCAATGATTCCAAAGTTACTTTTTCATAGAGACCGTTCTTCAACTTCATAGACACCGTTCTTCTACTTCTGACGTCGATTTAGAGAGAAGGCGAGGAGATAGAAAGACGTACTTGGTCTCATTTTTTAGCCTTGGTTTTCATGTATGTGCTCCTAAAATATCGTTCGTAAGTAAAGCCCGTGGTATGCTCAGCAAGGATTGCAAAGTTACTTGTTTCATTGACGTCATTCTTCAACTTCTGACGCCGATATTGAGAGAAGGCGAGGAGATAGAAAGACGTAATTGGTCTCATTTTGAAGCCTTTGTATTCATGTATGTGCCCCTAAAATATCGTGCGTATGAAAAGCCCTTGGTATGCTCAGCCAGGATTGCAAAGTTACTTGTTTCATTGAGACCGTTCTTCAACTTCATAGACACCGTTCTTCTACTTCTGATGTCGATTTAGAGAGAAGGCGAGGAGATAGAAAGACGTACTTGGTCTCATTTTTAAGCCTTTGTTTTCATGTAAGTGCTCCTAAAATATCGTTTGTATGTAAAGCCCGTGGTATGCTCAGCAAGGATGGCAAAGTTACTTGTTTCATTGAGACCGTTCTTCAACTTCATAGACACCGTTCTTCTACTTCTGACGTCCATTTCCAGAGAAGACCAGGAGATAAAAGAACGTACTTGGTCTCATTTTGAAGCCTTGGTTTTCATGTATGTGCTCCTAAAATATCGTTCGTATGTAAAGCCCGTGGTATGCTCAGCAAGGATTGCAAAGTTACTTGTTTCATAGAGACCGTTCTTTAACTTCATAGACACCGTTCTTCTACTTCTGACGTCGATGTACAGAGAAGGCGAAGAGATAGAAAGACGTACTTGGTCTCATTTTAAAGCCTTTGTTTTCATGTATGTGCTCCTAAAATATCGTGCGTATGTAAAGCCCCAGGTATGCTCAGCCAGGATTGCAAAGTTACTTGTTTCATTGAGACCGTTCTTCATCTTCATAGACACCGTTCTTCTACTTCTGACGTCCATTTCCAGAGAAGACCAGGAGATAGAAAGACGTACTTGGTTTCATTTTGAAGCCTTGGTTTTCATGTATGTGCTCCTAAAATATCGTTCGTATGTAAGGCCCGTGGTATGCTCAGCAAGGATTGCAAAGTTACTTATTTCATAGAGAACGTTCTTCAACTTCTGACGCCGATTTACAGAGAAGGCGAGGAGATACAAAGACGTATTTGGTCTCATTTTGAAGCCTTTGTTTTCATGTATGTGCCCCTAAAATATCGTGCGTATGTAAAGCCCGTGGTATGCTCAGCAATGATTCCAAAGTTACTTGTTTCATAGACACCGTTCTTCAACTTCTGACGCCGATTTACAGAGAAAGCGAGAAGATATAAAGACGTTCTTGGCCTCATTTTGAAGCCTTGCTTTTCATGTATGTGCTCCTAAAATATCGTTCGTATGTAAAGCCCGTGGTTTGCTCAGCAAGGATTGCAAAATTACTTGTTTCATAGACAACGTTCTTCAACTTCTGACGCCGATTTACAGAGAAGGCGAGGAGATAGAAAGACGTACTTGGTCTCATTTTGAAGCCTTTGTTTTCATGTATGTGCCCCTAAAATATCGTTCGTATGTAAAGCCCGTGGTATGCTCAGCAAGGATTGCAAAGTTACTTGTTTCATTGAGACCGTTCTTCAACTTCATAGACACCGTTCTTCTACTTCTGACGTCGATGTACAGAGAAGGCGAAGAGATAGAAAGACGTACTTGGTCTCATTTTAAAGCCTTTGTTTTCATGTATGTGCTCCTAAAATATCGTTCGTATGTAAAGCCCGTGGTTTGCTCAGCAAGGATTGCAAAATTACTTGTTTCATAAACAACGTTCTTCAACTTCTGACGCCGATTTACAGAGAAGGCGAGGAGATAGAAAGACGTACTTGGTCTCATTTTGAAGCCTTTATTTTCATGTATGTGCCCCTAAAATATCGTTCGTATGTAAAGCCCGTGGTATGCTCAGCAAGGATTGCACAGTTACTTGTTTCATTGAGGCCGTTCTTCAACTTCTGACGCCGATATTGAGAGAAGGCGAGGAGATAGAAAGACGTAATTGGTCTCATTTTGAAGCCTTTGTATTCATGTATGTGCCCCTAAAATATCGTGCGTATGAAAAGCCCTTGGTATGCTCAGCAAGGATTGCAAAGTTACTTGTTTCATTGAGACCGTTCTTCAACTTCATAGACACCGTTCTTCTACTTCTGATGTCGATTAAGAGAGAAGGCGAGGAGATAGAAAGACGTACTTGGTCTCATTTTGAAGCCTTTGTTTTCATGTATGTGCCCCTAAAATATCGTTTGTATGTAAAGCCCGTGGTATGCTCAGCAAGGATTGCAAAGTTACTTGTTTCATTGAGACCGTTCTTCAACTTCATAGACACCGTTCTTCTACTTCTGATGTCGATTAAGAGAGAAGGCGAGGAGATAGAAAGACGTACTTGGTCTCATTTTGAAGCCTTTGTTTTCATGTATGTGCCCCTAAAATATCGTTTGTATGTAAAGCCCGTGGTATGCTCAGCAAGGATTGCAAAGTTACTTGTTTCATTGAGACCGTTCTTCAACTTCATAGACACTGTTCTTCTACTTCTGACGTCCATTTCCAGAGAAGACCAGGAGATAGAAAGACGTACTTGGCCTCATTTTGAGCCTTGGTTTTCATGTATGTGCTCCTAAAATATCGTTCGTATGTAAAGCCCGTGGTATGCTCAGCAAGGATTGCAAAGTTACTTGTTTCCTTGAGACCGTTCTTCAACTTCATAGACACCAATCTTCTACTTCTGACGTCGATTTACAGAGAAGGCGAGGAGATAAAAAGACGTACTTGGTCTCATTTTGAAGCCGTTGTTTTCATGTATGTGCCCCTAAAATATCGTTCGTATGTAAAGCCCGTGGTTTGCTCAGCAAGGATTGCAAAATTACTTGTTTCATAAACAACGTTCTTCAACTTCTGACGCCGATTTACAGAGAAGGCGAGGAGATAGAAAGACGTACTTGGTCTCATTTTGAAGCCTTTATTTTCATGTATGTGCCCCTAAAATATCGTTCGTATGTAAAGCCCGTGGTATGCTCAGCAAGGATTGCAAAGTTACTTGTTTCATTGAGGCCGTTCTTCAACTTCTGACGCCGATATTGAGAGAAGGCGAGGAGATAGAAAGACGTAATTTGTCTCATTTTGAAGCCTTTGTATTCATGTATGTGCCCCTAAAATATCGTGCGTATGAAAAGCCCTTGGTATGCTCAGCAAGGATTGCAAAGTTACTTGTTTCATTGAGACCGTTCTTCAACTTCATAGACACCGTTCTTCTACTTCTGATGTCGATTTAGAGAGAAGGCGAGGAGATAGAAAGACGTACTTGGTCTCATTTTGAAGCCTTTGTTTTCATGTATGTGCCCCTAAAATATCGTTTGTATGTAAAGCCCGTGGTATGCTCAGCAAGGATTGCAAAGTTACTTGTTTCATTGAGACCGTTCTTCAACTTCATAGACACTGTTCTTCTACTTCTGACGTCCATTTCCAGAGAAGACCAGGAGATAGAAAGACGTACTTGGCCTCATTTTGAGCCTTGGTTTTCATGTATGTGCTCCTAAAATATCGTTCGTATGTAAAGCCCGTGGTATGCTCAGCAAGGATTGCAAAGTTACTTGTTTCATAGAGACCGTTCTTTAACTTCATAGACACCGTTCTTCTACTTCTGACGTCGATGTACAGAGATGGCGAAGAGATAAAAAAACGTACTTGGTCTCATTTTGAAGCCTTGGTTTTCATGTATGTGCTCCTAAAATATCGTTTGTATGTAAAGCCCGTGGTATGCTCAGCAAGGATTGCAAAGTTACTTGTTTCCTTGAGACCGTTCTTCAACTTCATAGACACCAATCTTCTACTTCTGACGTCGATTTACAGAGGAGGCGAGGAGATAAAAAGACGTACTTGGTCTCATTTTGAAGCCGTTGTTTTCATGTATGTGCCCCTAAAATATCGTTCGTATGTAAAGCCCGTGGTTTGCTCAGCAAGGATTGCAAAATTACTTGTTTCATAGACAACGTTCTTCAACTTCTGACGCCGATTTACAGAGAAGGCGAGGAGATAGAAAGACGTACTTGGTCTCATTTTGAAGCCTTTGTTTTCATGTATGTGCCCCTAAAATATCGTTCGTATGTAAAGCCCGTGGTATGCTCAGCAAGGATTGCAAAGTTACTTGTTTCATTGAGACCGTTCTTCAACTTCATAGACACCGTTCTTCTACTTCTGACGTCGATGTACAAAGAAGGCGAAGAGATAGAAAGACGTACTTGGTCTCATTTTAAAGCCTTTGTTTTTATGTATGTGCTCCTAAAATATCGTGCGTATGAAAAGCCCTTGGTATGCTCAGCAAGGATTGCAAAATTACTTGTTTCATAGACAACGTTCTTCAACTTCTGACGCCGATTTACAGAGAAGGCGAGGAGATAGAAAGACGTACTTGGTCTCATTTTGAAGCCTTTATTTTCATGTATGTGCCCCTAAAATATCGTTCGTATGTAAAGCCCGTGGTATGCTCAGCAAGGATTGCAAAGTTACTTGTTTCATTGAGGCCGTTCTTCAACTTCTGACGCCGATATTGAGAGAAGGCGAGGAGATAGAAAGACGTAATTGGTCTCATTTTGAAGCCTTTGTATTCATGTATGTGCCCCTAAAATATCGTGCGTATGAAAAGCCCTTGGTATGCTCAGCAAGGATTGCAAAGTTACTTGTTTCATTGAGACCGTTCTTCAACTTCATAGACACCGTTCTTCTACTTCTGATGTCGATTTAGAGAGAAGGCGAGGAGATAGAAAGACGTACTTGGTCTCATTTTGAAGCCTTTGTTTTCATGTATGTGCCCCTAAAATATCGTTTGTATGTAAAGCCCGTGGTATGCTCAGCAAGGATTGCAAAGTTACTTGTTTCATTGAGACCGTTCTTCAACTTCATAGACACTGTTCTTCTACTTCTGACGTCCATTTCCAGAGAAGACCAGGAGATAGAAAGACGTACTTGGCCTCATTTTGAGCCTTGGTTTTCATGTATGTGCTCCTAAAATATCGTTCGTATGTAAAGCCCGTGGTATGCTCAGCAAGGATTGCAAAGTTACTTGTTTCATAGAGACCGTTCTTTAACTTCATAGACACCGTTCTTCTACTTCTGACGTCGATGTACAGAGATGGCGAAGAGATAAAAAAACGTACTTGGTCTCATTTTGAAGCCTTGGTTTTCATGTATGTGCTCCTAAAATATCGTTTGTATGTAAAGCCCGTGGTATGCTCAGCAAGGATTGCAAAGTTACTTGTTTCCTTGAGACCGTTCTTCAACTTCATAGACACCAATCTTCTACTTCTGACGTCGATTTACAGAGGAGGCGAGGAGATAAAAAGACGTACTTGGTCTCATTTTGAAGCCGTTGTTTTCATGTATGTGCCCCTAAAATATCGTTCGTATGTAAAGCCCGTGGTTTGCTCAGCAAGGATTGCAAAATTACTTGTTTCATAGACAACGTTCTTCAACTTCTGACGCCGATTTACAGAGAAGGCGAGGAGATAGAAAGACGTACTTGGTCTCATTTTGAAGCCTTTGTTTTCATGTATGTGCCCCTAAAATATCGTTCGTATGTAAAGCCCGTGGTATGCTCAGCAAGGATTGCAAAGTTACTTGTTTCATTGAGACCGTTCTTCAACTTCATAGACACCGTTCTTCTACTTCTGACGTCGATGTACAAAGAAGGCGAAGAGATAGAAAGACGTACTTGGTCTCATTTTAAAGCCTTTGTTTTTATGTATGTGCTCCTAAAATATCGTGCGTATGAAAAGCCCTTGGTATGCTCAGCAAGGATTGCAAAATTACTTGTTTCATAGACAACGTTCTTCAACTTCTGACGCCGATTTACAGAGAAGGCGAGAAGATAGAAAGACGTACTTGGTCTCATTTTGAAGCCTTTATTTTCATGTATGTGCCTCTAAAATATCGTTCGTATGTAAAGCCCTTGGTATGCTCAGCAAGGATTGCAAAGTTACTTGTTTCATTGAGGCCGTTCTTCAACTTCATAGACACCGTTCTTCTACTTCTGATGTCGATTTAGAGAGAAGGCGAGGAGATAGAAAGACGTACTTGGTCTCATTTTGAAGCCTTTGTTTTCATGTATGTGCCCCTAAAATATCGTTTGTATGTAAAGCCCGTGGTATGCTCAGCAAGGATTGCAAAGTTACTTGTTTCATTGAGACCGTTCTTCAACTTCATAGACACCGTTCTTCTACTTCTGATGTCGATTAAGAGAGAAGGCGAGGAGATAGAAAGACGTACTTGGTCTCATTTTGAAGCCTTTGTTTTCATGTATGTGCCCCTAAAATATCGTTTGTATGTAAAGCCCGTGGTATGCTCAGCAAGGATTGCAAAGTTACTTGTTTCATTGAGACCGTTCTTCAACTTCATAGACACTGTTCTTCTACTTCTGACGTCCATTTCCAGAGAAGACCAGGAGATAGAAAGACGTACTTGGCCTCATTTTGAGCCTTGGTTTTCATGTATGTGCTCCTAAAATATCGTTCGTATGTAAAGCCCGTGGTATGCTCAGCAAGGATTGCAAAGTTACTTGTTTCCTTGAGACCGTTCTTCAACTTCATAGACACCAATCTTCTACTTCTGACGTCGATTTACAGAGAAGGCGAGGAGATAAAAAGACGTACTTGGTCTCATTTTGAAGCCGTTGTTTTCATGTATGTGCCCCTAAAATATCGTTCGTATGTAAAGCCCGTGGTTTGCTCAGCAAGGATTGCAAAATTACTTGTTTCATAAACAACGTTCTTCAACTTCTGACGCCGATTTACAGAGAAGGCGAGGAGATAGAAAGACGTACTTGGTCTCATTTTGAAGCCTTTATTTACATGTATGTGCCCCTAAAATATCGTTCGTATGTAAAGCCCGTGGTATGCTCAGCAAGGATTGCAAAGTTACTTGTTTCATTGAGGCCGTTCTTCAACTTCTGACGCCGATATTGAGAGAAGGCGAGGAGATAGAAAGACGTAATTGGTCTCATTTTGAAGCCTTTGTATTCATGTATGTGCCCCTAAAATATCGTGTGTATGAAAAGCCCTTGGTATGCTCAGCAAGGATTGCAAAGTTACTTGTTTCATTGAGACCGTTCTTCAACTTCATAGACACCGTTCTTCTACTTCTGATGTCGATTTAGAGAGAAGGCGAGGAGATAGAAAGACGTACTTGGTCTCATTTTGAAGCCTTTGTTTTCATGTATGTGCCCCTAAAATATCGTTTGTATGTAAAGCCCGTGGTATGCTCAGCAAGGATTGCAAAGTTACTTGTTTCATTGAGACCGTTCTTCAACTTCATAGACACTGTTCTTCTACTTCTGACGTCCATTTCCAGAGAAGACCAGGAGATAGAAAGACGTACTTGGCCTCATTTTGAGCCTTGGTTTTCATGTATGTGCTCCTAAAATATCGTTCGTATGTAAAGCCCGTGGTATGCTCAGCAAGGATTGCAAAGTTACTTGTTTCCTTGAGACCGTTCTTCAACTTCATAGACACCAATCTTCTACTTCTGACGTCGATTTACAGAGAAGGCGAGGAGATAAAAAGACGTACTTGGTCTCATTTTGAAGCCGTTGTTTTCATGTATGTGCCCCTAAAATATCGTTCGTATGTAAAGCCCGTGGTTTGCTCAGCAAGGATTGCAAAATTACTTGTTTCATAAACAACGTTCTTCAACTTCTGACGCCGATTTACAGAGAAGGCGAGGAGATAGAAAGACGTACTTGGTCTCATTTTGAAGCCTTTATTTTCATGTATGTGCCCCTAAAATATCGTTCGTATGTAAAGCCCGTGGTATGCTCAGCAAGGATTGCAAAGTTACTTGTTTCATTGAGGCCGTTCTTCAACTTCTGACGCCGATATTGAGAGAAGGCGAGGAGATAGAAAGACGTAATTGGTCTCATTTTGAAGCCTTTGTATTCATGTATGTGCCCCTAAAATATCGTGCGTATGAAAAGCCCTTGGTATGCTCAGCAAGGATTGCAAAGTTACTTGTTTCATTGAGACCGTTCTTCAACTTCATAGACACCGTTCTTCTACTTCTGATGTCGATTTAGAGAGAAGGCGAGGAGATAGAAAGACGTACTTGGTCTCATTTTGAAGCCTTTGTTTTCATGTATGTGCCCCTAAAATATCGTTTGTATGTAAAGCCCGTGGTATGCTCAGCAAGGATTGCAAAGTTACTTGTTTCATTGAGACCGTTCTTCAACTTCATAGACACTGTTCTTCTACTTCTGACGTCCATTTCCAGAGAAGACCAGGAGATAGAAAGACGTACTTGGCCTCATTTTGAGCCTTGGTTTTCATGTATGTGCTCCTAAAATATCGTTCGTATGTAAAGCCCGTGGTATGCTCAGCAAGGATTGCAAAGTTACTTGTTTCATAGAGACCGTTCTTTAACTTCATAGACACCGTTCTTCTACTTCTGACGTCGATGTACAGAGATGGCGAAGAGATAAAAAAACGTACTTGGTCTCATTTTGAAGCCTTGGTTTTCATGTATGTGCTCCTAAAATATCGTTTGTATGTAAAGCCCGTGGTATGCTCAGCAAGGATTGCAAAGTTACTTGTTTCCTTGAGACCGTTCTTCAACTTCATAGACACCAATCTTCTACTTCTGACGTCGATTTACAGAGAAGGCGAGGAGATAAAAAGACGTACTTGGTCTCATTTTGAAGCCGTTGTTTTCATGTATGTGCCCCTAAAATATCGTTCGTATGTAAAGCCCGTGGTTTGCTCAGCAAGGATTGCAAAATTACTTGTTTCATAGACAACGTTCTTCAACTTCTGACGCCGATTTACAGAGAAGGCGAGGAGATAGAAAGACGTACTTGGTCTCATTTTGAAGCCTTTGTTTTCATGTATGTGCCCCTAAAATATCGTTCGTATGTAAAGCCCGTGGTATGCTCAGCAAGGATTGCAAAGTTACTTGTTTCATTGAGACCGTTCTTCAACTTCATAGACACCGTTCTTCTACTTCTGACGTCGATGTACAAAGAAGGCGAAGAGATAGAAAGACGTACTTGGTCTCATTTTAAAGCCTTTGTTTTTATGTATGTGCTCCTAAAATATCGTGCGTATGAAAAGCCCTTGGTATGCTCAGCAAGGATTGCAAAATTACTTGTTTCATAGACAACGTTCTTCAACTTCTGACGCCGATTTACAGAGAAGGCGAGGAGATAGAAAGACGTACTTGGTCTCATTTTGAAGCCTTTATTTTCATGTATGTGCCCCTAAAATATCGTTCGTATGTAAAGCCCGTGGTATGCTCAGCAAGGATTGCAAAGTTACTTGTTTCATTGAGGCCGTTCTTCAACTTCTGACGCCGATATTGAGAGAAGGCGAGGAGATAGAAAGACGTAATTGGTCTCATTTTGAAGCCTTTGTATTCATGTATGTGCCCCTAAAATATCGTGCGTATGAAAAGCCCTTGGTATGCTCAGCAAGGATTGCAAAGTTACTTGTTTCATTGAGACCGTTCTTCAACTTCATAGACACCGTTCTTCTACTTCTGATGTCGATTTAGAGAGAAGGCGAGGAGATAGAAAGACGTACTTGGTCTCATTTTGAAGCCTTTGTTTTCATGTATGTGCCCCTAAAATATCGTTTGTATGTAAAGCCCGTGGTATGCTCAGCAAGGATTGCAAAGTTACTTGTTTCATTGAGACCGTTCTTCAACTTCATAGACACTGTTCTTCTACTTCTGACGTCCATTTCCAGAGAAGACCAGGAGATAGAAAGACGTACTTGGCCTCATTTTGAGCCTTGGTTTTCATGTATGTGCTCCTAAAATATCGTTCGTATGTAAAGCCCGTGGTATGCTCAGCAAGGATTGCAAAGTTACTTGTTTCATAGAGACCGTTCTTTAACTTCATAGACACCGTTCTTCTACTTCTGACGTCGATGTACAGAGATGGCGAAGAGATAAAAAAACGTACTTGGTCTCATTTTGAAGCCTTGGTTTTCATGTATGTGCTCCTAAAATATCGTTTGTATGTAAAGCCCGTGGTATGCTCAGCAAGGATTGCAAAGTTACTTGTTTCCTTGAGACCGTTCTTCAACTTCATAGACACCAATCTTCTACTTCTGACGTCGATTTACAGAGGAGGCGAGGAGATAAAAAGACGTACTTGGTCTCATTTTGAAGCCGTTGTTTTCATGTATGTGCCCCTAAAATATCGTTCGTATGTAAAGCCCGTGGTTTGCTCAGCAAGGATTGCAAAATTACTTGTTTCATAGACAACGTTCTTCAACTTCTGACGCCGATTTACAGAGAAGGCGAGGAGATAG
Organism: Ceriodaphnia dubia; assembly: GCA_022539655.2. Taxonomy (NCBI): domain Eukaryota; kingdom Metazoa; phylum Arthropoda; class Branchiopoda; order Diplostraca; family Daphniidae; genus Ceriodaphnia; species Ceriodaphnia dubia. The sequence continues at coordinate 77,811 of JAKUCG020000037.1, forward strand.
AAAGACGTACTTGGTCTCATTTTGAAGCCTTTGTTTTCATGTATGTGCCCCTAAAATATCGTTCGTATGTAAAGCCCGTGGTATGCTCAGCAAGGATTGCAAAGTTACTTGTTTCATTGAGGCCGTTCTTCAACTTCATAGACACCGTTCTTCTACTTCTGATGTCGATTTAGAGAGAAGGCGAGGAGATAGAAAGACGTACTTGGTCTCATTTTGAAGCCTTTGTTTTCATGTATGTGCTCCTAAAATATCGTTCGTATGTAAAGCCCGTGGTATGCTCAGCAAGGATTGCAAAGTTACTTGTTTCATAGAGACCGTTCTTTAACTTCATAGACACCGTTCTTCTACTTCTGACGTCGATGTACAGAGATGGCGAAGAGATAGAAAAACGTACTTGGTCTCATTTTGAAGCCTTGGTTTTTATGTATGTGCTCCTAAAATATCGTTTGTATGTAAAGCCCGTGGTAGGCTCAGCAAGGATTGCAAAGTTACTTGTTTCCTTGAGACCGTTCTTCAACTTCATAGACACCAATCTTCTACTTCTGACGTCGATTTACAGAGAAGGCGAGGAGATAGAAAGACGTACTTGGTCTCATTTTGAAGCCTTTGTTTTCATGTATGTGCCCCTAAAATATCGTGCGTATGTAAAGCCCGTGGTATGCTCAGCAAGGATTGCAAAGTTACTTGTTTCATTGAGACCGTTCTTCAACTTCATAGACACTGTTCTTCTACTTCTGACGTCCATTTCCAGAGAAGACCAGGAGATAGAAAGACGTACTTGGCCTCATTTTGAAGCCTTGGTTTTCATGTATGTGCTCCTAAAATATCGTTCGTATGTAAAGCCCGTGGTATGCTCAGCAAGGATTGCAAAGTTACTTGTTTCATTGAGACCGTTCTTCAACTTCATAGACACTGTTCTTCTACTTCTGACGTCCATTTCCAGAGAAGACCAGGAGATAGAAAGACGTACTTGGCCTCATTTTGAAGCCTTGGTTTTCATGTATGTGCTCCTAAAATATCGTTCGTATGTAAAGCCCGTGGTATGCTCAGCAAGGATTGCAAAGTTACTTGTTTCATTGAGACCGTTCTTTAACTTCATAGACACCGTTCTTCTACTTCTGACGTCGATGTACAGAGAAGGCGAAGAGATAGAAAGACGTACTTTGTCTCATTTTAAAGCCTTTGTTTTCATGTATGTGCTCCTAAAATATCGTTTGTATGTAAAGCCCGTGGTATGCTCAGCAAGGATTGCAAAGTTACTTGTTTCATTGAGACCGTTCTTCAACTTCATAGACACCAATCTTCTACTTCTGACGTCGATTTACAGAGAAGGCGAGGAGATAGAAAGACGTACTTTGTCTCATTTTAAAGCCTTTGTTTTCATGTATGTGCTCCAAAAATATCGTTCGTATGTAAAGCCCGTGGTTTGCTCAGCAAGGATTGCAAAATTACTTGTTTCATAGACAACGTTCTTCAACTTCTGACGCCGATTTACAGAGAAGGCGAGGAGATAGAAAGACGTACTTGGTCTCATTTTGAAGCCTTTGTATTCATGTATGTGCCCCTAAAATATCGTTCGTATGTAAAGCCCGTGGTATGCTCAGCAAGGATTGCAAAGTTAATTGTTTCATTGAGACCGTTCTTCAACTTCATAGACACCGTTCTTCTACTTCTGATGTCGATTTAGAGAGAAGGCGGGGAGATAAAAAGACGTACTTGGTCTCATTTTTAAGCCTTTGTTTTCATGTAAGTGCTCCTAAAATATCGTTCGTATGTAAAGCCCGTGGTATGCTCAGCAAGGATTGCAAAGTTACTTGTTTCATTGAGACCGTTCTTCAAATTCTGACGCCGATTTACAAAGAAGGCGAGGAGATAGAAAGACGTACTTGGTCTCATTTTGAAGCCTTAATTTTCTTGTATGTGCCCCTAAAACATCGTTCGTATGTAAAGCCCGTGGTATGCTCAGCAAGGATTGCAAAGTTACTTGTTTCATTGATGCCGTTCTTCAACTTCTGACGCCGATATTCAGAGAAGGCGAGGAGATAGAAAGACGTAATTGGTCTCATTTTGAAGCCTTTGTATTCAGGTATGTGCCCCTAAAATATCGTGCGTATGTAAAGCCCTTGGTATGCTTAGCAAGGATTGCAAAGTTACTTGTTTCATTGAGACCGTTCTTCAACTTCATAGACACCGTTCTTCTACTTCTGATGTCGATTAAGAGAGAAGGCGAGGAGAAAGAAAGACGTACTTGGTCTCATTTTGAAGCCTTGGTTTTCATGTATGTGCTCCTAAAATATCGTTTGTATGTAAAGCCCGTGGTATGCTCAGCAAGGATTGCAAAGTTACTTGTTTCATTGAGACCGTTCTTCAACTTCATAGACACCGTTCTTCTACTTCTGATGTCGATTAAAAGAGAAGGCGAGGAGAAAGAAAGACGTACTTGGTCTCATTTTAAAGCCTTTGTTTTCATGTATGTGCTCCTTAAATATCGTTTGTATGTAAAGCCCGTGGTATGCTCAGCAAGGATTGCAAAGTTACTTGTTTCATTGAGACCGTTCTTCAACTTCATAGACACCGTTCTTCTACTTCTGATGTCGATTTAGAGAGAAGGCGAGGAGATAGAAAGACGTACTTGGTCTCATTTTGAAGCCTTTGTTTTTATGTATGTGCCCCTAAAATATCGTTTGTATGTAAAGCCCGTGGTATGCTCAGCAAGGATTGCAAAGTTACTTGTTTCATTGAGACCGTTCTTCAAATTCTGACGCCGATTTACAAAGAAGGCGAGGAGATAGAAAGACGTACTTGGTCTCATTTTGAAGCCTTAATTTTCTTGTATGTGCCCCTAAAACATCGTTCGTATGTAAAGCCCGTGGTATGCTCAGCAAGGATTGCAAAGTTACTTGTTTCATTGATGCCGTTCTTCAACTTCTGACGCCGATATTCAGAGAAGGCGAGGAGATAGAAAGACGTAATTGGTCTCATTTTGAAGCCTTTGTATTCAGGTATGTGCCCCTAAAATATCGTGCGTATGTAAAGCCCTTGGTATGCTTAGCAAGGATTGCAAAGTTACTTGTTTCATTGAGACCGTTCTTCAACTTCATAGACACCGTTCTTCTACTTCTGATGTCGATTAAGAGAGAAGGCGAGGAGAAAGAAAGACGTACTTGGTCTCATTTTGAAGCCTTGGTTTTCATGTATGTGCTCCTAAAATATCGTTTGTATGTAAAGCCCGTGGTATGCTCAGCAAGGATTGCAAAGTTACTTGTTTCATTGAGACCGTTCTTCAACTTCATAGACACCGTTCTTCTACTTCTGATGTCGATTAAAAGAGAAGGCGAGGAGAAAGAAAGACGTACATGGTCTCATTTGAAAGCCTTTGTTTTCATGTATGTGCTCCTAAAATATCGTTTGTATGTAAAGCCCGTGGTATGCTCAGCAAGGATTGCAAAGTTACTTGTTTCATTGAGACCGTTCTTCAACTTCATAGACACCGTTCTTCTACTTCTGATGTCGATTCAGAGAGAAGGCGAGGAGATAGAAAAACGTACTTGGTCTCATTTTGAAGCCTTTGTTTTTATGTATGTGCCCCTAAAATATCGTTTGTATGTAAAGCCCGTGGTATGCTCAGCAAGGATTGCAAAGTTACTTGTTTTATTGAGACCGTTCTTCAAATTCTGACGCCGATTTACAAAGAAGGCGAGGAGATAGAAAGACGTACTTGGTCTCATTTTGAAGCCTTAATTTTCTTGTATGTGCCCCTAAAACATCGTTTGTATGTAAAGCCCGTGGTATGCTCAGCAAGGATTGCAAAGTTACTTGTTTCATTGATGCCGTTCTTCAACTTCTGACGCCGATATTCAGAGAAGGCGAGGAGATAGAAAGACGTAATTGGTCTCATTTTGAAGCCTTTGTATTCAGGTATGTGCCCCTAAAATATCGTGCGTATGTAAAGCCCTTGGTATGCTTAGCAAGGATTGCAAAGTTACTTGTTTCATTGAGACCGTTCTTCAACTTCATAGACACCGTTCTTCTACTTCTGATGTCGATTAAGAGAGAAGGCGAGGAGAAAGAAAGACGTACTTGGTCTCATTTTGAAGCCTTGGTTTTCATGTATGTGCTCCTAAAATATCGTTTGTATGTAAAGCCCGTGGTATGCTCAGCAAGGATTGCAAAGTTACTTGTTTCATTGAGACCGTTCTTCAACTTCATAGACACCGTTCTTCTACTTCTGATGTCGATTAAAAGAGAAGGCGGGGAGAAAGAAAGACGTACTTGGTCTCATTTTAAAGCCTTTGTTTTCATGTATGTGCTCCTAAAATATCGTTTGTATGTAAAGCCCGTGGTATGCTCAGCAAGGATTGCAAAGTTACTTGTTTCATTGAGACCGTTCTTCAACTTCATAGACACCGTTCTTCTACTTCTGATGTCGATTTAGAGAGAAGGCGAGGAGATAGAAAGACGTACTTGGTCTCATTTTGAAGCCTTTGTTTTTATGTATGTGCCCCTAAAATATCGTTTGTATGTAAAGCCCGTGGTATGCTCAGCAAGGATTGCAAAGTTACTTGTTTCATTGAGACCGTTCTTCAACTTCATAGACACTGTTCTTCTACTTCTGATGTCGATTTAGAGAGAAGGCGAGGATTGCAAAGTTACTTGTTTCATAGAGACCGTTCTTTAACTTCATAGACACCGTTCTTCTACTTCTGACGTCGATGTACAGAGATGGCGAAGAGATAGAAAAACGTACTTGGTCTTATTTTGAAGCCTTGGTTTTCATGTATGTGCTCCTAAAATATCGTTTGTATGTAAAGCCCGTGGTATGCTCAGCAAGGATTGCAAAGTTACTTGTTTCATTGAGACCGTTCTTCAAATTCTGACGCCGATTTACAAAGAAGGCGAGGAGATAGAAAGACGTACTTGGTCTCATTTTGAAGCCTTAATTTTCTTGTATGTGCCCCTAAAACATCGTTCGTATGTAAAGCCCGTGGTATGCTCAGCAAGGATTGCAAAGTTACTTGTTTCATTGATGCCGTTCTTCAACTTCTGACGCCGATATTCAGAGAAGGCGAGGAGATAGAAAGACGTAATTGGTCTCATTTTGAAGCCTTTGTATTCAGGTATGTGCCCCTAAAATATCGTGCGTATGTAAAGCCCTTGGTATGCTTAGCAAGGATTGCAAAGTTACTTGTTTCATTGAGACCGTTCTTCAACTTCATAGACACCGTTCTTCTACTTCTGATGTCGATTAAGAGAGAAGGCGAGGAGAAAGAAAGACGTACTTGGTCTCATTTTGAAGCCTTGGTTTTCATGTATGTGCTCCTAAAATATCGTTTGTATGTAAAGCCCGTGGTATGCTCAGCAAGGATTGCAAAGTTACTTGTTTCATTGAGACCGTTCTTCAACTTCATAGACACCGTTCTTCTACTTCTGATGTCGATTAAAAGAGAAGGCGAGGAGAAAGAAAGACGTACATGGTCTCATTTGAAAGCCTTTGTTTTCATGTATGTGCTCCTAAAATATCGTTTGTATGTAAAGCCCGTGGTATGCTCAGCAAGGATTGCAAAGTTACTTGTTTCATTGAGACCGTTCTTCAACTTCATAGACACCGTTCTTCTACTTCTGATGTCGATTCAGAGAGAAGGCGAGGAGATAGAAAAACGTACTTGGTCTCATTTTGAAGCCTTTGTTTTTATGTATGTGCCCCTAAAATATCGTTTGTATGTAAAGCCCGTGGTATGCTCAGCAAGGATTGCAAAGTTACTTGTTTCATTGAGACCGTTCTTCAAATTCTGACGCCGATTTACAAAGAAGGCGAGGAGATAGAAAGACGTACTTGGTCTCATTTTGAAGCCTTAATTTTCTTGTATGTGCCCCTAAAACATCGTTTGTATGTAAAGCCCGTGGTATGCTCAGCAAGGATTGCAAAGTTACTTGTTTCATTGATGCCGTTCTTCAACTTCTGACGCCGATATTCAGAGAAGGCGAGGAGATAGAAAGACGTAATTGGTCTCATTTTGAAGCCTTTGTATTCAGGTATGTGCCCCTAAAATATCGTGCGTATGTAAAGCCCTTGGTATGCTTAGCAAGGATTGCAAAGTTACTTGTTTCATTGAGACCGTTCTTCAACTTCATAGACACCGTTCTTCTACTTCTGATGTCGATTAAGAGAGAAGGCGAGGAGAAAGAAAGACGTACTTGGTCTCATTTTGAAGCCTTGGTTTTCATGTATGTGCTCCTAAAATATCGTTTGTATGTAAAGCCCGTGGTATGCTCAGCAAGGATTGCAAAGTTACTTGTTTCATTGAGACCGTTCTTCAACTTCATAGACACCGTTCTTCTACTTCTGATGTCGATTAAAAGAGAAGGCGGGGAGAAAGAAAGACGTACTTGGTCTCATTTTAAAGCCTTTGTTTTCATGTATGTGCTCCTAAAATATCGTTTGTATGTAAAGCCCGTGGTATGCTCAGCAAGGATTGCAAAGTTACTTGTTTCATTGAGACCGTTCTTCAACTTCATAGACACCGTTCTTCTACTTCTGATGTCGATTTAGAGAGAAGGCGAGGAGATAGAAAGACGTACTTGGTCTCATTTTGAAGCCTTTGTTTTTATGTATGTGCCCCTAAAATATCGTTTGTATGTAAAGCCCGTGGTATGCTCAGCAAGGATTGCAAAGTTACTTGTTTCATTGAGACCGTTCTTCAACTTCATAGACACTGTTCTTCTACTTCTGATGTCGATTTAGAGAGAAGGCGAGGATTGCAAAGTTACTTGTTTCATAGAGACCGTTCTTTAACTTCATAGACACCGTTCTTCTACTTCTGACGTCGATGTACAGAGATGGCGAAGAGATAGAAAAACGTACTTGGTCTTATTTTGAAGCCTTGGTTTTCATGTATGTGCTCCTAAAATATCGTTTGTATGTAAAGCCCGTGGTATGCTCAGCAAGGATTGCAAAGTTACTTGTTTCATTGAGACCGTTCTTCAAATTCTGACGCCGATTTACAAAGAAGGCGAGGAGATAGAAAGACGTACTTGGTCTCATTTTGAAGCCTTAATTTTCTTGTATGTGCCCCTAAAACATCGTTCGTATGTAAAGCCCGTGGTATGCTCAGCAAGGATTGCAAAGTTACTTGTTTCATTGATGCCGTTCTTCAACTTCTGACGCCGATATTCAGAGAAGGCGAGGAGATAGAAAGACGTAATTGGTCTCATTTTGAAGCCTTTGTATTCAGGTATGTGCCCCTAAAATATCGTGCGTATGTAAAGCCCTTGGTATGCTTAGCAAGGATTGCAAAGTTACTTGTTTCATTGAGACCGTTCTTCAACTTCATAGACACCGTTCTTCTACTTCTGATGTCGATTAAGAGAGAAGGCGAGGAGAAAGAAAGACGTACTTGGTCTCATTTTGAAGCCTTGGTTTTCATGTATGTGCTCCTAAAATATCGTTTGTATGTAAAGCCCGTGGTATGCTCAGCAAGGATTGCAAAGTTACTTGTTTCATTGAGACCGTTCTTCAACTTCATAGACACCGTTCTTCTACTTCTGATGTCGATTTAGAGAGAAGGCGAGGAGATAGAAAGACGTACTTGGTCTCATTTTGAAGCCTTTGTTTTTATGTATGTGCCCCTAAAATATCGTTTGTATGTAAAGCCCGTGGTATGCTCAGCAAGGATTGCAAAGTTACTTGTTTCATTGAGACCGTTCTTCAACTTCATAGACACTGTTCTTCTACTTCTGATGTCGATTTAGAGAGAAGGCGAGGATTGCAAAGTTACTTGTTTCATAGAGACCGTTCTTTAACTTCATAGACACCGTTCTTCTACTTCTGACGTCGATGTACAGAGATGGCGAAGAGATAGAAAAACGTACTTGGTCTTATTTTGAAGCCTTGGTTTTCATGTATGTGCTCCTAAAATATCGTTTGTATGTAAAGCCCGTGGTATGCTCAGCAAGGATTGCAAAGTTACTTGTTTCATTGAGACCGTTCTTCAAATTCTGACGCCGATTTACAAAGAAGGCGAGGAGATAGAAAGACGTACTTGGTCTCATTTTGAAGCCTTAATTTTCTTGTATTTGCCCCTAAAACATCGTTCGTATGTAAAGCCCGTGGTATGCTCAGCAAGGATTGCAAAGTTACTTGTTTCATTGATGCCGTTCTTCAACTTCTGACGCCGATATTCAGAGAAGGCGAGGAGATAGAAAGACGTAATTGGTCTCATTTTGAAGCCTTTGTATTCAGGTATGTGCCCCTAAAATATCGTGCGTATGTAAAGCCCTTGGTATGCTTAGCAAGGATTGCAAAGTTACTTGTTTCATTGAGACCGTTCTTCAACTTCATAGACACCGTTCTTCTACTTCTGATGTCGATTAAGAGAGAAGGCGAGGAGAAAGAAAGACGTACTTGGTCTCATTTTGAAGCCTTGGTTTTCATGTATGTGCTCCTAAAATATCGTTTGTATGTAAAGCCCGTGGTATGCTCAGCAAGGATTGCAAAGTTACTTGTTTCATTGAGACCGTTCTTCAACTTCATAGACACCGTTCTTCTACTTCTGATGTCGATTAAAAGAGAAGGCGAGGAGAAAGAAAGACGTACTTGGTCTCATTTTAAAGCCTTTGTTTTCATGTATGTGCTCCTAAAATATCGTTTGTATGTAAAGCCCGTGGTATGCTCAGCAAGGATTGCAAAGTTACTTGTTTCATTGAGACCGTTCTTCAACTTCATAGACACCGTTCTTCTACTTCTGATGTCGATTTAGAGAGAAGGCGAGGAGATAGAAAGACGTACTTGGTCTCATTTTGAAGCCTTTGTTTTTATGTATGTGCCCCTAAAATATCGTTTGTATGTAAAGCCCGTGGTATGCTCAGCAAGGATTGCAAAGTTACTTGTTTCATTGAGACCGTTCTTCAACTTCATAGACACTGTTCTTCTACTTCTGATGTCGATTTAGAGAGAAGGCGAGGATTGCAAAGTTACTTGTTTCATAGAGACCGTTCTTTAACTTCATAGACACCGTTCTTCTACTTCTGACGTCGATGTACAGAGATGGCGAAGAGATAGAAAAACGTACTTGGTCTCATTTTGAAGCCTTGGTTTTCATGTATGTGCTCCTAAAATATCGTTTGTATGTAAAGCCCGTGGTATGCTCAGCAAGGATTGCAAAGTTACTTGTTTCATTGAGACCGTTCTTCAAATTCTGACGCCGATTTACAAAGAAGGCGAGGAGATAGAAAGACGTACTTGGTCTCATTTTGAAGCCTTAATTTTCTTGTATTTGCCCCTAAAACATCGTTCGTATGTAAAGCCCGTGGTATGCTCAGCAAGGATTGCAAAGTTACTTGTTTCATTGATGCCGTTCTTCAACTTCTGACGCCGATATTCAGAGAAGGCGAGGAGATAGAAAGACGTAATTGGTCTCATTTTGAAGCCTTTGTATTCAGGTATGTGCCCCTAAAATATCGTGCGTATGTAAAGCCCTTGGTATGCTTAGCAAGGATTGCAAAGTTACTTGTTTCATTGAGACCGTTCTTCAACTTCATAGACACCGTTCTTCTACTTCTGATGTCGATTAAGAGAGAAGGCGAGGAGAAAGAAAGACGTACTTGGTCTCATTTTGAAGCCTTGGTTTTCATGTATGTGCTCCTAAAATATCGTTTGTATGTAAAGCCCGTGGTATGCTCAGCAAGGATTGCAAAGTTACTTGTTTCATTGAGACCGTTCTTCAACTTCATAGACACCGTTCTTCTACTTCTGATGTCGATTAAAAGAGAAGGCGAGGAGAAAGAAAGACGTACTTGGTCTCATTTTAAAGCCTTTGTTTTCATGTATGTGCTCCTAAAATATCGTTTGTATGTAAAGCCCGTGGTATGCTCAGCAAGGATTGCAAAGTTACTTGTTTCATTGAGACCGTTCTTCAACTTCATAGACACCGTTCTTCTACTTCTGATGTCGATTTAGAGAGAAGGCGAGGAGATAGAAAGACGTACTTGGTCTCATTTTGAAGCCTTTGTTTTTATGTATGTGCCCCTAAAATATCGTTTGTATGTAAAGCCCGTGGTATGCTCAGCAAGGATTGCAAAGTTACTTGTTTCATTGAGACCGTTCTTCAACTTCATAGACACTGTTCTTCTACTTCTGATGTCGATTTAGAGAGAAGGCGAGGATTGCAAAGTTACTTGTTTCATAGAGACCGTTCTTTAACTTCATAGACACCGTTCTTCTACTTCTGACGTCGATGTACAGAGATGGCGAAGAGATAGAAAAACGTACTTGGTCTCATTTTGAAGCCTTGGTTTTCATGTATGTGCTCCTAAAATATCGTTTGTATGTAAAGCCCGTGGTATGCTCAGCAAGGATTGCAAAGTTACTTGTTTCCTTGAGACCGTTCTTCAACTTCATAGACACCAATCTTCTACTTCTGACGTCGATTTACAGAGAAGGCGAGGAGATAAAAAGACGTACTTGGTCTCATTTTGAAGCCGTTGTTTTCATGTATGTGCCCCTAAAATATCGTTCGTATGTAAAGCCCGTGGTTTGCTCAGCAAGGATTGCAAAATTACTTGTTTCATAGACAACGTTCTTCAACTTCTGACGCCGATTTACAGAGAAGGCGAGGAGATAGAAAGACGTACTTGGTCTCATTTTGAAGCCTTTGTTTTCATGTATGTGCCCCTAAAATATCGTTCGTATGTAAAGCCCGTGGTATGCTCAGCAAGGATTGCAAAGTTACTTGTTTCATTGAGACCGTTCTTCAACTTCATAGACACCAATCTTCTACTTCTGACGTCGATTTACAGAGAAGGCGAGGAGATAAAAAGACGTACTTGGTCTCATTTTGAAGCCGTTGTTTTCATGTATGTGCCCCTAAAATATCGTTCGTATGTAAAGCCCGTGGTTTGCTCAGCAAGGATTGCAAAATTACTTGTTTCATAGACAACGTTCTTCAACTTCTGACGCCGATTTACAGAGAAGGCGAGGAGATAGAAAGACGTACTTGGTCTCATTTTGAAGCCTTTGTTTTCATGTATGTGCCCCTAAAATATCGTGCGTATGTAAAGCCCGTGGTATGCTCAGCAAGGATTGCAAAGTTACTTTTTTCATTGAGACCGTTCTTCAACTTCATAGACACTGTTCTTCTACTTCTGACGTCCATTTCCAGAGAAGACCAGGAGATAGAAAGACGTACTTGGCCTCATTTTGAAGCCTTGGTTTTCATGTATGTGCTCCTAAAATATCGTTCGTATGTAAAGCCCGTGGTATGCTCAGCAAGGATTGCAAAGTTACTTGTTTCATAGAGACCGTTCTTTAACTTCATAGACACCGTTCTTCTACTTCTGACGTCGATGTACAGAGAAGGCGAAGAGATAGAAAGACGTACTTTGTCTCATTTTAAAGCCTTTGTATTCTTGTATGTGCTCCTAAAATATCGTTTGTATGTAAAGCCCGTGGTATGCTCAGCAAGGATTGCAAAGTTACTTGTTTCATTGAGACCGTTCTTCAAATTCTGACGCCGATTTACAAAGAAGGCGAGGAGATAGAAAGACGTACTTGGTCTCATTTTGTAGCCTTAATTTTCTTGTATGTGCCCCTAAAATATCGTTCGTATGTAAAGCCCGTGGTATGCTCAGCAAGGATTGCAAAGTTACTTGTTTCATTGATGCCGTTCTTCAACTTCTGACGCCGATATTCAGAGAAGGCGAGGAGATAGAAAGACGTAATTGGTCTCATTTTGAAGCCTTTGTATTCAGGTATGTGCCCCTAAAATATCGTGCGTATGTAAAGCCCTTGGTATGCTTAGCAAGGATTGCAAAGTTACTTGTTTCATTGAGACCGTTCTTCAACTTCATAGACACCGTTCTTCTACTTCTGATGTCGATTAAGAGAGAAGGCGAGGAGAAAGAAAGACGTACTTGGTCTCATTTTGAAGCCTTGGTTTTCATGTATGTGCTCCTAAAATATCGTTTGTATGTAAAGCCCGTGGTATGCTCAGCAAGGATTGCAAAGTTACTTGTTTCATTGAGAACGTTCTTCAACTTCATAGACACCGTTCTTCTACTTCTGATGTCGATTAAAAGAGAAGGCGAGGAGAAAGAAAGACGTACTTGGTCTCATTTTAAAGCCTTTGTTTTCATGTATGTGCTCCTAAAATATCGTTTGTATGTAAAGCCCGTGGTATGCTCAGCAAGGATTGCAAAGTTACTTGTTTCATTGAGACCGTTCTTCAACTTCATAGACACCGTTCTTCTACTTCTGATGTCGATTTAGAGAGAAGGCGAGGAGATAGAAAGACGTACTTGGTCTCATTTTGAAGCCTTTGTTTTTATGTATGTGCCCCTAAAATATCGTTTGTATGTAAAGCCCGTGGTATGCTCAGCAAGGATTGCAAAGTTACTTGTTTCATTGAGACCGTTCTTCAACTTCATAGACACTGTTCTTCTACTTCTGATGTCGATTTAGAGAGAAGGCGAGGAGATAGAAAGACATACTTGGTCTCATTTTTAAGCCTTTGTTTTCATGTAAGTGTGCTCCTAAAATATCGTTTGTATGTAAAGCCCGTGGTATGCTCAGCAAGGATTGCAAAGTTACTTGTTTCATTGAGACCGTTCTTCAAATTCTGACGCCGATTTACAAAGAAGGCGAGGAGATAGAAAGACGTACTTGGTCTCATTTTGAAGCCTTAATTTTCATGTATGTGCCCCTAAAACATCGTTCGCAAGTAAAGCCCGTGGTATGCTCAGCAATGATTCCAAAGTTACTTGTTTCATAGACACCGTTCTTCAACTTCTGACGCCGATTTACAGAGAAGGCGAGGAGATAGAAAGACGTACTTGGTCTCATTTTGAAGCCTTTGTATTCATGTATGTTCCCCTAAAATATCGTGCGTATGTAAATCCCTTGGTATGCTCTGCAAGGATTGCAAAGTTACTTGTTTCATAGAGACCGTTCGTTAACTTCATAGACACCGTTCTTCTACTTCTGACGTCGATGTACAGAGAAGGCGAAGAGATAGAAAGACGTACTTGGTCTCATTTTAAAGCCTTTGTTTTCATGTATGTGCTCCTAAAATATCGTTTGTATGTAAAGCCCGTGGTATGCTCAGCAAGGATTGCAAAGTTACTTGTTTCATAGAGACCGTTCGTTAACTTCATAGACACCGTTCTTCTACTTCTGACGTCGATGAACAGAGAAGGCGAAGAGATAGAAAGACGTACTTGGTCTCATTTTGAAGCCTTTGTTTTCATGTATGTGCCCCTAAAATATCGTTCGTATGTAAAGCCCGTGGTATGCTCAGCAAGGATTGCAAAGTTACTTGTTTCATTGAGACCGTTCTTCAACTTCATAGACACCAATCTTCTACTTCTGACGTCGATTTACAGAGAAGGCGAGGAGATAAAAAGACGTACTTGGTCTCATTTTGAAGCCGTTGTTTTCATGTATGTGCCCCTAAAATATCGTTCGTATGTAAAGCCCGTGGTTTGCTCAGCAAGGATTGCAAAATTACTTGTTTCATAGACAACGTTCTTCAACTTCTGACGCCGATTTACAGAGAAGGCGAGGAGATAGAAAGACGTACTTGGTCTCATTTTGAAGCCTTTGTTTTCATGTATGTGCCCCTAAAATATCGTGCGTATGTAAAGCCCGTGGTATGCTCAGCAAGGATTGCAAAGTTACTTTTTTCATTGAGACCGTTCTTCAACTTCATAGACACTGTTCTTCTACTTCTGACGTCCATTTCCAGAGAAGACCAGGAGATAGAAAGACGTACTTGGCCTCATTTTGAAGCCTTGGTTTTCATGTATGTGCTCCTAAAATATCGTTCGTATGTAAAGCCCGTGGTATGCTCAGCAAGGATTGCAAAGTTACTTGTTTCATAGAGACCGTTCTTTAACTTCATAGACACCGTTCTTCTACTTCTGACGTCGATGTACAGAGAAGGCGAAGAGATAGAAAGACGTACTTTGTCTCATTTTAAAGCCTTTGTATTCTTGTATGTGCTCCTAAAATATCGTTTGTATGTAAAGCCCGTGGTATGCTCAGCAAGGATTGCAAAGTTACTTGTTTCATTGAGACCGTTCTTCAAATTCTGACGCCGATTTACAAAGAAGGCGAGGAGATAGAAAGACGTACTTGGTCTCATTTTGTAGCCTTAATTTTCTTGTATGTGCCCCTAAAATATCGTTCGTATGTAAAGCCCGTGGTATGCTCAGCAAGGATTGCAAAGTTACTTGTTTCATTGATGCCGTTCTTCAACTTCTGACGCCGATATTCAGAGAAGGCGAGGAGATAGAAAGACGTAATTGGTCTCATTTTGAAGCCTTTGTATTCAGGTATGTGCCCCTAAAATATCGTGCGTATGTAAAGCCCTTGGTATGCTTAGCAAGGATTGCAAAGTTACTTGTTTCATTGAGACCGTTCTTCAACTTCATAGACACCGTTCTTCTACTTCTGATGTCGATTAAGAGAGAAGGCGAGGAGAAAGAAAGACGTACTTGGTCTCATTTTGAAGCCTTGGTTTTCATGTATGTGCTCCTAAAATATCGTTTGTATGTAAAGCCCGTGGTATGCTCAGCAAGGATTGCAAAGTTACTTGTTTCATTGAGAACGTTCTTCAACTTCATAGACACCGTTCTTCTACTTCTGATGTCGATTAAAAGAGAAGGCGAGGAGAAAGAAAGACGTACTTGGTCTCATTTTAAAGCCTTTGTTTTCATGTATGTGCTCCTAAAATATCGTTTGTATGTAAAGCCCGTGGTATGCTCAGCAAGGATTGCAAAGTTACTTGTTTCATTGAGACCGTTCTTCAACTTCATAGACACCGTTCTTCTACTTCTGATGTCGATTTAGAGAGAAGGCGAGGAGATAGAAAGACGTACTTGGTCTCATTTTGAAGCCTTTGTTTTTATGTATGTGCCCCTAAAATATCGTTTGTATGTAAAGCCCGTGGTATGCTCAGCAAGGATTGCAAAGTTACTTGTTTCATTGAGACCGTTCTTCAACTTCATAGACACTGTTCTTCTACTTCTGATGTCGATTTAGAGAGAAGGCGAGGAGATAG
Source organism: Ceriodaphnia dubia (assembly GCA_022539655.2). NCBI lineage: Eukaryota > Metazoa > Arthropoda > Branchiopoda > Diplostraca > Daphniidae > Ceriodaphnia > Ceriodaphnia dubia. The sequence continues at coordinate 92,864 of JAKUCG020000037.1, forward strand.
AAAGACATACTTGGTCTCATTTTTAAGCCTTTGTTTTCATGTAAGTGCTCCTAAAATATCGTTTGTATGTAAAGCCCGTGGTATGCTCAGCAAGGATTGCAAAGTTACTTGTTTCATTGAGACCGTTCTTCAAATTCTGACGCCGATTTACAAAGAAGGCGAGGAGATAGAAAGACGTACTTGGTCTCATTTTGAAGCCTTAATTTTCATGTATGTGCCCCTAAAACATCGTTCGCAAGTAAAGCCCGTGGTATGCTCAGCAATGATTCCAAAGTTACTTGTTTCATAGACACCGTTCTTCAACTTCTGACGCCGATTTACAGAGAAGGCGAGGAGATAGAAAGACGTACTTGGTCTCATTTTGAAGCCTTTGTATTCATGTATGTTCCCCTAAAATATCGTGCGTATGTAAATCCCTTGGTATGCTCTGCAAGGATTGCAAAGTTACTTGTTTCATAGAGACCGTTCGTTAACTTCATAGACACCGTTCTTCTACTTCTGACGTCGATGTACAGAGAAGGCGAAGAGATAGAAAGACGTACTTGGTCTCATTTTAAAGCCTTTGTTTTCATGTATGTGCTCCTAAAATATCGTTTGTATGTAAAGCCCGTGGTATGCTCAGCAAGGATTGCAAAGTTACTTGTTTCATAGAGACCGTTCGTTAACTTCATAGACACCGTTCTTCTACTTCTGACGTCGATGAACAGAGAAGGCGAAGAGATAGAAAGACGTACTTGGTCTCATTGAAAGCCTTTGTTTTCATGTATGTGCTCCTAAAATTTCGTTTGTATGTAAAGCCCGTGGTATGCTCTGCAAGGATTGCAAAGTTACTTGTTTCATAGAGACCGTTCGTTAACTTCATAGACACCGTTCTTCTACTTCTGACGTCGATGTACAGAGAAGGCGAAGAGATAAAAAGACGTACTTGTTCTCATTTTAAAGCCTTTGTTTTCATGTATGTGCTCCTAAAATATCGTTTGTATGTAAAGCCCGTGATATGCTCAGCAAGGATTGCAAAGTTACTTGTTTCATTGAAACGGTTCTTCAACTTCATAGACACCGTTCTTCTACTTCTGACGTCCATTTCCAGAGAAGACCAGGAGATAGAAAGACGTACTTGGTCTCATTTTGAAGCCGTTGTTTTTATGTATGTGCCCCTAAAATATCGTCCGCATGTAAAGCCCGTGGTATGCTCAGCAATGATTCCAAAGTTACTTGTTTCATAGACACAGTTCTTCAACTTCTGACGCCGATTTACAGATAAGGCGAGGAGATAGAAAGACGTACTTGGTCTCATTCTGAAGCCTTTGTTTTTATGTATGTGTTCCTAAAATATCGTACGTATGTAAAGCCCGTGGTATGCTCAGCAAAGATTGCAAAGTTACTTGTTTCATAGAGACCGTTCGTTAACTTCATAGACACCGTTCTTCTACTTCTGACGTCGATGTACAGAGAAGGCGAAGAGATAGAAAGACGTACTTGGTCTCATTTTGAAGCCTTTGTTTTCATGTATGTGCTCCTAAAATATCGTTCGTATGTAAAGCCCGTGGTATGCTCAGCAAGGATTGCAAAATTACTTGTTTCATAGACACCGTTCTTCAACTTCTGACGCCGATTTACAGAGAAGGCGAGAAGATAGAAAGACGTACTTGGTCTCATTTTAAACCTTTGTTTTCATGAATTTGCTCCTAAAATATCGTTCGTATGTAAAGCCCGTGGTATGCTCAGCAAGGATTGCAAAGTTACTTGTTTCATTGACACCGTTCTTCAACTTCTGACGCCGATTAACAGAGAAGGCGAGAAGATAGAAAGACGTACTTGAACTCATTTTGAAGCCTTTATTTTCATGTATGTGCCCCTAAAATATCGTTTGTATGTAAAGCCCGTGGTATGCTCAGCAAGGATTGCAAAGTTACTTTTTCATAAAGACCGTTCTTCAACTTCATAGAAACCGTTCTTCTACTTCTGACGTCGATTTACAGAGAAGGCGAGGAGATAGAAAAATGTACTTGGTCTCATTTTGAAGCCTTTGTATTCTGTATGTTCCCCTTAAATATCGTGCGTATGTAAATCCCTTGGTATGCTCTGCAAGGATTGCAAAGTTACTTGTTTCATAGAGACCGTTCGTTAACTTCATAGACACTGTTCTTCTACTTCTGACGTCGATGTACAGAGAAGGCGAAGAGATAGAAAGACGTACTTGGTCTCATTTTAAAGCCTTTGTTTTCATGTATGTGCTCCTAAAATATCGTTCGTATGTAAAGCCCGTGGTATGCTCAGCAAGGATTGCAAAATTACTTGTTTCATAGACACCGTTCTTCAACTTCTGACGCCGATTTACAGAGAAGGCGAGGAGATAGAAAAAAGTACTTGGTCTCATTTTAAAGCTTTTGTTTTCATGTATGTGCTCCTAAAATATCGTTTGTATGTAAAGCCCGTGGTATGCTCAGCAAGGATTGCAAAGTTACTTTTTCATAAAGACCGTTCTTCAACTTCATAGACATCGTTCTTCTACTTCTGACGTCGATTTACAGAGAAGGCGAGGAGATAGAAAGACGTACTTGGTCTCATTTTGAAGCCTTTGTTTTCATGTATGTGCCCCTAAAATATCGTGCGTATGTAGAGTCCGTGGTATGCTCAGCAAGGATTGCAAAGTTACTTGTTTCATTGAGACCGTTCTTCAACTTCATAGACACCGTTCTTCAACTTCTGACGCCGATTTACAGAGAAGGCGAGGAGATAGAAAGACGTACTTGGTTTCATTTTGAAGCCGTTGTTTTCATGTATGTGCCCCTAAAATATCGTTCGCATGTAAAGCCCGTGGTATGCTCAGCAATGATTCCAAAGTTACTTGTTTCATAGACACCGTTCTTCAACTTCTGACGCCGATTTACAGAGAAGGCGAGGAGATAGAAAGACGTACTTGGTCTCATTTTGAAGCCTTTGTATTCATGTATGTTCCCCTAAAATATCGTGCGTATGTAAATCCCTTGGTATGCTCAGCAAGGATTGCAAAGTTACTTGTTTCATAGAGACCGTTCGTTAACTTCATAGACACCGTTCTTCTACTTCTGACGTCGATGTACAGAGAAGGCGAAGAGATAGAAAGACGTACTTGATCGTCTGACTGGATCGTCTGACACTGCCGCTCTCAGACTACTCGACCTAATTGACGCTTTCGGGCTTTCACAATTAGTCGTTTCAGCAACCCACGAGAGTGGTTCCATTCTAGACCTAGTGATTGCAAGGGCCTCCGACAAGTTTGTGCACGCTACCAATGTGCTCGGCTTTTTCAGCGTTCACCGTACCATAGTTGCATCGCTTGCCACCCGCCCGCCACGGTTTCCCTCAATGCAGGTCCGTTTCAGGCGGCTCCGCAGCATTGACCCCGAGGTTTTCGCGGCCGACATTGACAGTTTAGCCATCACAACCAATCCGTCTAGCACTCTCGACGGCCTTGTCACCCAGTACAACGACTGTCTCTCCTCGCTCATCGAGAAGCACGCGCCGCTCGTCTCAAAAACAGTTGTGCTGCGCCCATCCGCTCCGTGGATTTCCGAAGCCACGCGTCAAACGAAAAGAGCGAAACGACGCGCTGAGCGAATTTTTGCGAGACGCGGGCTAACCTTCGATCTCGAAATCTACCGCGAGGCGCGTCGTCGGCACAGCAATCTACTGGCCAGCGAGAGGACGGCCTACGTTTCGGCCAAGGTGAACGAGTGTGGCGGCGACAGCAGAGGGCTTTTCTCCCTCGTCAGTTCGATGATTGGCCCACCCCCAGCTCGGAATATTCCAAAGAGAGCATCGGATTCTGTCGCGGCCACCGAGCTGGCCGACTTTTTCGACACAAAGGTAGCCAAAATTCGTCACGACCTCGACGCTGCAGCCATCGTCACCGGCCTACCGAGTATCCCGCCCCATCTGCCGTCAGCCGTTGCCGATTCACCCCACCGCCTGGCCACTTTCCGCCAACTTAACAGGGAGGACGTTCGCAAACTCATCGTTGCTTCGCCTAACAAGTCATGTTGTCTTGATCCAATCCCCACAGTGCTACTGAAGCTCTTTATTGATAATCTCCTTACCCCAATCACAGCCATTCTAAACCTCTCTCTCTCCTCCGGTACGTTTCCAACGGCGCTTAAACACGCTGTCGTCTCCCCTCTTCTAAAAAAACCTAGTCTTGACCCCGACAATCCTGAGAACTACAGGCCTGTCTCTAACCTCCCTTTCCTGTCCAAACTCCTCGAGAGGGCCGTATTCGCCCAGCTGAGCGAGCACCTGTCATTCCATAACCTGCTACCGGACCGGCAGTCAGCCTACCGGCAGAATTATTCAACCGAAACCACCCTTCTCAGCCTCCGCAACGATATGCTTCTCGCAGCCGACGCCGGGCATGGTTCAGCCGTCGTTCTCCTCGACCTGTCAGCGGCTTTTGACACAATCGACCACGACGTTCTCTTAAACCGCCTCAACATTCACTCCGGCCTTGCCGACACCACCCTCAGCTGGTTCGCGTCGTACCTCCGCGGCCGCACGCAAATCGTCAAGATTGGCAGCGCCTCATCTCACTCCATCACCATCCGGTTCGGAGTACCTCAGGGATCAGTGCTCGGTGGAACCCTTTTCACCATTTATATCTGCACTCTCCCCAGCGAAACAGAAGTCGAAGGCGTCACAATCGACGGTTTCTCCGACGATGCCCAGGCGCGAATCGCACTCTCTCTCAGGCCCGACCCATCTTCTTCTCAGTTTAAGCCCCCTCTTTCTTCCCTCTCTTCCTGGTGCATAAACTGCGATCGCTTCTACCTCTCGAATAGAGTTAAACTCAACATTGCGAAGACGGTTTTCTTTATGGCGGCCCCCAAGAACCTTCAACATCTTCTTCCTTCAGCGCCGCTATCCGTCGGCGAGCTGTCTATTCCTCCGGTGTCGCAGTGTCGCAACCTCGGCGTCATCTTCGATTCTGGCCTCACCATGGAGCCACAAGTCAGAAGCGGTTGCAAATCCGCCTTGTATCATCTGAGACTGATCGCCCGCATCCGTCGCTTCCTCAGCGTATCAGCCACCAAGGCCTTGGTGCACGCGTTAGTTTTGTCTCGCATCGACTACTGTAACTCCCTTTATGCTGGGTTACCGACGAAGACATTATCATCACTACAGCGAGTGATCAACGCTGCTGCCCGCCTCACGCTGCGCAAGAGCAGACGCCAGAGTGCCAGCCCGCTTCTCAAGGAGTTGGGGTGGCTCCCAGCAAAAGAACGGATAATATCCAAAGTCACCACTCTAGACTATCGCAGTCGCCTTTCCCCCCCACTCGCACCTGCCTACCTCTCGTCTCTTCTCTCCGAACAGGCCCCAGCGCGCTCCCTGCGTTCGTCGAGTACCATTTCCCTCTCCGTCCCCCGTGTCCGTCTGGCCACGTTCGGACAAAAGTCTTTCTCATTTATCGCCCGACCCTCTTCAACTCTCTCCCCCCAGATGTATCCGGGTCACCCAACCTAATTTCTTTCAAAGCTAAACTTAAGTCACACTTACTCCATTCCGCGTTTTCCCAGTGAATTTTTTTCGTTTTTTTAACCATGACCAGTGCGCATCAGCGTCATTTGTAACATGCCTAGCATGGAAAGTGCGCTATATAAATAAACCACATATACACACATACACACATACTTGGTCTCATTTTTAAGCCTTTGTTTTCATGTATGTGCTCCTAAAATATCGTTTGTATGTAAAGCCCGTGGTATGCTCAGCAAGGATTGCAAAGTTACTTGTTTCATTGAGACCGTTCTTCAACTTCATAGACACCAATCTTCTACTTCTGACGTCGATTTACAGAGAAGGCGAGGAGATAGAAAGACGTACTTGGTCTCATTTTGAAGCCGTTGTTTTCATGTATGTGCCCCTAAAATATCGTTCGTATGTAAAGCTCGTGGTATGTCCAGCAAGGATTGCAAAGTTACTTGTTTCATTGACACCGTTCTTCAACTTCTGACGCCGATTTACAGAGAAGGCGAGTAGATAGAAAGACGTACTTGGTCTCATTTTGAAGCCATTGTTTTTATGTAGTTTCCCCTAAAAAATCGTGCGTATGTAAAGCCCGTGGTATGCTCAGCAAGGATTGCAAAGTTACTTTTTTATAAAGACCGTTCTTCAACTTCATAGACACCGTTCTTCTACTTCTGACGTCGATTTACAGAGAAGGCGAGGAGATAGAAAGACGTACTTGGTCTCATTTTAAACCTTTGTTTTCATGAATTTGCTCCTAAAATATCGTTTGTATGTAAAGCCCGTGGTATGCTCAGAAAGGATTGCAAAGTTACTTGTTTCATAAAGACCGTTCTTTAACTTCATAGACACCGTTCTTCTACTTCAGACGTCGATTTGCAGAGAAGGCGAGAAGATAGAAAAACTTACTAGGTCTCATTTTGAAGCCTTTATTTTCATGTATGTGCCCCAAAATATCGTTCGTATGTAAAGCCCGTGGTATGCTCAGCAAGGATTGCAAAGTTACTTGTTTCATTGACACCGTTCTTCAACTTCTGACGCCGATTAACAGAGAAGGCGAGAAGATAGAAAGACGTACTTGAACTCATTTTGAAGCCTTTATTTTCATGTATGTGCCCCTAAAATATCGTTCGTATGTAAAGCCCGTAGTATGCTCAGCAAGGATTGCAAAGTTACTTGTTTCATTGACACCGTTCTTCAAATTCTGACGCCGATTTACAGAGAAGGCGAGGAGATAGAAAGACGTACTTGATCTCATTTTGAAGCCTTTGTTTTCAGGTATGTGCTCCTAAAATATCGTTTGTATGTAAAGCCCGTGGTATGCTTAGCGAGGATTGCAAAGTTATTTGTTCATTGAGACTGCTCTTCAACTTCGTAGACATCGTTCTTCTACTTCTGACGTCGATTCACAGAGAAGGCGAGGAGATAGAAAGACGTACTTGGTCTCATTTTGAAGTCTTTGTTTTCATGTATGTGCCCCTAAAATATCGTTCGTATGTAAAGCCCGTGGTATGTTCAGCATTGATTGCAAAGTTACTTGTTTCATAGACACCGTTCTTTAAATTCTGACGCCGATTTACAGAGAAGGCAAGGAGATAGAAAGACGTACTTGAACTCATTTTGAAGCCTTTATTTTCATGTATGTGCCCCTAAAATATCGTTCGTATGTAAAGCCCGTGGTATGCTCAGCAAGGATTGCAAAGTTATTTGTTCATTGAGACTGCTCTTCAACTTTATAGACATCGTTCTTCTACATCTGACGTCGATTAACAGAGAAGGCGAGGAGATAAAAAGACGTACTTGGTCTCATTTTGAAGTCATTGTTATTATGTATTTGCCCCTAAAATATCGTGCGTATGTAAAGCCCGTGGTATGCTCAGCAAAGATTGCAAAGTTACTTTTTTATAGAGACCGTTCTTCAACTTCATAGACACCGTTCTTCTACTTCTGACGTCGATTTACAGAGAAGGCGAGGAGATAAAAAGACGTACTTGGTCTCATTTTGAAGTCATTGTTATTATGTATTTGCCCCTAAAATATCGTTTGTATGTAAAGCCCGTGGTATGCTCAGCAATGATTGCAAAGTTACTTGTTTCATAGACACCGTTCTTCAATTTCTGACGCCGATTTACAGAGAAGACAAGGAGATAGAAAGACGTACTTGGTCTCATTTTGAAGCCATTGATTTTATGTATTTGCCCCTAAAATATCGTTTGTATGTAAAGCCCGTGGTATGCTCAGCAAGGATTGCAAAGTTACTTGTTTCATTGAGACCGTTCTTCAACTTCATAGACACCGTTCTTCTACTTCTGACGTCGATTTACAGAGAAGACGAGGAAATAGAAAGACGTTCTTGGTCTAATTTTGAAGCCATTGTTTTTATGTATTTGCCCCTAAAATATCGTTTGTATGTAAAGCCCGTTGTATGCTCAGCAAGGATTGCAAAGTTACTTGTTTCATTAAAACCGATATCATTCATCGGATATGAAACGGAAGAATTTTTATCGTAGGAAATTTTCAAGCCATGGATAAGTTTTTTTTCCCACTGCATAGTTCAATTTTCCGATTTTCGGATACCGATCGGTTGCGGGTGGGTCGATTTCTGACTGGGAGATTGTAGAATAGATCCTATTTGAAACATTTGATGTGTTGAAATGACCGATCGGATATGGAACGGAAGAATTTTTATCGTAGGACATTTGCAAGCCATGGATCAGTCTATCTTCCCAATGCATAGTTCAATTTTCTCCTTTTCGGATACCGATCGGTTGCGTGTGGGTCAATTTTTGATAACGAGGTTGTAGAATGAACCCTTTTTGACACATTTGATGTGTTTAAATGACCGATCAGATATCTAACGGAAGAATTTTTATCTCTCTTACGGTATTAGATACAGTAGATACGGTTTTGGATACGGTAGATACGGTATTTTTGTCTCATACGGTATTGGATACGGTAGATACGGTATTTTAGTCTCATACGGTATTGGATATGGTACAAACGGTATTTAAGTCTCATACGGTATTGGATACGGTATATACGGTATTGGATACGGTAGATACTGTTTTGGATACGGTAGATATGGTATTTTAGTCTCATTAGCTATTGGATACGGTAGATACGGTATTGGATACGGTAGATACGGTATTGGATACGGTAGATACGGTATTTTTGTCTCAGACGGTATTGGATACGATATATACGGTATTGGATACGGTAGATACGGTATTAGATACAGTAGATACGGTATTGGATACGGTAAAAAGGTATTTTAGTCTCATACGGTATTGGATACGGTAAATACGGCTTTAGATACGGTAGATACATAATTTTTGTCTATTTCGGTATTGGATACGGTAGATACGGTATTTTAGTATCATACGGTATTGGATACGGTAGATTCGGTATTTTAGTCTCATACGGTATTGGATACGGTAGATACGGTATTTTAGTTACATACCACCACCACATCCAAATCCGTATCATCCGTATACAATACCGCATGAGACTAAAATACCGTATGTACCGTATCCAATACCGTATGAGACTAAAATACCGTATTTACCGTATCCAATACCGTATGATACTAAAATACCGTATCTACCGTATCCAATACCGAAATAGACAAAAATTATGTATCTACCGTATCTAAAGCCGTATTTACCGTATCCAATACCGTATGAGACTAAAATACCTTTTTACCGTATCCAATACCGTATCTACTGTATCTAATACCGTATCTACCGTATCCAATATCGTATGAACTAAGATACCGTATCCAATACTGTATCTACCGTATCCAATACCGTATGAGACTAAAATACCGTATCTACCGTATCCAATACCGTATCTACCGTATCCAATACCGTATCTACCGTATCCAATACCGTATCTACTGTATCCAATACCTAATGAGACTAAAATACCGTATCTACCGTATCTAAAACCGTATCTACCGTATGCAATACCGTATATACCATATCCAATACCTTACATACCGTATCCGATACCGTATGAGAATTTAATACCGTATCTACCGTATCCAATACCGTATCTACTGTATCTAATACCGTAAGAGACTAAAATACCGTATCTACCGTATCCAATACCGTATCTACTTTATCTTATACCGTATCAACCGTATCCAATACCGTATGAGACTAAAATACCGTATCTACCTTATCCAATACCGTATGAACTAAATACCGAATCCAATACCGTATCTACCGTATCCAATACCGCATGAGACTAAAATACCGTATCCAATACCGTAAGAGACAAAAATACCGTATCTGCCACATCCAAAACCGTATCTACCGTATACAATACCGCATGAGACTAAAATACCGTATCTACCGTATCCAATACCGTATCTACTGTATCCAATACCGTATCTACTGTATCCAATACCGTATCTACTGTATCCAATACCGTATCTACTTTATCTTATACTTTATCTACCGTATCCAATACCGTATGAGACTAAAATACCGTATCTATTGTATCCAATACCGTATGAATACCCAATGAAACCGTATTCAATACCCTATCTACCGTATCCAATACCGCATGAGACTAAAATACCGTATCCAATACCGTAAGAGACAAAAATACCGTATCTACCACATCCAAAACCGTATCTACCGTATACAATACCGCATGAGACTAAAATACCGTATCTACCGTATCCACTACCTTATGAGACTAAAATACCGTATCTACCGTATCCAATACCGTATCTAACGTATCCAAAACCGTATCTACCGTATCCAATACCGGATGAGACTAAAATACCGTATCTACCGTATCCAATACCGTATCTACCGTATCCAATACCGTATGAGACTTAAATACCGTATCTACCGCATCCATTACCGTATATACCGTATCCAATACCGTATCTACTGTATTCAATACCTAATGAGACTAAAATACCATATCTACCGTATCCAATACCATATATACCGTATCTAATACCTTATATACCGTATCCAATACCGTATCTACTGTATCTTATACCGTATCTACCGTATCGCATACCATATGAGACTAAAATACCGTATCTACCGTATCCAATATCGTATGAACTAAAATACCGTATCCAATACTGTATCTACCGTATCCAATACCGTATGAGACTAAAATACCGTATCTACCGTATCCAATACCGTATCTACCGTATCCAATACCGTATCTACCGTATCCAATACCGTATCTACTGTATCCAATACCTAATGAGACTAAAATACCATATCTACCGTTTCCAAAACCGTATCCACCGTATCCAATACCATATGAGACTAAAATACCGTATCTACCGTATCCAATACCGTAACTACCGTATCCAATTCCGTATGAGACTAAAATACCGTATCTACCGTATCCAATACCGTATCTACCGTATCCAATACCGTATCTACCGTATCCAATACCGTATCTACCGTATCCAATATCTAATGGGACTAAAATAACGTATCTACAGTATCCAAAACCGTATCTACCGTATCCAAAACCGTATGAGACTAAAATACCGTATCAACCGTATCCAATACCGTATATATCGTATCCAATACCGTATGAGACTAAAATACTGTATCTACCGTATCCAATACCGTATGAACTAAAATACCGTATCCAGTACCGTATCTACCGTATCCAATACCGCATGAGACAAAAATACCGTATCCAATACCGCATGAGACAAAAATACTGTATCCAATACCGTATCAGACTAAAATACCGTATCTACCGTATCCAATACCTAATGAGACTAAAATACCGTATTTACCGTATCCAATACCGTATGTAAAACATGGAAGGTTTTACTCCCGTTTCGAAGGATGTTTATTGCACGTCTACACAAAATGTACAACAAAGAAGGACATGGTTGACAAGCTTCGAGCCACATCGAGTCAGGCAGAACTCGATTGGTTCTCGGCTAGGGTTAGACACAATGAACCAAGCTGATGAACAGACAAGGAAGCACTGAGCTCCAGATGACAAGTTTAACGTCGCATTTATACTAGCTAGAAACAAGGTCAAATACAAGTAAAGAGGGGGCCAATAGAGGATGGTAAAATGTTGCTTGAATCGACCTTGGGCGCCATAGAAGGGGAGAATAGTTCGCTGACCTTGTAGGGTGAATGAACTGAGGGGAAAGATCTCCAACGGCTTCGTTCCTTACATTACTCACAGTTCTAAAAGATTGCGTCCCGCAATCTCCAGAAAACTTTAAAGAAGAATTAAAATATTCGATCTAGCATACTGATTTAAACTGAAAGGCAAGCAAAATATTGAACTGATAGGGAACATAGGAAGTGAATTGTGGTGGCGCTGTGGCCCGATCCGTGTCCGTAGAAGCGGCATCCTTTTGATTAAGCGGCTCCTCCGGAAACAGTAGTGTGAGTGTGTAGGCTAGCTGCGGCCTGACTCGTCCGTCGTCTTTCTCTTAAAACTAACTTAAGGCTAAGGGGATCAGTTTCAATAAAATTCTTTGTCGTTCTGAGTGGCACAAGGAAGATAGATCAGCAACATTCAAAACAGCTCAGCAGTTTTCAAAAGGTGTGGGACTGGCGATCGGTCAGGCTGGGAGAATGAAAGAGGCAAGACGTCCGAGTGGGAGGTGACTGGGGATGGCCTAGTAGATGCGGCGGTATGGAGACGGGTCCTATTTTTTGAAACTAAATGCAGAGTATCACCATTACTTTCAGATAGATTGCGTCCCGCAATCAAGATGTCGTAAGTAATTATTTCAACGTGATGGTAGACAGATCACAGCTAAATGCGATAGAAAATTTTCAGTGTGGCAGTGTAAACGTGGCAAAAAATAATTCCCTTGATCCGCCGATACAAAGTCCCATTGACTGATCACAGCTAGACAGTAGAGACAAGAGCGCTCGCTATCCGCCGATACAGAGACAACATTTGGGCTTGAAGCGAATTCAGCCTTATTGACTGATCACAGCTAGACGGTAGAGGCATTTTAGCGCTCGCCATCCGCCGATACAAAGCCAAAAAACGGTGAAACGACTTCATTTTACTTATCACAGCTAGATGGTGGAGGACATTAAAATATGCCACACAACGCATCAGAAAGAAAACGCTAGACATCCGCCGATACAATGTCGTGTTGAAAAGAGATGGTAGGGGCAAGAGACGGCCAAGGCATCTTCGGGCGCGGGAGTTCGACTTTCGCTGCCACCAAATGTAAAACATGACAAGTCTTACTCCCGGTCGTCAGATGTTTATTGACACGTCTGCATAAAATTTACAACGAAGAAGGACATGGTTGACAAGCTTCGAACCACATCGAGTCAGGCAGAACTCGATTGGTTCTCGGCTAGAGTGAGACACAGTGAACCAAGCTGTAGAACAGGCATGGAAGCACTGAGCTCCAGATGACAAGTTTAACGTCGCATTTATACTAGCTAGAAACAAGGTCAAATACAAGTAAAGAAGGGGCCAATAGAGGATGGTAAAATGTTGCTTGAATCGACCTTGGGCGCCATAGAAGGGGAGAATAGTTCGCTGACCTTGTAGGGTGAATGAACTGAGGGGAAAGATCTCCAACGGCTTCGTTCCTTACACTAAACTAAAATACTACACTAGACTAAAATACCGTATCCAATAGCGTAAGAGACAAAAATACTGTATCTACCACATCCAAAACCGTATCTACCGTATACAATACCGCATGAGAATAAAATACCGTATCTACCGTATCCAATACCGTAAGAGACAAAAATACCGTATCTACCACATCCAAAACCGTATCTACCGTATACAATACCGCATGAGACTAAAATACCGTATCTACCGTATCCAATACCGTATCTACCGTATCCAAAACCGTAACTACCGTATCCAATACCGTATGAGACTAAAATACCGTATCTACCGTATCCAATACCGTAACTAACGTATCCAATACCGTATGAGACTAAAATACCGTATCTACCACATCCAAAACTGTATCTACCGTATACAATACCGCATGAGACTAAAATACCGTATCTACCGTATCCACTACCTAATGAGACTAAAATACCGTATCTACCGTATCCAATACCGTATGAGACTAAAATACCGTATCTACCGTATCCAAAACCGTATCTACCGTATCCAATATCGTATGAGACTAAAATACTGTATCTACCGTATCCAATACTGTATCTACCGTATCCAAAACCGTATCTACCGTATCCAATACCGTATGAGACTAAAATACCGTTTCTACCGTATCCAATACCATATGAGAATAAAATACCGTATCTACCGTATCCAATACCTAATGAGACTAAAATACCGTATCTACCGTATCTAAAACCGTATCTACCGTATGCAATACCGTATATACCGTATCCAATACCTTATATACCGTATCCAATACCGTATGAGACTTAAATACCGTATCTTCCGTATCCAATACCGTATATATCGTATCCAATACCGTATGAACTAAAATACCGTATCCAATACCGTATCTACCGTATCCAATACCGCATGAGACTAAAATACCCTATCTACCGTATCCAATACCGTAAGAGACAAAAATACCGTATCTACCACATCCAAAACCGTATCTACCGTATACAAAACCGCATGAGACTAAAATACCGTATCTACCGTATCCAATACCGTATGAGACTAAAATACCGTATCTACCGTATCCAATACCGTATGAGACTAAAATACCGTATCTACCGTATCCAATATCGTATGAACTAAAATACCGTATCCAATACCGTATCTACCGTATCCAATACCGCATGAGACTAAAATACCGTATCTACCGTATCCAATACCGTATGAACTAAAATACTGTATCCAATACAGTAAGAGACAAAAATACCGTATCTTCCGTATCCAATACCGTATCTACCGTATCCAATACCGTATGAACTAAAATACCGTATCCAATACCGTATGAGACTTAAATACCGTATCATCCGTATCCAATACCGCATGAGACTAAAATACCGTATCTACCGTATCCAATACCGTAAGAGACAAAAATACCGTATCTACCACATCAAAAACCGTATCTACCGTATACAATACCGCATGAGATTAAAATACCGTATCTACCGTATCCAATACCTAATGAGACTAAAATACCGTATCTACCGTATCTAAAACCGTATCTACCATATGGAATACCGTATATACCGTATCCAATACCTTACATACCGTATCCAATACCGTATGAGACTTTAATACCGTATCTACCGTATCCAATACCATATCTACTGTATCTAATACCGTAAGAGACTAAAATATCGTATCTACCGTATCCAATACCGTATCTACTTTATCTTATACCGTATCTACCGTATCCAATACCGTATGAGACTAAAATACCGTATCTACCGTATCCAATACCGTATGAACTAAATACCGTATCCAATACCGTATCTACCGTATCCAATACCACATGAGACTAAAATACCGTATCCAGTACCGTAAGAGACAAAAATACCGTATCTGCCACATCCAAAACCGTATCTACCGTATACAAAACCGCATGAGACTAAAATACCGTATCTACCGTATCCAATACCGTATGAGACTCAAATACCGTATCTACCGTATCCAATACCGTATGAGACTAAAATACCGTATCTACCGTATCCAATATCGTATGAACTAAAATACCGTATCCAATACCGTTTCTACCGTATCCAATACCGCATGAGACTAAAATACCGTATCTACCGTATCCAATACCGTATGAACTAAAATACTGTATCCAATACAGTAAGAGACAAAAATACCGTATCTTCCGTATCCAATACCGTATCTACCGTATCCAATACCGTATGAACTAAAATACCGTATCCAATACCGTATGAGACTTAAATACCGTATCATCCGTATCCAATACCGCATGAGACTAAAATACCGTATCTACCGTATCCAATACCGTAAGAGACAAAAATACCGTATCTACCACATCAAAAACCGTATCTACCGTATACAATACCGCATGAGATTAAAATACCGTATCTACCGTATCCAATACCTAATGAGACTAAAATACCGTATCTACCGTATCTAAAACCGTATCTACCATATGCAATACCGTATATACCGTATGCAATACCTTACATACCGTATCCAATACCGTATGAGACTTTAATACCGTATCTACCGTATCCAATACCGTATCTACTGTATCTAATACCGTAAGAGACTAAAATATCGTATCTACCGTATCCAATACCGTATCTACTTTATCTTATACCGTATCTACCGTATCCAATACCGTATGAGACTAAAATACCGTATCTACCGTATCCAATACCGTATGAACTAAATACCGTATCCAATACCGTATCTACCGTATCCAATACCACATGAGACTAAAATACCGTATCCAGTACCGTAAGAGACAAAAATACCGTATCTGCCACATCCAAAACCGTATCTACCGTATACAATACCGCATCTACTGTATCCAATACCTTATCTACTGTATCAAATACCGTATCTACTGTATCTTATACTGTATCTACCGGATCAAATACCGTATGTCGTATCCAATACCGTATGAGACTTAAATACCGTATCTACCGTATCTACGTTTCCAATACAATATGTATCGTATCCAATACCGTATGAGACTAAAATACCGTATCTACTGTATCTTATACTTTATCTACCGGATCAAATACCGTATGACGTATCCAATACCGTATGAGACTTAAATACCGTATCTACCGTATCCAATACCGTATATATCGTATCCAATACCATATGAGACTAAAATACCGTATCTACTGTATCTGATACTGTATCTACCGTCACCAATACCGTATGTATCGTATCCAATATCGTATGAGACAAAAATACCGTATCTACCGTATCCAGTACCGTATATATCGTATCCAATACCGTATGAGACTAAAATACCGTATCTACAGTATCTTATACTGTATCTACCGTATCCAATACCGTATGTATCGTATTCAATACCGTATGAGACTAAAATACCATATCTTCCGTATGCAATACCGTATGAACTAAAATACCGTATCCAATACCGTAAGAGACAAAAATACCGTATGCAATACCGTATGAACTAAATTAACACATTTATCGTATCCAAAACCGTATTTACCGTATTTAATACCGTACCAGACTAAAATACTGTATCTACCGTAACCAATAGCGTAACTACTGTATCTAATACCGTATCTACCGTATCCATTACCGTAAGAGACAAAATACCGTATCTACCGTATCCAGTACCGAATATATCGTATCCAATACCGTATGAGACTAAAATACCGTATCTACTGTATCTTATACTGTATCTACCGTATCAAATACCGTATGTATCGTATCCAATACCGTATGAGACTAAAATACCGTATCTACCGTATCCAATACCTTACTTACCGTATCCAATACCGTATCTATTGTATCCAATACCTAATGAGACTAAAATACCATACCTACCGTATCCAAAACCGTATCTACCGTATCCAATACCGTATGAGATTAAAATACCGTATCTACTGTATCTAATACCGTATCTATCGTATCAAAAACCGTATTTACCGTATCCAATACCGTAAGGGACTAAAATACCGTATCTACTGTATCTTATACTGTATCTACCGTATCCAATACCGTATATATCGTATCCAATACCGTATGAGACTAAAGTATCATTCAGACTAGAGCTATTTTTTACGTTTCTACGTTTCTACGTTATTACGTTTCTACGGTTTTTTTTTTAACGCGAAAAAGCTTACGTGAGTTTGTTCTTTTCAATTCACACTAGCGTAATTTTTATAAGCAAAGCTACACAAAAAAGAGGAGGCAAACTTTTTTAATAAATGTCAAGTTCAAAGAGCGAACTCTAGATGGTATCAAATCTTGTTTTTGTTCGTCTGCTAAATTCTAGCTTATGTCACTTTTTACAAAATGGACGAAGATTTTGATTATTTAGATTCTGATTACTTTATTGACGATTCTAGTTATTTTGAGGAGCCAGAAGATGTGCAGCGTGCCATATTTGCTCGTCAAAGTAAAAAATGGAAATCAAAAGTTGCTTGTATTGTGGGGATAATAAATCACCGTAAAAAACGAAAGGATATTGCAATTAAACAGCAACGTAAAATAAATGAACACGTGAAGATGAAACTACAAGTCCTTGAAGAAGAAATAATTGTTCAAAAGAGAAAAGGAATCAAGAAGGAAATTTGTAAACAGAAGCCTCTTCGAACCACATTTTTTCACGTAGAAACTGTTTTTACGTTGCATTTCTTATCTTTAAATTGGTCCGGACCAATTCCAACGTAAGCTTTTTTATCTTGCGTTTTCGAGTTTTTACGTTTTTGTGTTTCTACGTTTTTACGTGAAATTGTAGTGTGAACTAGATTTACGTAAAAACGTAATAACGCAGAAACGTAAAAAGGGTTTTTACGCTCTAGTCTGAATGAGGCATAAAATACCGTATCTACTTTATCTTATACTGTATCTACCGTATCCAATACCGTATGTATCGTATCCAATACCGTATGTATCGTATCCAATACCGTATGAGACTAAAATACCGTATCTACCGTATGCAATACCGTATGAACTAAAATACCGTATCCAATACCGTATCTACCGTATCCAATACCGCATGAGACTAAAATACCGTATCCAATACCGTAAGAGACAAAAATACCGTATGCAGTACCGTATGAACTAAAATACCACATCCAAAACCGTATCTACCGTATACAATACCGCAAGAGACTAAAATACGGTATCTACCGTATGCAATACCTAATGAGACTAAAATACCGTATCTACCGTATCCAATACCGTATCTACTGTATCCAATACCTAATGAGACTAAAATACCATACCTTCCATATCCAAAAAAGTATCTACCGTATGCAATACCGTATGAGATTAAAATACCGTATCTACCTTATGTAAAACCGTATTTAACGTATTCAATGCCGTATGAGACCTCAATACCGTATCTATCGTATCCAATACCGTTTGAGACTAAAATACCGTATCTACTGTATTTAATACCGTATCTACTGTATTTAATACCGTATCTACCGTATCCCATACCGTAAGAGACAAAAATACCGTATCTACCGTATCCAAAACCTCATGAGACTAAAATACCGTATCTAACGTATCCATTACCAAAAGAGACAAAAATTACGTATCTACCGTATCCAAAACCGTATCCATCGTATCCAAAACCGTATTTACCGTATCCAATACCGTACGAGACTAAAATACCGTATCTACCGTATCCAATACCGCTATATCGTATCCAATACCGTATGAGAATAAAATACCGTATCTACCGTATCCAATACCGTATCTACCGTATCCAATACCGTATGAGACCAAAATACCGCTTCCACTATATCCAATACCGTATGAGACTAAAATACCGTTTCTACCGTATCCAAAACCGTATCAACCGTATCTAACGTATCTAAAACCGTATTTTCCATATCAAATACCGTATGAGACTAAAATACCGTATCTACCGTATCCACTCCGTATCTACCGTATGCAATACCGTATGAACTAAAATACCGTATCCAATACCGTATCTACCGTATCCAATACCGTATCTACCTTATCCAATACCGTATATACCGTATCCAATACCGTATGAGATTAAAATACCGTATCTACCGTATCCACTCCGTATCTACCGTATGCAATACCGTATGAACTAAAATACGTATCCAATACCGTATCTACCGTATCCAATACCTCATGAGACTAAAATACCGTATTTACCGTATCCACTACCGTATCTACCGTATCCAATGTCGTATCAGACTAAAATACTGTATCTACCGTATCCAATACCGTATCTACCGAATCAAGTACCGTATCTACCTTATGCAATACCGTATCTACTGTATCTAATACCGTAAGAGACAAAAATACCGTATTTACCGTATCAACATCCAATACCGTATCTACGGTATCTTATACTGTATCTACCGTATCCAATACCGTATATATCGTATACAATACCGTATGAGACTAAAACACCGTATCTACCGTATCCAATACCGTATGAGACTTAAATACCATATCTACCGTATCCAAAACCGTATCAACCGTATCCAATACCGTATGAGACTAAAATACCATATCTACCGTATCCAAAACCGTATCTACCGTATCCAATACCGTATGAGACTAAAATACCGTATCTACCGTATCCAATACCGTATCTACTGTATCCAATACCGTATATATCGTATCCAATACCGTATGAGACTAAAATACCGTATCTACCGTATCCAATACCGCGAGAGACTAAAATACCGTATCCACTACCGTAAGAGACAAAAATACCGTATCTACCACATCCAAAACCGTATCTACCGTGTCCAATACCGCATGAGACTAAAATACCGTATCCAATACCGTAAGAGACAAAAATACCGTATCTACCACATCCAATACCGTATATATCGTATCCAATACCGTATCTACTGTATCTAATACCCTAAGAGTTTCAAATACCGTATCTACCGTATCTACCGTATCCAATACCGTATCTACTGTATCTTATACCGTATCTACCGTATCCAATACCGTATGAGACTTAAATACCATATCTACCGTATCCAAAACCGTATCTACCGTATCCAATACCGTATGAGACTAAAATACCCTATCTACCGTATCCAATACCGTATCTACTGTATCCAATACCGTATATATTGTATCCAATAATGTATGAGACTAAAATACCGTATCTACCGTATCCAATTCCGTATCTATTGTATCTAATACCGTATATATCGTATCCAAAACCGTATTTACCGTATCCAATACCGTATGAGACTAAAATACCGTATCTACCGAATCCAATACCGTATCTACTGTATCTAATACCGTAAGAGACTAAAATACCGTATCTACCGTATCCAATACCGTATCTACTGTATCTTATACCGTATCTACCGTATCCAATACCGTATGAGACTTAAATACCGTATCTATATATGAGACTTAAATACCGTACCTACCGTATCCAATACCGTATCTACTGTATCTTATACCGTATCTACCGTATCCAATACAGTATGAGACTAAAATACCGTATCTACCGTATCCAATACCGTATCTACTGTATCCAATACCGTATATATCGTATCCAATACCGTATGAGACTAAAATACCGTATCTACCGTATCCAATACCGCGAGAGACTAAAATACCGTATCCACTACCGTAAGAGACAAAAATACCGTATCTACCACATCCAAAACCGTATCTACCGTGTCCAATACCGCATGAGACTAAAATACCGTATCCAATACCGTAAGAGACAAAAATACCGTATCTACCACATCCAATACCGTATATATCGTATCCAATACCGTATCTACTGTATCTAATACCCTAAGAGTTTCAAATACCGTATCTACCGTATCCAATACCGTATCTACTGTATCTTATACCGTATCTACCGTATCCAATACCGTATGAGACTTAAATACCATATCTACCGTATCCAAAACCGTATCTACCGTATCCAATACCGTATGAGACTAAAATACCCTATCTACCGTATCCAATACCGTATCTACTGTATCCAATACCGTATATATTGTATCCAATAATGTATGAGACTAAAATACCGTATCTACCGTATCCAATTCCGTATCTATTGTATCTAATACCGTATATATCGTATCCAAAACCGTATTTACCGTATCCAATACCGTATGAGACTAAAATACCGTATCTACCGAATCCAATACCGTATCTACTGTATCTAATACCGTAAGAGACTAAAATACCGTATCTACCGTATCCAATACCGTATCTACTGTATCTTATACCGTATCTACCGTATCCAATACCGTATGAGACTTAAATACCGTATCTATATATGAGACTTAAATACCGTACCTACCGTATCCAATACCGTATCTACTGTATCTTATACCGTATCTACCGTATCCAATACAGTATGAGACTAAAATACCGTATCTACCGTATCCAATACCGTATCTACTGTATCCAATACCGTATATATCGTATCCAATACCGTATGAGACTAAAATACCGTATCTACCGTATCCAATACCGCGAGAGACTAAAATACCGTATCCACTACCGTAAGAGACAAAAATACCGTATCTACCACATCCAAAACCGTATCTACCGTGTCCAATACCGCATGAGACTAAAATACCGTATCCAATACCGTAAGAGACAAAAATACCGTATCTACCACATCCAATACCGTATATATCGTATCCAATACCGTATCTACTGTATCTAATACCCTAAGAGTTTCAAATACCGTATCTACCGTATCCAATACCGTATCTACTGTATCTTATACCGTATCTACCGTATCCAATACCGTATGAGACTTAAATACCATATCTACCGTATCCAAAACCGTATCTACCGTATCCAATACCGTATGAGACTAAAATACCGTATCTACCGTATCCAATACCGTATCTACTGTATCCAATACCGTATATATTGTATCCAATAATGTATGAGACTAAAATACCGTATCTACCGTATCCAATTCCGTATCTACTGTATCTAATACCGTATATATCGTATCCAAAACCGTATTTACCGTATCCAATACCGTATGAGACTAAAATACCGTATCTACCGAATCCAATACCGTATCTACTGTATCTAATACCGTAAGAGACTAAAATACCGTATCTACCGTATCCAATACCGTATCTACTGTATCTTATACCGTATCTACCGTATCCAATACCGTATGAGACTTAAATACCGTATCTATATATGAGACTTAAATACCGTACCTACCGTATCCAATACCGTATCTACTGTATCTTATACCGTATCTACCGTATCCAATACAGTATGAGACTAAAATACCGTATCTACCGTATCCAATACCGTATCTACTGTATCCAATACCGTATATATCGTATCCAATACCGCATGAGACTAAAATACCGTATCCAATACCGTAAGAGACAAAAATACAGTATCTACCACATCCAATACCGTATATATCGTATACAATACCGTATGAGACTAAAACACCGTATCTACCGTATCCAATACCGTATCTACCATATCCAATACCATATGAGACTAAAATACCATATCTACCGTATCCAAAACCGTATCTACCGTATCCAATACCGTATGAGACTAAAACACCGTATCTACCGTATCCAATACCGTATCTACCATATCCAATACCATATGAGACTAAAATACCATATCTACCGTATCCAAAACCGTATCTACCGTATCCAATACCGTATGAGACTAAAATACCGTATCTACCGTATCCAATACCGTATCTACTGTATCCAATACCGTATATATTGTATCCAATAATGTATGAGACTAAAATATCGTATCTACCGTATCCAAATCCGTATCTACTGTATCTAATACCGTATATATCGTATCCAAACCCGTATTTACCGTATCCAATACCGTATGAGACTAAAATACCGTATCTACCGTATCCAATACCGTATCTACTGTATCTAATACCGTAAGAGACTAAAATACCGTATCTACCGTATCCAATACCGTATCTACTGTATCTTATACCGTATCTACCGTATCCAATACCGTATCTACTGTATCTAATACCGTAAGAGTTAAAAATACCGTATCTACCGTATCCAATACCGTATCTACCGTATCCAAAACCGTATCTACCGTATCCAATACCGTATGAGACTAAAATACCGTATCTACCGTATCCAATACCGTATCTACTGTATCCAATACCGTATATATCGTATCCAATACCGTATGAGACTAAAATACCGTATCTACCGTATCCAATACCGTGTCGGAAATCTCCGACCTACTTTCACCTTCACAATCCATTCTCCCCACTATTCGTCGACAAAACGTTTTCTGGACTCTTCACACTTTCTAATCAAGGTCATCGTCCTTGCACACCTTATCTTACTATCGATTCTTATCAGTTCATCGAACTGATTCCCCTTTCATTAGTACCATTGACCTTACTTATTGCCCCCCCCCTGTTC
The DNA here is from genome assembly GCA_022539655.2 of Ceriodaphnia dubia. Taxonomy (NCBI): domain Eukaryota; kingdom Metazoa; phylum Arthropoda; class Branchiopoda; order Diplostraca; family Daphniidae; genus Ceriodaphnia; species Ceriodaphnia dubia. The sequence goes on from JAKUCG020000037.1 coordinate 116,398, forward strand.
AAAATCAATAGCTACTGTAGCTAGCCAACGCCCCTGACCCATTGTCCCACTTTGCCTCATATAGGCCCACACTTTTCTTCTCAGGCAGTCACTTTTCAGTCACCTTCAACGTTTCATCAAAAATACAGAAAACTCTCGACTCATCCGAAACAAACACATTTCGTCTTAGCCTTAATTTAATTCAGTGTCGGAACATTTTCCGACATTTTGGTGCCGTGACCAGGATTGGTTACTCCCTTCGTCAACTCATCAACCCCGCATTGACTCGTCACATCTCGTTTCGGTGCCCAAAACGTTTTCACTGCATCTCGCACGTCACACGAGTTGCTTTCTCTTTCACCCAAAAAAAAGGTACACAACGTAGGAAAAAATTATCTTGATATTACTATGGCAGATCGTGGACGTTTTGTGGCTCTACGAGGTGGCAGCCGTGGCTCGGCTACCCGCCTTATCCACAAAACCGAACAGATCGTTGTAGACATGGACCTGGAGAGATCGCGTAAAATCCACGAGTTACGCCAAAAACTCATCGATCTTAACCAAGTCCTCGCAAAAATCGAAACTTTGGACAACGAGATTTATGCCGAAACCGAAGAAGATTTGCTGGAAGACGAGATGGAATCTGCGGACGCTGTCAACACCATAATCCGTGATGCCCGCAATGCATTTTCTTTCGAAATCAGCAAATTGGAACAGGAAGAAGCAGCCGAATTCAACGAATCAAGACCTCCGCCAGTTATCAACACCGACTCGTCCCTGGTTACTAATACGTCAAGAGCCAGCATTCGGCCCAAAATTCTACTGCCTCGCTTCAACGGGGAGATTTTAAAATGGCAATCATTCTGGCAGGCGTTCGACGCTGAAATACACTCCGACCCTAACACAGCTAACATAAATAAATTCAATTACTTAATCGGGCAGCTAGAGCCTAAAGTTGCAAATGTAGTGGCCGGCCTAGCCCCTTCTAATGACAATTATCCCGAGCTTGTAAAACTCTTACAGGACCGATATGGAAGCATTCCAAAAATCATCTCAGCTTACATGCGAGCGCTTTACAGCCTGTCCAAACCAGAAGGGACACTAGCACACCTTCGCAACTTTTACGATTCGTTAGAATCGTACGTACGCGGACTATCCGCTCTGGGAAAACCTCCCGATACATACGGCGACCTTCTCGTCTGTATTCTGCTGGATAAGCTACCCAGCGATCTCCGCCGAAACATGGCGAGGCAACACGATCAGGACGAGTGGTCGCTGGAGCAGTTACGCAAGGCCCTGCGTGGAGAGATTCGGGTCCTTGAAGCTGGACAGTCGACAACTATATTGCCAGTGAAGTACCCGATGCAACACCAACATTCAACTACCATGTTCAACGGAGTGACGGAAGGCAATCCAATTACATGCGCCTTCTGTAACGGTGAGCATTTTTCAAATCAATGCAAGAAATTTCAAACAGTGGACGAGCGAACAAAAGTCGCTTACCAACAACGCCTGTGTCTCAATTGCCTGAGACCGGGTCACACCAAAATCGATTGCCGATCGAAAAGAACATGCCGAACCTGCAAAGCCGCCCATCATTCCAGCCTACACGATTTCAAATCATCAAGCAAAACTATCCCAGCGACAACTCCGGCTACGCCAATCATTTCAGCCTTTATCAAAGCCGACGTACCACAGCTCTTGGAGCCCAATTTGACCGTCGCGTCTACCAGTTCAACACTGGTTTCATCCCCCTTTGTGTTTCTGAAGACAGCCATCGTCAAAGTCTGTTCTAGACACGGAAACATTTCAGCGAATGTCCTTCTGGATGAAGGATCACAACGCAGCTTTATTACACGCCAACTAGCAAGTCGGCTGCGGGTTAAATCTACGAAACAAGAAAGACTCATTCTTTCCGGATTCGCTGGTGTATCACAACAACCCAGTGTATACGAGGTAGCAGAATTCATATTATTTGCCCGAGATAATTCCACTATTGTTTTCAAAGCTGTTATTATCGAGAACTTGGTCAAACCTTTGGACGACCAATACCGTAAAAGTCTGCAATCACTACCGCATCTTAAAGACTTGGACCTGGCTCACCCGTTTACCGGGCCCAACCCATTTGAAATCGAAATTCTTATCGGAGCCGACTTCTACTTGACACTAGTTGACGACGAGGTACCCATTCGAGGAGAGGGACCTACGGCGGTGCGCTCACGAATCGGATATCTAGTATCCGGGCCGCTTTCTAGTATTCAAGTCACTAAACAGAACCAACCGGTTGTCCTCCACGTTACCTCAATGGACGAAGAAAATATCGCTCGACTTTGGACTCTGGAGTCAGTCGGCATACAGCCCAGCCGCGAAAACCAAAAGGAAGTAGCCGAGTACGCGAAAACCTGCATTGACTACCGAGAGGGGAGATACATCGCTCGTTTCCCTTGGAAGCAAGAACATCCGGAGCTGCCCACAAATTTCAAGCTAGTGCAGAATATGACGCGCGCAATCATAAGGCGATTGGCACGCGACCCACAACTGTTCGACGCGTTCGGTTCACTCATCAAGCAGCAGCTGGACCACCAATTCATCGAGTTAGTTCCAGATTTAACCCAACTCAGTCGCTGCCACTACATCCCCTACCATTACGTGAAGAAGGATTCATCAACGACGCCGATTAGAATCGTCTACAATTGTTCCTGCCGAGGATGGAATGGAGTCAGCTTCAACGACTGCGTCGAAACGGGAGCCGCGTTGCAGAACGACCAGATCAACATTATGCTACGATTCCGGACACATGCCGTTGGAATTGTAGCTGATGTGGAGAAGGCCTTTCATCATATCGAGCTCCACGAATCGGACCGGGACTTTCTTCGTTGGCTATGGCTCAAAGACCCCACTGACCCAGAATCGGAATTCATCGTTTACCGATTCAGGGTAGTGCCATTTGGAGCGAAGTCATCTCCATTTATTCTCAACTCCACCGTGATCCATCACCTCCAAAAAGAATCATCGGCCATCGCCATAGACATGCAGCGCAGTATCTTCGTTGACAACATCATCTCAGGATGTGATTCACGCGAAAAGGCAATAGAATATTACCAAGTAGCGAACGAAATCATGGAGCGAGCTGGCCTACCTCTACAAGCCTGGGGATTCAGTGACGTAACTATCGAAAATCAACTAAAATCCGGAGGACGCTTTGATCCCTGTACTACGTCCAAAACGCTGGGACTCTTGTGGAATCGTATTGAAGATTCTTTAAATATTCAACCAGTTAATTTCTTGACATTTTGCCCAGAACACGCTACTCATCGCGACGTTTTGCGGGGGGTGGCCTCGCTCTACGACCCCCTTGGATTCTACACTCCATTGCATACAAAGGGAAAAATTCTGCTGCAAGATCTACACAAAGAAAAGTCAACCCTTGATCAACAATTATCGGCTACAAATCGGGACCGCTGGATGGAGATTGTCATTTCCATTACGAAAGCAGTTGACTCACGTCTCATGTCTATTCATAGGCCATATTTCAGCTCTATCGACGCCATACGAGAACTTCACATATTTGGTGATGCAAGCCGACGAGCTTATGGAGCCGTTGCTTACTTTCTTCACGACAACAAAGTCTCATTCGTCATGTCAAAATCCAAAATCAGCCCAATAAAAGACCAGACGAGAGAAGGAGAAAGGGATTTATCCATCCCGGAAGCTGAACTAATGGCCGCCTACATTGGAACCTTGCTTGCTGAAACTATCATCATAGCTCTTGAACCCCTTGGTATTAAGCTTCGGACCTTTTTGTGGAGTGACAACCAAATTGTACACTTCTGGATCTCGAAAACTGATGGTCATCCGCGCCCCTTTATTACTAACCGAGTAAAAAGCATCCGAGAATTCAATCGACTCCGAGCCGCAACTTGGAAGTACGTACCAACCGACCAGAATCCAGCGGATATTCTGTCACGTGGGGCCTCACTCAAGGAGTTTCAAGCTTCAACCTTATGGAAGACCGGTCCAACGTGGCTGGCAAGCCGCAAGGATTGGCCAGTGTGGTCCGTAAGTCAATTTAAATCATGTCAAACATTACATATAGCACAACAAGCGAGCCCTGCAGTTGGAGCGCCGAAAAAGGAGTCGACGGATATTACTTCGATCGTTGACCCCTCCCGATACAAGTGGTCATCTCTATTACGCCTCACGGGCCAGATCTTTCGGCTTCTGGACAACCTAAAACTGAGAGATTCATCGAGACTAACTTGGAATCGTCAGCCACTAACGGCTCAAGAACTGCTGAAATCCGAACTGGTTTGGATTCGTGTCTTTCAAAAACGTTATCTCTCAAACGAAATAGGCTATCTCCAGTCGTTAAAGAAAAGTTGGCGCCCCCCTTAGTCGCTCAATTGGACCTCTTTCTGGACTCCGATGGAATCATTCGATGCGGAGGGCGCCTGGAGAATGCTAAAATTAGTGAGTCGGCCAAACATCCAATTCTAATCCCTAAAAATTCAGTTCTGGCCAGACTTCTCATCCAATCCATCCATGAGCGAATTTGTCATTTCGGAATCGACTCAACCATCACTCATCTACGGCAGCGCTACTGGATAACCTCCTTCCGTCAACAAGTGGCATCCGTCGTCCATCGCTGTGTCAAGTGTAGGCGAGATTCTGGACCAGCCTATCAACTACCAGATCCTGCACCCCTGCCAGCATTTCGAGTTCAAGAAAGTTATCCCTTTGCGGTGATGGGTGTGGACTACACGGGAGCTATCAAAATTCGGCCAAATGGCGCGAAAGAGGACTCATTTGCCTACATTCTTCTCATGACATGTGGAACGACGCGCGCAGTTCATCTAGAAGTGGTCGAAAATATGTCAACCGAAGCCTTCCTGAATGCCTTTCGCCGGTATACCGGACATCATCCTCTACCTCGGCTTATTGTCTCAGACAATGCAACCACGTTCGTGAGTGGCGGGGCCATCTTCTCAAAATTATTCAACTTTCTTGCAGATCATCAAATTCAATGGAAGTACATCCCTAAAAGAGCGCCGTGGTACGGCGGGTTCTGGGAACGTCTCATCGGCATTACCAAGACAGCTCTACGCAAAATGGTTGGTCGCACTCGGTTGACTCTGGAAGAGCTAAGGACAGTCGTAACAGAAATAGAAGCCATCCTTAACGACCGTAAATTGACCTACGTTCCAGCCGATGTTAACGGCATTCAGCCCTTAACCCCATCACACCTCCTCTACGGGCAACGGCTAAGCATTTTGCCGTACGATCCGACTCTAGAAGAAGAATTGGAAGACCCCAGCTTCGGAATAACACCGACCGTCTTGTCAAAATCGTATCAACGTAATCAAAACATTATTCATACTTTCAGAAGGTTGTGGTCAGATACATATCTGCCAGCACTTAGAGAGCATCACCAAAAAACCAGAGGCCAACATAAAGAAGTAATCAAAGTAGGCGACGTCGTTCAAGTGCATAGCGACGACAAACGGACCAACTGGAAGTTAGCAGTGGTCGAAAAACTCATTCGCGGAGCGGATGGACAAGTAAGAGCAGCAGACATCAAAACGGCCTCTGGGAAAACAAACAGGCCAATCAACAAACTCTACCCGCTTGAAATCGTCGAACTACCCACAGAAGATCAGTCCAAGGTTGCAGAATCAATTCAGACAGAGACGAGTCCGAGTAACAGACCAGCTCGTCGCGCCGCCGCGGAGAGAGCAGTTCAGCGCATACAAGAAATTTCCCAGCTCGAATCAATCGAAGAATAACCATCTTAATAACATTCAATGATTCATGTCGTCTTTGCATTCCCTTTCTTCTCTGTCGCCCCCCCCCCCATTCCGGGCGGGAGTATGTCGGAAATCTCCGACCTACTTTCACCTTCACAATCCATTCTCCCCACTATTCGTCGACAAAACGTTTTCTGGACTCTTCACACTTTCTAATCAAGGTCATCGTCCTTGCACACCTTATCTTACTATCGATTCTTATCAGTTCATCGAACTGATTCCCCTTTTCATTAGTACCATTGACCTTACTTATTGCCCCCCCCCTGTTCAAAATCAATAGCTACTGTAGCTAGCCAACGCCCCTGACCCATTGTCCCACTTTGCCTCATATAGGCCCACACTTTTCTTCTCACTCAGTCGCTTTTCAGTCACCTTCAACGTTTCATCTCAAATACAGAAAACTCTCGACTCATCCGAAACAAACACCTTTCGTCTTAGCCTTAATTTAATTCAGTGTCGGGACATTTTCCGACATACCGCGAGAGACTAAAATACCGTATCCAATACCGTAAGAGACAAAAATACCGTATCTACCACATCCAAAACCGTATCTACCGTGTCCAATACCGCATGAGACTAAAATACCGTATCCAATACCGTAAGAGACAAAAATACCGTATCTACCACATCCAATACCGTATATATCGTATCCAATACCGTATCTACTGTATCTAATACCCTAAGAGTTTCAAATACCGTATCTACCGTATCCAATACCGTATCTACTGTATCTTATACCGTATCTACCGTATCCAATACCGTATGAGACTTAAATACCATATCTACCGTATCCAAAACCGTATCTACCGTATCCAATACCGTATATATTGTATCCAATAATGTATGAGACTAAAATATCGTATCTACCGTATCCAAATCCGTATCTACTGTATCTAATACCGTATATATCGTATCCAAACCCGTATTTACCGTATCCAATACCGTATGAGACTAAAATACCGTATCTACCGTATCCAATACCGTATCTACTGTATCTAATACCGTAAGAGACTAAAATACCGTATCTACCGTATCCAATACCGTATCTACTGTATCTTATACCGTATCTACCGTATCCAATACCGTATGAGACTTAAATACCGTATCTATATATGAGACTTAAATACCGTACCTACCGTATCCAATACCGTATCTACTGTATCTTATACCGTATCTACCGTATCCAATACCGTATCTACTGTATCATATACCATAAGAGTTAAAAATACCGTATCTACCGTATCCAATACCGTATCTACCGTATCCAAAACCGTATCTACCGTATCCAATACCGTATGAGACTAAAATACCGTATCTACCGTATCCAATACCGTATCTACTGTATCCAATACCGTATATATCGTATCCAATACCGTATGAGACTAAAATACCGTATCTACCGTATCCAATACCGCGAGAGACTAAAATACCGTATCCAATACCGTAAGAGACAAAAATACCGTATCTACCACATCCAAAACCGTATCTACCGTGTCCAATACCGCATGAGACTAAAATACCGTATCAAATACCGTAAGAGACAAAAATACCGTATCTACCACATCCAATACCGTATATATCGTATCCAATACCGTATCTACTGTATCTAATACCCTAAGAGTTTCAAATACCGTATCTACCGTATCCAATACCGTAGCTACTGTATCTTATACCGTATCTACCGTATCCAATACCGTATGAGACTTAAATACCATATCTACCGTATCCAAAACCGTATCTACCGTATCCAATACCGTAAGAGAATAAAATACCGTATCTACCGTATCCAATACCGTATCTACTGTATCCAATACCGTATATATTGTATCCAATAATGTATGAGACTAAAATACCGTATCTACCGTATCCAATTCCGTATCTACTGTATCTAATACCGTATATATCGTATCCAAAACCGTATTTACCGTATCCAATACCGTATGAGACTAAAATACCGTATCTACCGTATCCAATACCGTATCTACTGTATCTAATACCGTAAGAGACTAAAATACCGTATCTACCGTATCCAATACCGTATCTACTGTATCTTATACCGTATCTACCGTATCCAATACCGTATGAGACTTAAATACCGTATCTATATATGAGACTTAAATACCGTACCTACCGTATCCAATACCGTATCTACTGTATCTTATACCGTATCTACCGTATCCAATACAGTATGAGACTAAAATACCGTATCTACCGTATCCAATACCGTATCTACTGTATCCAATACCGTATATATCGTATCCAATACCGCATGAGACTAAAATACCGTATCCAATACCGTAAGAGACAAAAATACAGTATCTACCACATCCAATACCGTATATATCGTATACAATACCGTATCTACCATATCCAATACCATATGAGACTAAAATACCATATCTACCGTATCCAAAACCGTATCTACCGTATCCAATACCGTATGAGACTAAAACACCGTATCTACCGTATCCAATACCGTATCTACCATATCCAATACCATATGAGACTAAAATACCATATCTACCGTATCCAAAACCTTATCTACCGTATCCAATACCGTATGAGACTAAAATACCGAATCTACCGTATCCAATACCGTATCTACCGTATCCAATACCGTACCTACCGTATCCAATACCGTATGAACTAAAATACCGTATCCAATACCGTATCTACCGTATCTACCGTATCCAATACCGCATGAGACTAAAATACCGTATCCAATACCGTAAGAGACAAAAATACCGTATCCACCGTATCCAATACCGTATCTACTGTATCCAATACCGTATCTACGGTATCTTATACTGTATCTACCGTATCCAATACCGTATATATCGTATCCAATACCGTATGAGACTAAAATACCGTACCTACCGTATCCAATACCGTATGAACCAAAATACCGTATCCAATACCGTATCTACCGTATCTACCGTATCCAATACCGCATGAGACTAAAATACCGTATCCAACACCGTAAGAGACAAAAAAACAGTATCTACCAAATCCAATACCGTATCTACCGTATACAATACCGCTTGAGACTAAAATACCGTATCCAATACCGTATCTACCAAATCCAATACCGTACCTACCGTATCCAATACCGTATGAACTAAAATACCGTATACAATACCGTATCTACCGTATCTACCGTATCCAATTCCGTACCTACCGTATCCAATACCGTATCTACCGTATCCAATACCGCATGAGACTAAAATACCGTATCCAATACCGTAAGAGACAAAAATACCGTATCTACCACATCCAATACCGTATATATCGTATCCAATACCGTATCTACTGTATCTAATACCCTAAGAGTTTCAAATACCGTATCTACCGTATCCAATACCGTATATACTGTATCTAATACCGTAAGAGTTAAAAATACCGTATCTACCGTATCCAATACCGTATCTACCGTATCCAAAACCGTATCTACCGTATCCAATACCGTATGAGACTAAAATACCGTATCTACCGTATCCAATACCGTATCTACTGTATCCAATACCGTATATATCGTATCCAATACCGTATGAGACTAAAATACCGTATCTACCGTATCCAATACCGCGAGAGACTAAAATACCGTATCCAATACCGTAAGAGACAAAAATACCGTATCTACCACATCCAAAACCGTATCTACCGTGTCCAATACCGCATGAGACTAAAATACCGTATCCAATACCGTAAGAGACAAAAATACCGTATCTACCACATCCAAAACCGTATCTACCGTATCCAATACCGTATGAGACTTAAATACCATATCTACCGTATCCAAAACCGTATCTACCGTATCCAATACCGTATGAGACTAAAATACCGTATCTACCGTATCCAATACCGTATCTACTGTATCCAATACCGTATAAAATTGTATCCAATAATGTATGAGACTAAAATACCGTATCTACCGTATCCAATTCCTTATCTACTGTATCTAATACCGTATATATCGTATCCAAAACCGTATTTACCGTATCCAATACCGTATGAGACTAAAATACCGTATCTACCGTATCCAATACCGTATCTACTGTATCTAATACCGTAAGAGACTAAAATACCGTATCTACCGTATCCAATACCGTTTCTACTGTATCTTATACCGTATCTACCGTATCCAATACCGTATGAGACTTAAATACCGTATCTATATATGAGACTTAAATACCGTACCTACCGTATCCAATACCGTATCTACTGTATCTTATACCGTATCTACCGTATCCAATACAGTATGAGACTAAAATACCGTATCTACCGTATCCAATACCGTATCTACTGTATCCAATACCGTATATATCGTATCCAATACCGCATGAGACTAAAATACCGTATCCAATACCGTAAGAGACAAAAATACAGTATCTACCACATCCAATACCGTATATATCGTATACAATACCGTATGAGACTAAAACACCGTATCTACCGTATCCAATACCGTATCTACCATATCCAATACCATATGAGACTAAAATACCATATCTACCGTATCCAAAACCGTATCTACCGTATCCAATACCGTATGAGACTAAAACACCGTATCTACCGTATCCAATACCGTATCTACCATATCCAATACCATATGAGACTAAAATACCATATCTACCGTATCCAAAACCGTATCTACCGTATCCAATACCGTATGAGACTAAAATACCGAATCTACCGTATCCAATACCGTATCTACCGTATCCAATACCGTATGAGACTAAAATACCGTACCTACCGTATCCAAAACCGTATGAACCAAAATACCGTATCCAATACCGGATCTACCGTATCTACCGTATCCAATACCGCATGAGACTAAAATTCCGTATCCAACACCGTGAGAGACAAAAATACCGTATCTACCAAATCCAATACCGTATCTACCGTATACAATACCGCTTGAGACTAAAATACCGTAACCAATACCGTATCTACCAAATCCAATACCGTACCTACCGTATCCAATACCGTATGAACTAAAATACCGTATCCAATACCGTATCTACCGTATCTACCGTATCCAATACCGTACCTACCGTATCCAATACCGTACCTACCGTATCCAATACCGTATGAACTAAAATACCGTATCCAATACCGTATCTACCGTATCTACCGTATCCAATACCGCATGAGACTAAAATACCGTATCCAATACCGTAAGAGACAAAAATACCGTATCTACCACATCCAATACCGTATATATCGTATCCAATACCGTATCTACTGTATCTAATACCCTAAGAGTTTCAAATACCGTATCTACCGTATCCAATACCGTATCTACTGTATCTTATACCGTATCTACCGTATCCAATACCGTATGAGACTTAAATACCATATCTACCGTATCCAAAACCGTATCTACCGTATCCAATACCGTATGAGACTAAAATACCGTATCTACCGTATCCAATACCGTATCTACTGTATCCAATACCGTATATATAGTATCCAATAATGTATGAGACTAAAATACCGTATCTACCGTATCCAATTCCGTATCTACTGTATCTAATACCGTATATATCGTTTTCAAAACCGTATTTACCGTATGCAATACCGTATGAGACTAAAATACCGTATCTACCGTATCCAATACCGTATCTACTGTATCTAATACCGTAAGAGACTAAAATACCGTATCTACCGTATCCAATTCCGTATCTACTGTATCTAATACCGTATATATCGTATCCAAAACCGTATTTACCGTATCCAATACCGTATTAGACTAAATTACCGTATCTACCGTATCCAATACCGTATCTACTGTATCCAATACCGTATACATCGTATCCAATACCGTATGAGACTAAAATACCGTATCTACCGTATCCAATACCGCGAGAGACTAAAATACCGTATCCAATACCGCAAGAGACAAAAATACCGTATCTACCACATCCAAAACCGTATCTACCGTGTCCAATACCGCATGAGACTAAAATACCGTATCCAATACCGTAAGAGACAAAAATACCGTATCTACCACATCCAATACCGTATATACCGTATCCAATACCGTATCTACTGTATCTTATACCGTATCTACCGTATCCAATACCGTATGAGACTTAAATACCATATCTACCGTATCCAAAACCGTATCTACCGTATCCAATACCGTATGAGACTAAAATACCGTATCTACCGTATCCAATATCGTATCTACTGTATCCAATACCGTATATATTGTATCCAATAATGTATGAGACTAAAATACCGTATCTACCGTATCCAATCCCGTATCTACTGTATCTAATACCGTATATATCGTATCCAATACCGTATCTACTGTATCTAATACCCTAAGAGTTTCAAATACCGTATCTACCGTATCCAATACCGTATGAGACTAAAATACCGTATCTACCGTATCCAATACCGTATCTACTGTATCTTATACCGTATCTACCGTATCCAATACCGTATGAGACTAAAATACCGTATCTACCGTATCCAATACCGTATCTACTGTATCCAATACCGTATATATTGTATCCAATAATGTATGAGACTAAAATACCGTATCTACCGTATCCAATACCGTATCTACTGTATCTTATACCGTATCTACCGTATCCAATACCGTATGAGACTTAAATACCGTATCTATATATGAGACTTAAATACCGTACCTACCGTATCCAATACCGTATCTACTGTATCTTATACCGTATCTACCGTATCCAATACAGTATGAGACTAAAATACCGTATCTACCGTATCCAATACCGTATCTACTGTATCCAATACCGTATATATCGTATCCAATACCGTAAGAGACAAAAATACAGTATCTACCACATCCAATACCGTATATATCGTATACAATACCGTATGAGACTAAAACACCGTATCTACCGTATCCAATACCGTATCTACCATATCCAATACCATATGAGACTAAAATACCATATCTACCGTATCCAAAACCGTATCTACCGTATCCAATACCGTATGAGACTAAAACACCGTATCTACCGTATCCAATACCGTATCTACCATATCCAATACCATATGAGACTAAAATACCATATCTACCGTATCCAAAACCGTATCTACCGTATCCAATACCGTATGAGACAAAAATACAGTATCTACCACATCCAATACCGTATATATCGTATACAATACCGTATGAGACTAAAACACCGTATCTACCGTATCCAATACCGTATCTACCATATCCAATACCATATGAGACTAAAACACCGTATCTACCGTATCCAATACCGTATCTACCATATCCAATACCATATGAGACTAAAATACCATATCTACCGTATCCAAAACCGTATCTACCGTATCCAATACCGTATGAGACTAAAATACCGAATCTACCGTATCCAATACCGTATCTACCGTATCTACCGTATCCAATACCGTACCTACCGTATCCAAAACCGTATGAACTAAAATACCGTATCCAATACCGTATCTACCGTATCTACCGTATCCAATACCGCATGAGACTAAAATACCGTATCCAATACCGTAAGAGACAAAAATACCGTATCTACCACATCCAATACCGTATATATCGTATCCAATACCGTATCTACTGTATCTAATACCCTAAGAGTTTCAAATACCGTATCTACCGTATCCAATACCGTATCTACTGTATCTTCTACCGTATCTACCGTATCCAATACCGTATGAGACTTAAATACCATATCTACCGTATCCAAAACCGTATCTACCGTATCCAATACCGTATGAGACTAAAATACCGTATCTACCGTATCCAATACCGTATCTACTGTATCCAATACCGTATATATTGTATCCAATAATGTATGAGACTAAAATACCGTATCCAATACCGTAAGAGACAAAAATACCGTATCTACCACATCCAATACCGTATATATCGTATCCAATACCGTATCTACTGTATCTAATACCCTAAGAGTTTCAAATACCGTATCTACCGTATCCAATACCGTATCTACTGTATCTTATACCGTATCTACCGTATCCAATACCGTATGAGACTTAAATACCATATCTACCGTATCAAAAACCGTATCTACCGTATCCAAAACCGTATCTACCGTATCCAATACCGTATGAGACTAAAATACCGAATCTACCGTATCCAATACCGTATCTACTGTATCCAATACCGTATATATTGTATCCAATAATGTATGAGACTAAAATACCGTATCTACCGTATGCAATACCGTATATACCGTATCCAATACCTTATATACCGTATCCAATACCGTGTCTACTGTATCTAATACCGTAAGAGACAAAAATACCGTATCCAATACCGTATCTACTGTATCTAATACCGTAAGAGTTAAAAATACCGTATCTACCGTATCCAATACCGTATCTACCGTATCCAAAACCGTATCTACCGTATCCAATACCGTATGAGACTAAAATACCGTATCTACCGTATCCAATACCGTATCTACTGTATCCAATACCGTATATATCGTATCCAATACAGTATGAGACTAAAATACCGTATCTACCGTATCCAATACCGCGAGAGACTAAAATACCGTATCCAATACCGTAAGAGACAAAAATACCGTATCCAATACCGTAAGAGACAAAAATACCGTATCTACCACATCCAAAACCGTATCTACCGTGTCCAATACCGCATGAGACTAAAATACCGTATCCAATACCGTAAGAGACAAAAATACCGTATCTACCACATCCAATACCGTATATATCGTATCCAATACCGTATCTACTGTATCTAATACCCTAAGAGTTTCAAATACCGTATCTACCGTATCCAATACCGTATCTACTGTATCTTATACCGTATCTACCGTATCCAATACCGTATGAGACTTAAATACCATATCTACTGTATCCAAAACCGTATTTACCGTATCCAATACCGTATGAGACTAAAATACCGTATCTACCGTATCCAATACCGTATCTACTGTATCTTATACCGTATCAACCGTATCCAATACCGTATGAGACTTAAATACCGTATCCATATATGAGACTTAAATACCGTACCTACCGTATCCAATACCGTATCTACTGTATCTTATACCGTATCTACCGTATCCAATACAGTATGAGACTAAAATACCATATCTACCGTATCCAAAACCGTATCTACCGTATCCAATACCGTATGAGACTAAAACACCGTATCTACCGTATCCAATACCGTATCTACCATATCCAATACCATATGAGACTAAAATACCATATCTACCGTATCCAAAACCGTATCTACCGTATCCAATACCGTATGAGACTAAAATACCGAATCTACCGTATCCAATACCGTATCTACCGTATCCAATACCGTACCTACCGTATCCAATACCGTATGAACTAAAATACCGTATCCAATACCGTATCTACCGTATCTACCGTATCCAATACCGCATGAGACTAAAATACCGTATCCAATACCGTAAGAGACAAAAATACCGTATCTACCACATCCAATACCGTATATATCGTATCCAATACCGTATCTACTGTATCTAATACCCTAAGAGTTTCAAATACCGTATCTACCGTATCCAATACCGTATCTACTGTATCTTATACCGTATCTACCGTATCCAATACCGTATGAGACTTAAATACCATATCTACCGTATCCAAAACCGTATCTACCGTATCCAATACCGTATGAGACTAAAATAACGTATCTACCGTATCCAAAACCGTATCTACTGTATCCAAAACCGTATTTACCGTATCCAATACCGTATGAGACTAAAATACCGTATCTACCGTATCCAATACCGTATCTACTGTATCTTATACCGTATCAACCGTATCCAATACCGTATGAGACTTAAATACCGTATCCATATATGAGACTTAAATACCGTACCTACCGTATCCAATACCGTATCTACTGTATCTTATACCGTATCTACCGTATCCAATACAGTATGAGACTAAAATACCATATCTACCGTATCCAAAACCGTATCTACCGTATCCAATACCGTATGAGACTAAAACACCGTATCTACCGTATCCAATACCGTATCTACCATATCCAATACCATATGAGACTAAAATACCATATCTACCGTATCCAAAACCGTATCTACCGTATCCAATACCATATGAGACTAAAATACCGAATCTACCGTATCCAATACCGTATCTACCGTATCCAATACCGTACCTACCGTATCCAATACCGTATGAACTAAAATACCGTATCCAATACCGTATCTACCGTATCTACCGTATCCAATACCGCATGAGACTAAAATACCGTATTCAATACCGTAAGAGACAAAAATACCGTATCCACCGTATCCAATACCGTATCTACTGTATCCAATACCGTATCTACGGTATCTTATACTGTATCTACCGTATCCAATACCGTATATATCGTATCCAATACCGTATGAGACTAAAATACCGTACCTACCGTATCCAATACCGTATGAACCAAAATACCGTATCCAATACCATATCTACCGTATCTACCGTATCCAATACCGCATGAGACTAAAATACCGTATCCAACACCGTAAGAGACAAAAATACCGTATCTACCAAATCCAATACCGTATCTACCGTATACAATACCGCTTGAGACTAAAATACCGTATCCAATACCGTATCTACCAAATCCAATACCGTACCTACCGTATCCAATACCGTATGAACTAAAATACCGTATCCAATACCGTATCTACCGTATCTACCGTATCCAATACCGTATCTACTGTATCCAATACCGTAAGAGTTAAAAATACCGTATCTACCGTATCCAATACCGTATCTACCGTATCCAAAACCGTATCTACCGTATCCAATACCGTATGAGACTAAAATACCGTATCTACCGTATCCAATACCGTATCTACTGTATCCAATACCGTATATATCGTATCCAATACCGTATGAGACTAAAATACCGTATCTACCGTATCCAATACCGCGAGAGACTAAAATACCGTATCCAATACCGTAAGAGACAAAAATACCGTATCTACCACATCCAATACCGTATATATCGTATCCAATACCGTATCTACTGTATCTAATACCCTAAGAGTTTCAAATACCGTATCTACCGTATCCAATACCGTATCTACTGTATCTTATACCGTATCTACCGTATCCAATACCGTATGAGACTTAAATACCATCTCTACCGTATCCAAAACCGTATCTACCGTATCCAATACCGTATGAGACTAAAATACCGTATCTACCGTATCCAATACAGTATGAGACTAAAATACCGTATCTACCGTATCCAATACCGTATCTACTGTATCCAATACCGTATATATCGTATCCAATACCGCATGAGACTAAAATACCGTATCCAATACCGTAAGAGACAAAAATACAGTATCTACCACATCCAATACCGTATATATCGTATACAATACCGTATGAGACTAAAACACAAAACCGTAAAAAACCAAAACCGTATCTACCGTATCCAATACCGTATGAGACTAAAATACCGAATCTACCGTATCCAATACCGTATCTACCGTATCCAATACCGTACCTACCGCATGAGATTCCGTATCCAATTCCGCATGAGACTAAAATACCGTATCCAATATCGTAAGAGACAAAATACCGTATCCACCGTATCCAATACCGTATCTACTGTATCCAATACCGTATCTACGGTATCTTATACTGTATCTACCGTATCTACGGTATCTTATACTGTATCTACCGTATCCAATACCGTATATATCGTATCCAATACCGTATGAGACTAAAATACCGTACCTACCGTATCCAATACCGTATGAACCAAAATACCGTATCCAATACCGTATCTACCGTATCTACCGTATCCAATACCGCATGAGACTAAAATACCGTATCCAACACCGTAAGAGACAAAAATACCGTATCTACCAAATCCAATACCGTATCTACCGTATACAATACCGCTTGAGACTAAAATACCGTATCCAATACCGTATCTACCAAATCCAATACCGTACCTACCGTATCCAATACCGTATGAACTAAAATACCGTATCCAATACCGTATCTACCGTATCTACCGTATCCAATACCGTATCTACTGTATCTAATACCGTAAGAGTTAAAAATACCGTATCTACCGTATCCAATACCGTATCTACCGTATCCAAAACCGTATCTACCGTATACAATACCGTATGAGACTAAAATACCGTATCTACCGTATCCAATACCGTATCTACTGTATCCAATACCGTATATATCGTATCCAATACCATATGAGACTAAAATACCGTATCTACCGTATCCAATACCGCGAGAGACTAAAATACCGTATCCAATACCGTAAGAGACAAAAATACCGTATCTACCACATCCAAAACCGTATCTACCGTGTCCAATACCGAATGAGACTAAAATACCGTATCCAATACCGTATCTACCGTATCTACCGTATCCAATACCGTATCTACTGTATCCAATACCGTAAGAGTTAAAAATACCGTATCTACCGTATCCAATACCGTATCTACCGTATCCAAAACCGTATCTACCGTATCCAATACCGTATGAGACTAAAATACCGTATCTACCGTATCCAATACCGTATCTACTGTATCCAATACCGTATATATCGTATCCAATACCGTATGAGACTAAAATACCGTATCTACCGTATCCAATACCGCGAGAGACTAAAATACCGTATCCAATACCGTAAGAGACAAAAATACCGTATCTACCACATCCAATACCGTATATATCGTATCCAATACCGTATCTACTGTATCTAATACCCTAAGAGTTTCAAATACCGTATCTACCGTATCCAATACCGTATCTACTGTATCTTATACCGTATCTACCGTATCCAATACCGTATGAGACTTAAATACCATCTCTACCGTATCCAAAACCGTATCTACCGTATCCAATACCGTATGAGACTAAAATACCGTATCTACCGTATCCAATACAGTATGAGACTAAAATACCGTATCTACCGTATCCAATACCGTATCTACTGTATCCAATACCGTATATATCGTATCCAATACCGCATGAGACTAAAATACCGTATCCAATACCGTAAGAGACAAAAATACAGTATCTACCACATCCAATACCGTATATATCGTATACAATACCGTATGAGACTAAAACACAAAACCGTAAAAAACCAAAACCGTATCTACCGTATCCAATACCGTATGAGACTAAAATACCGAATCTACCGTATCCAATACCGTATCTACCGTATCCAATACCGTACCTACCGCATGAGATTCCGTATCCAATTCCGCATGAGACTAAAATACCGTATCCAATACCGTAAGAGACAAAAATACCGTATCCACCGTATCCAATACCGTATCTACTGTATCCAATACCGTATCTACGGTATCTTATACTGTATCTACCGTATCTACGGTATCTTATACTGTATCTACCGTATCCAATACCGTATATATCGTATCCAATACCGTATGAGACTAAAATACCGTACCTAACGTATCCAATACCGTATGAACCAAAATACCGTATCCAATACCGTATCTACCGTATCTACCGTATCCAATACCGCATGAGACTAAAATACCGTATCCAACACCGTAAGAGACAAAAATACCGTATCTACCAAATCCAATACCGTATCTACCGTATACAATACCGCTTGAGACTAAAATACCGTATCCAATACCGTATCTACCAAATCCAATACCGTACCTACCGTATCCAATACCGTATGAACTAAAATACCGTATCCAATACCGTATCTACCGTATCTACCGTATCCAATACCGTATCTACTGTATCTAATACCGTAAGAGTTAAAAATACCGTATCTACCGTATCCAATACCGTATCTACCGTATCCAAAACCGTATCTACCGTATACAATACCGTATGAGACTAAAATACCGTATCTACCGTATCCAATACCGTATCTACTGTATCCAATACCGTATATATCGTATCCAATACCATATGAGACTAAAATACCGTATCTACCGTATCCAATACCGCGAGAGACTAAAATACCGTATCCAATACCGTAAGAGACAAAAATACCGTATCTACCACATCCAAAACCGTATCTACCGTGTCCAATACCGAATGAGACTAAAATACCGTATCCAATACCGTAAGAGACAAAAATACCGTATCTACCACATCCAATACCGTATATATCGTATCCAATACCGTATCTACTGTATCTAATACCCTAAGAGTTTCAAATACCGTATCTACCGTATCCAATACCGTATCTACTGTATCTTATACCGTATCTACCGTATCCAATACCGTATGAGACTTAAATACCATATCTACCGTATCCAAAACCGTATCTACCGTATCCAATACCGTATGAGACTAAAATACCGTATCTACCGTATCCAATACCGTATCTACTGTATCCAATACCGTATATATTGTATCCAATAATGTATGAGACTAAAAAACCGTATATACCGTATCCAATTCCGTATCTACTGTATCTAATACCGTATATATCGTATCCAAAACCGTATTTACCGTATCCAATACCGTATGAGACTAGAATACCGTATCTACCGTATCCAATACCGTATCTACTGTATCTAATACCGTAAGAGACTAAAATACCGTATCTACCGTATCCAATTCGGTATCTACTGTATCTAATACCGTATATATCGTATCCAAAACCGTATTTACCGTATCCAATACCGTATGAGACTAAAATACCGTATCTACCGTATCCAATACCGTATCTACTGTATCCAATACCGTATATATCGTATCCAATACCGTATGAGACTAAAATACCGTATCTACCGTATCCAATACCGCGAGAGACTAAAATACCGTATCCAATACCGTAAGAGACAAAAATACCGTATCTACCACATCCAAAACCGTATCTACCGTGTCCAATACCGCATGAGACTAAAATACCGTATCCAATACCGTAAGAGACAAAAATATCGTATCTACCACATCCAATACCGTATATATCGTATCCAATACCGTATCTACTGTATCTAATACCCTAAGAGTTTCAAATACCGTTTCTACCGTATCCAATACCGTATCTACTGTATCTTATACCGTATCTACCGTATCCAATACCGTATGAGACTTAAATACCATATCTACCGTATCCAAAACCGTATCTACCGTATCCAATACCGTATGAGACTAAAATACCGTATCTACCGTATCCAATACCGTATCTACTGTATCCAATACCGTATATATTGTATCCAATAATGTATGAGACTAAAATACCGTATCTACCGTATCCAATATCGTATGAACTAAGATACCGTATCCAATACTGTATCTACCGTATCCAATACCGTATGAGACTAAAATACTGTATCTACCGTATCCAATACCGTATCTACCGTATCCAGTACCGTATCTACCGTATCCAATACCGTATCTACTGTATCCAATACCTAATGAGACTAAAATACCGTATCTACCGTATCTAAAACCGTATCTACCGTATGCAATACCGTATATACCATATCCAATACCTTACATGCCGTATCGAATACCGTATGAGAATTTAATACCGTATCTACCGTATCCAATACCGTATCTACTGTATCTAATACCGTAAGAGACTAAAATACCGTATCTACCGTATCCAATACCGTATTTACTTTATCTTATACCGTATCTACCGTATCCAATACCGTATGAGACTAAAATACCGTATCTACCTTATCCAATACCGTATGAACTTAATACCGAATCCAATACCGTATCTACCGTATCCAATACCGCATGAGACTAAAATACCGTATCCAATACCGTAAGAGACTAAAATACCGTATCTGCCACATCCAAAACCGTATCTACCGTATACAATACCGTATCTACTGTATCCAATACTGTATCTACTGTATCTTATACTGTATCTACCGTATCCAATACCGTATGAGACTAAAATACCGTATCTACCGTATCCAATACCGTATGAGACTAAAATACCGTATCTACCGTATCCAATACCGTATCTACCGTATACAATACCGCATCTACTGTATCCAATACCGTATCTACTGTATCCAATACCGTATCTACTGTATCTTATACTGTATCTACCGTATCCAATACCGTATCTACCGTATCCAATACCGTATCTACCGTATCCAATACCGTATCTTCCGTATACAATACCGCATCTACTGTATCCAATACCGTATCTACTGTATCCAATACCGTATCTACTGTATCTTATACTGTATCTACCGTATCCAATACCGTATCTACCGTATCCAATACCGTATTTACCGTATACAATACCGCATCTACTGTATCCAATACCGTATCTACCGTATCCAATACCGTATCTACCGTATACAATACCGCATCTACTGTATCCAATACCGTATCTACTGTATCCAATACCGTATCTACTGTATCTTATACCGTATCTACCGTATCCAATACCGTAAGAGACAAAAATACCGTATCTACCACATCCAAAACCGTATCTACCGTATACAATACCGCATGAGACTAAAATACCGTATCTACCGTATCCAATACCGTAAGAGACAAAAATACCGTATCTACCGTATCCAATACCGTATCTACTGTATCTTATACCGTATCTACCGTATCCAAAACCGTATCTACCGTATCCAATACCGTATGAGACTAAAATACCGTATCTACCGTATCCAATACCGTATATATCGTATCCAATACCGTATGAGACTAAAATACCGTATCTACCGTATCCAATACCGCGAGAGACTAAAATACCGTATCCAATACCGTAAGAGACAAAAATACCGTAGCTACCGTATCCAATACCGCATCTACTGTATCCAATACCGTATCTACGGTATCTTATACTGTATCTACCTTATCCAAAACCGTATCTACCGTATCCAATACCGCATGAGACTAAAATACCGTATCCAATACCTAATGAGACTAAAATACCGTATCTACCGTATCCAAAACCGTATCTACCGTATGCAATACCGTATATACCGTATCCAATACCTTATTTACCGTATCCAATACCGTGTCTACTGTATCTAATACCGTAAGAGACAAAAATACCGTATCTACCGTATCCAATACCGTATCTACGTTATCTTATACTGTATCTACCGTATCCAATACCGTATGAGACTAAAATACCGTACCTACCGTATCCAATACCGTATGAACTAAAATACCGTATCCAATACCGTATCTACCGTATCTAGCGTATCCAATACCGTATGAACTAAAATACCGTATCCAATACCGTATCTACCGTATCTACCGTATCCAATACCGTATTTACCGTATACAATACCGCATCTACTGTATCCAATACCGTATCTACCGTATCCAATACCGTATCTACCGTATACAATACCGCATCTACTGTATCCAATACCGTATCTACTGTATCCAATACCGTATCTACTGTATCTTATACCGTATCTACCGTATCCAATACCGTAAGAGACAAAAATACCGTATCTACCACATCCAAAACCGTATCTACCGTATACAATACCGCATGAGACTAAAATACCGTATCTACCGTATCCAATACCGTAAGAGACAAAAATACCGTATCTACCACATCCAAAACCGTATCTACCGTATACAATACCGCATGAGACCAAAATACCGTATCTACCGTATCCAATACCTAATGAGACTAAAATACCGTATCTACCGTATCCAAAACCGTATCTACCGTATGCAATACCGTATATACCGTATCCAATACCTTATATACCGTATCCAATACCATGTCTACTGTATCTAATACCGTAAGAGACAAAAATACCGTATCTACCGTATCCAATACCGTATCTACTGTATCTAATACCGTAAGAGTTTAAATACCGTATCTACCGTATCTACCGTATCCAATACCGGATCTAATGTATCTTATACCGTATCTACCGTATCCAATACCGCATGAGACTAAAATACCGTATCCAATACCGTAAGAGACAAAAATACAATATCTACCGTATCCAATACCGTATCTACTGTATCCAATACCGTATCTACGGTATCTTTTACTGTATCTACCGTATCCAATACCGTATATATCGTATCCAATACCGTATGAGACTAAAATACCGTACCTACCGTATCCAATACCGTATGAACTAAAAAACCGTATCCAATACCGTATCTACCGTATCCAATACCGCATGAGACTAAAATACCGTATCCAATACCGTAAGAGACAAAAATACCGTATCTACCGTATCCAATACCGTATCTACTGTATCCAATACCGTATCTACGGTATCTTATACTGTATCTACCGTATCCAATACCGTATATATCGTATCCAATACCGTATGAGACTAAAATACCGTACCTACCGTATACAATACCGTATGAACTAAAATACCGTATTCAATACCGTATCTACCGTATCTACCGTATCCAATACCGCATGAGACTAAAATACCGTATCCAACACCGTAAGAGACAAAAATACCGTATCTACCAAATCCAATACCGTATCTACCGTATACAATACCGCATGAGACCAAAATACCGTAACTACCGTATCCAATACCTAATGAGACTAAAATACCGTATCTACCGTATCCAAAACCGTATCTACCGTATGCAATACCGTATATACCGTATCCAATACCTTATATACCGTATCCAATACCATGTCTACAGTATCTAATACCGTAAGAGACAAAAATACCGTATCTACCGTATCCAATACCGTATCTACTGTATCTAATACCGTAAGAGTTTAAATACCGTATCTACCGTATCTACCGTATCCAATACCGCATGAGACTAAAATACCATATCTACCGTATCCAATACCGTATCTGCCGTATCCAATACCGTATGAGACTAAAATACCGAAACTACCGTATCCAATACCGTATCTACTGTATCCAATACCGTATATATCGTATCCAATACCGTATGAGACTAAAATACCGTATGTTCCGTATCCCATACCGCATGAGACTAAAATACCGTATCCAATACCATATGAGACTAAAATACCATATCTACCGTATCCAATACCGTATCTACCGTATCCAATACCGATCGAGACTAAAATACCATATCTAACGTATCCAAAACCGTATATACCGTATCCAATACCGTATATACCGTATCCAATACCTAATGAGACTAAAATACCGTATCTACAGTATCCAAAACCGTATGAGACTAAAATACCGTATCTACCGTATCCAATACCGTATGAGACTAAAATACCGTTTCTACCGTATCCAATACCGTATGAGACTAACATACCATATCTACCGTATCAAATACCGTATATATCGTATGCAATACCGTATTTAACGTATCCAATACCGTATCTACCGTATCCAATACCGTATCTACCGTATCTACCGTATCCAATACCGCATGAGACTAAAATACCGTATCCAATACCGTAAGAGACAAAAATACCGTATCTACCGTATCCAATACCGTATCTACTGTATCCAATACCGTATCTACGGTATCTTATACTGTATCTACCGTATCCAATACCGTATATATCGTATCCAATACCGTATGAGACTAAAATACCGTACCTACCGTATCCAATACCGTATGAACTAAAAAACCGTATCCAATACCGTATCTACCGTATCCAATACCGTGTGAGACTAAAATACCGTATCCAATACCGTAAGAGACAAAAATACCGTATCTACCGTATCCAATACCGTATCTACTGTATCCAATACCGTATCTACGGTATCTTATACTGTATCTACCGTATCCAATACCGTATATATCGTATCCAATACCGTATGAGACTAAAATACCGTACCTACCGTATCCAATACCGTATGAACTAAAATACCGTATCCAATACCGTATCTACCGTATCTACCGTATCCAATACCGCATGAGACTAAAATACCGTATCCAACACCGTAAGAGACAAAAATACCGTATCTACCAAATCCAATACCGTATCTACCGTATACAATACCGCATGAGACCAAAATACCGTATCTACCGTATCCAATACCTAATGAGACTAAAATACCGTATCTACCGTATCCAAAACCGTATCTACCGTATGCAATACCGTATATACCGTATCCAATACCTTATATACCGTATCCAATACCATGTCTACTGTATCTAATACCGTAAGAGACAAAAATACCGTATCTACCGTATCCAATACCGTTTCTACTGTATCTAATACCGTAAGAGTTTAAAATACCGTATCTACCGTATCCAATACCGTATGAGACTAAAATACCGTATCTACCGTATCCGATACCGTATCTACCGTATACAATACCGCATCTACTGTATTCAATACCGTATCTACTGTATCCAATACCGTATCTACTGTATCTTATACTGTATCTACCGTATCCAATACCGTATGAAACTAAAATACCGTATCTACCGTATCCAATACCGTAAGAGACAAAAATACCGTATCTACCACATCCAATACCGTAAGAGACAAAAATACCGTATCTACCACATCCAAAACCGTATCTACCGTATCCAATACCGTAAGAGACAAAAATACCGTATCTACCACATCTAAAACCGTATCTACCATATGCAATACCGTATATACCGTATCCAATACCTTATATACCGTATCCAATACCGTATGAGACTAAAATACCGTATCTACCGTATCCAATACCGTATGAACTAAATACCGTATCCAATACCGTATCTACCGTATCCAATACCGTATGAGACTAAAATACCGTATCTACCGTATCCAATACCGTATGAACTAAATACCGTATCCAATACCGTATCTACCGTATCCAATACCGCATGAGACTAAAATACCGTATCCAATACCGTAAGAGACAAAAATACCGTATCTGCCACATCCAAAACCGTATCTACCGTATCCAATACCGTAAGAGACTAAAATACCGTATCTACCGTATCCAATACCGTATCTACTTTATCTTATACCGTATCTACCGTATCCAATACCGTATGAGACTAAAATACCGTATCTACCGTATCCAATACCGTATGAACTAAATACCGTATCCAATACCGTATCTACCGTATCCAATACCGCATGAGACTAAAATACCGTATCCAATACCGTAAGAGACAAAAATACCGTATCTGCCACATCCAAAACCGTATCTACCGTATCCAATACCGTATGAGACTAAAATACCCCAGGGGTGGACACTCTAAAATCCAGTAAAAATTCTCCGACTTACACTTACATACCGGCAGAGAAATATGCCTGAACTTGAGACTATTTTACTTTTTCTTTATTCTTTCCTATCCCGTGACAAATTGGTTATTCTCTATACCAGTTCCATATTCTTTGCGGCTTTCTTACTCATCCCTCCTATTTTTGCCCTAAAAATCACCTTTCGTTTGGCTCCCGGCAATTAGGGGATAAAGTAACAGTTGGCAACAGCGGATGAAAACGCGCTAGTTTGACGCCGCCACATTATAAAACGCGCTAGTTTAACGTTGCCGCGTTTTAAAACACGCACATCTTTTGCGCACTCATGATTAAATTGAGAAGAAAATATGCTCATCTGAATGTATTTCGAAACGCAAATTCAAAACACTTATTCCCAATCGTCTAGCAAATCGTGAACATCATCAATACTATTCAGGTTTGAATTGGTCTTTAAAAGGTTCGAAGGCAAGAGGGAGGAATTAACAAAATATTGAATTTCGAGAACATTTTTTTGAGAAATGCTTAGCAAATGAGATCCGTTTTGAAGGGAAATTGCTGGTGGAGGGATACTACAAATGTAGTATTTGCAAGGATAGAATCCGTGAGAAATAATGGACACCGAATTCACTTTCCCCGTCATTTCACCCTTATTATTCTTTTCTAATGAGTGCCAGATGCAAAGCACATGAATACTTTCTGGCATTCCTTCATGCCATTCATATATTTCTTTTAAGTTTTCTTTAGATTTATTATCTATATTGATAAACTGTAAAACCCAACCTAACAGGTAATCGTCCTTTGACTCAGTCTGAAATAGACACCAATCTCCTTGACGCACGCTACATTTATCGACGGATTTCACTGTTGCGTTTTTGCGCTCAATGAAAGTTGCACTTTGCCTGAATTTTTCTGTACGATCGTTACTTAACTTACGCACCCCACTTTCAAGAAACCAAACAATAGCAGTTTTTTTAACGATTCGGGGATGGGCGCTTGCAAAGCGAATTTCTGCATATGGACTAGACTCAATCCCACACAATGGAATTGTGCTGCAAAAATTACGCAATTTCGCTACACTAAGAGATTCCAACACCCTTATATAATACGCTTCAATCTTATCCACATCATCACCGTCGTCAGCATCAGTGTTGTCCTGATCATCTCGAATAGGGTCACATTCATCACATTCATCTTTTTCTGACTCTTGACTGGAGTTTTTAGAGCTAGATTGATTCAGGTTTGCTGCTAATTTTGCGTCAAAATGAAAAGCTCTTGCCGGAAGTGGAGAAATACCTGGATGAATTACGTAATTTAATCATAAGAACCTAACCAAATACCACACAAAATGTAGACATACCGAGCAATTTTAGTTCCGCCTCGGCATCTACCATAGCTTTCAAAACTTCTGCCTCAATTTCGGAAATGGATGGCAGCGGGAAATCGTTATCTTCATCTGATCGCTGTGTTTGTGAGTAATTCCATTTCCTGAGTGACTTTTGGTATACAATGCCATCATCTTCGCCATAAGAAGCAAGCTCAAATAACGCGTCGTACATTCGATTTCTCGACTCGTAGAAATCAAGTGCAGTAAAATTGGTTCGGGTGCTTCCCATTGGGGTGGCCGAACGAGCCGCTCTGAAAAAGGCCTCGCAAGTCTGACTATCCCATAGCCATGGTTTGAAGAGATGATCTTCTCCGCTTTGTTTTAATTTTAGTACTATCAAAATTAAACTGTGAGCATCAATTTCACAGCACAAGTAGGAGTTCAGTGTGATGAAATTCTTCAATAGCGTATACGTTTTGTGGGTCTGAATCCAAAATCGCCATCCCCGCAGACTAAAGGCGGAAAACCAAATTCTGTAAATGCGTTCCAACGGATTTAGAGTTTTGTCTAAGAAACTCGAGGTCACGTATCGGATTATTTTCAGGTAGAAACAAGTTGCTTCCGAGTCTAAGTTTCCAAAAGATTCTTAAATGAGTAAACTGTATTGTAACTTATACAACATGTCTATAACCTGGGACATGCAGCTCCAGAAGAGACGATAAACTTGGTTGACATAGACGTTCAACTGCGGAGTAGTTCATCTTATCCACAAGGCTGAGATCCGCATCATAAAGGCCATGCTTGTCTTTAGTGACAGTCGCCTTTAGGCTGACTAAACATTCCCGTGACGCAATTGTGTTACCAATAGGTAAAAAAATGTTATGCTTCAGCAGCCGGGTTCTTAATTTAGCACCCTCGTGAACAGGATCCTGAATCGGGATGTTTGTTGTTAGCTTGTCACCAACAAACCACTTCCATTTTTTCCTCAATGAAAGCTTTGCTTCAATTTCTGGATCCTTACTCGAGCGCTCTAACAAGTGGGGTGATATAATCATAATTTAAATAAGTAAGCCTACTTGCATTGAAACGGGAAATCACCTGCTTGGGTCATTGGAACGCATAACCTTAGTTGTTGTCGCATCCACTTTAGCTCTCTTGAATCTCCGTCAGAAGCGTGTGATAAAACTTTAATCCCTTCATTATTAAGGCAGCTTTCGATATAAGTCATTCGATTTCTTATATCATTTGAGTCAAATTTGTTATTAGTCGAAAAGGTACCAATACGAATCGCTGGCACACCCACTTTTAGCGGTTGAGCCATTATAACCATAACAGATGAGGCACGTTCAAATGATGCAAAGTGTTTGGCTATGTCTCTAACGTTCCGCGCTTCTGCCGTTTTTTGATCAGGTAATCCGTTTGCGCCCAAGGGAAGGCTGAAACCCACAATCGAATTAGTTTTGGCACAATATTCTCTTCTACCTATAACTGAAGTGGCATCTTCTGCAATAGCCACAGTTAATGGTAGATTTTGTCTCTTCAAATAATCGGCGAGATATTTGGCGTTGATTTGCCCAGGTGGAATCAAAGGAAAAGATTTCTCAATCCGTCTTTTAATGGTGCGAGATGAAGGGTAAATCCCTTTTCCATTTGCTTGACAATAATTGTATGCCTTTTTTCCAGCCATTAAATAAAGGCTTGTACAGTAATTAATCCACGAACTATCTTTAAAACGATATCCTCTTGGATCGGTGTTCAAATTCAATGCTAGTTGGCTGGCTATTTTTTGTTCTAAGAATTTTTGTTGGGCAGTGGGTCGCTCATTGGTTACTGTTGATGAGCTGGAGGTTGTTGGCGACTTTGCACCTCCAGCCTCTGAAAAGGCGAATTCGATGTAAGTACATTTGCATCAATAATTCCTCGATCCGGTGCCACACTGTCTTCGATACTATTATTAGACGTGATTGGGGAGGACTTTCGTGCTACGACAGACACCCTAAGGATTCAATGGTAATCCATAACAAATGGGACAAAAATAAGTATGATGAATCGTTAAAAAGTCATTAGAGTATTAATTACGCTGCTGGCAAAGTTTGTGTAACGTTGGTCGTAGCTAATGAAACTGGAGTTGCCGATTCAAGAGGAACTAGATTGTCTGAAATGTGTGTCAACGTCAAAAGTTCTAAGAAAGTTTAGCTCAGGGGCAAATTTATACAAAACGATATACCTCTGTGATATTTAGATATGTGTGTTGTGAAATTTGAAATCTTCCACCGTCCTTCTTTGGTCAGAGTAACTTTGACTGGAGCCGTACAGCACTTTTTACACTTCACTTGCAAAGACTCTTGTAAAACTTCAAAATGTTCTTCATTATAGTCAATAAGCTTCATTTTGGTGTTCTTAAACCAGTTTGTAATATAATCATTTAAGCTTTTTCGTGGACCCATTTGGTTTTCATCTACATTTAAAGTTTCCGTCCTTCTAGCCTTGGCGGCTCTTGTTGCATTCGGATCCATCTGCGGATTGCTTCGCTTCGTTCCTACAGTTTTTCTTCCCTTTTCCTTGTCATACACACGCAGTATTTGTTTCGCAGCAGCCACAGAAAGGAGTATACCGTTTCTCTCGCCCGATGAAAACTCAAATAGTGCTGGTTCCATTGCATGAAATGATCCAAATACCTTGAGCTTTGAAGCGTTACTCAGTGCATCCAATCGTGTTTTTGATGCGAATCTCGTCCGTACTTCGGCCTGCATGATGTCCAACTTAGCTTCATTTAATTCCTCGAATGTTCGGAGGCACGTATATCCCAGTTCACGAACAATATATTTCACATGCGCAGGCAGTCTTAATGCCCTGTCTCGACTTTCCAGTAATTCAAAAATGTCGATGGAAAAAATGTCCTCACTGTCATTTTCGGGACCCATTTTCCGTTGTCTGCTAGTTTTGTTGTTTTTGCTTTGAAGTAACGATTTCCCGCATGGGGTGCGAGGTGCACGAGATTATTCTCTATACCTTTCGTCATTCTCGGCCTTCATTCTTTCTTTTTTCTCAATTTTTGCGCATTCTCTTACCCATTCCCTCATTCGATTGAGTACCTAACCCATTTTGCCTAAACGCATTATTCCCTTATTCTACGCATTCTTCGTCAAGGAATTTTCATTATTCTTTGTCGAATTTTTGAGTGTCCACCCCTGGAAAATACCGTATCTACCGTATCCAATACCATATGAGACTAAAATAGCGTATCTACCGTATCCAATACCTAATGAGACTAAAATACCGTATCTACCGTATCCAATACCGTATCTACCGTATCCAATACCGTATATACCGTATCCAATACCGTTTGAGACTTAAATACCGTATCTCCGTATCCAATACCGTATCTACTGTATCTTATACCGTAAGAGACAAAAATACCGTATTTACCGTATCCAATACCTAATGAGACTAAAATACCATATCTACCGTATCCAAAACCGTATCTACCGTATCCAATACCGTTTATATCGTATCCAATACCGTATGAGACTAAAATACCGTATCTTCTGTATCCAATACCGTATATACCGTATGAAATACTGTATGAACTAAAATACCGTATCCAATACCGTATCTACCGTATCCAATACCGTATGAACTAAAATACTGTATCCAATACAGTAAGAGACAAAAATACCGTATCTACCACATCAAAAACCGTATCTACCGTATACAATACCGCATGAGACTAAAATACCGTATCTACCGTATCCAATACCTAATGAGACTAAAATACCGTATATACCGTATCCAATACCGTATCTACCGTATCCAATACCGTATGAGACTTAAATACCGTATCTACCGCATCCATTACCGTATATACCGTATCCAATACCGTATCTACTGTATTCAATACCTAATGAGATTAAAATACCATATCTACCGTATCCAATACCGTATATACCGTATCTTATACCTTATATACCGTATCCAATACCGTATCTACTGTATCTTATACCGTATCTACCGTATCGCATACCATATGAGACTAAAATACCGTATCTACCGTATCCAATATCGTATGAACTAAGATACCGTATCCAATACTGTATCTACCGTATCCAATACCGTATGAGACTAAAATACTGTATCTACCGTATCCAATACCGTATCTACCGTATCCAATACCGTATCTACCGTATCCAATACCGTATCTACTGTATCCAATACCTAATGAGACTAAAATACCGTATCTACCGTATCTAAAACCGTATCTACCGTATGCAATACCGTATATACCATATCCAATACCTTACATACCGTATCCGATACCGTATGAGAATTTAATACCGTATCTACCGTATCCAATACCGTATCTACTGTATCTAATACCGTAAGAGACTAAAATACCGTATCTACCGTATCCAATACCGTATTTACTTTATCTTATACCGTATCTACCGTATCCAATACCGTATGAGACTAAAATACCGTATCTACCTTATCCAATACCGTATGAACTTAATACCGAATCCAATACCGTATCTACCGTATCCAATACCGCATGAGACTAAAATACCGTATCCAATACCGTAAGAGACAAAAATGCCGTATCTGCCACATCCAAAACCGTATCTACCGTATACAATACCGTATCTACTGTATCCAATACTGTATCTACTGTATCTAATACCGTAAGAGACTAAAATACCGTATCTACCGTATCCAATACCGTATCTTCTTTATCTTATACCGTATCTACCGTATCCAATACCGTATGAGACTAAAATACCGTATCTACCGTATCCAATACCGTATGAACTAAATACCGTATCCAATACCGTTAGAGACTAAAATACCGTATATACCGTATCCAATACCGTATGAACTAAATACCGTATCCAATACCGTATCTACCGTATCCAATACCGCATGAAACTAAAATACCGTATCCAAAACCGTAAGAGACAAAAATACTGTATCTGCCACATCCAAAACCGTATCTACCGTATCCAATACCGTATGAGACTAAAATACCGTATCTACCGTATCCAATACCGTATGAACTAAATACCGTATCCAATACCGAATCTACCGTATCCAATACCGCATGAAACTAAAATACCGTATCCAATACCGTAAGAGACAAAAATACCGTATCTGCCACATCCAAAACCGTATCTACCGTATCCAATACCGTATGAGACTAAAATACCGTATCTACCGTATCCAATACCATATGAGACTAAAATAGCGTATCTACCGTATCCAATACCTAATGAGACTAAAATACCGTATCTACCGTATCCA
The DNA here is from genome assembly GCA_022539655.2 of Ceriodaphnia dubia. Lineage (NCBI taxonomy): Eukaryota > Metazoa > Arthropoda > Branchiopoda > Diplostraca > Daphniidae > Ceriodaphnia > Ceriodaphnia dubia. The sequence goes on from JAKUCG020000037.1 coordinate 149,942, forward strand.
ATACCGTATCTACCGTATCCAATACCGTATATACCGTATCCAATACCGTTTGAGACTTAAATACCGTATCTCCGTATCCAATACCGTATCTACTGTATCTTATACCGTAAGAGACAAAAATACCGTATTTACCGTATCCAATACCTAATGAGACTAAAATACCATATCTACCGTATCCAAAACCGTATCTACCGTATCCAATACCGTTTATATCGTATCCAATACCGTATGAGACTAAAATACCGTATCTTCTGTATCCAATACCGTATATACCGTATGAAATACTGTATGAACTAAAATACCGTATTCAATACCCTATCTACCGTATCCAATACCGCATGAGACTAAAATACCGTATCCAATACCGTAAGAGACAAAAATACCGTATCTTCCACATCCAAAACCGTATCTACCGTATACAATACCGCATGAGACTAAAATACCGTATCTACCGTATCCACTACCTAATGAGACTAAAATACCGTATCTAACGTATCCAATACCGTATCTAACGTATCCAAAACCGTATCTACCGTATCCAATACCTAATGAGACTAAAATACCGTATATACCGTATCCAATACCGTATCTACCGTATCCAATACCGTATGAGACTTAAATACCGTATCTACCGCATCCATTACCGTATATACCGTATCCAATACCGTATCTACTGTATTCAATACCTAATGAGACTAAAATACCATATCTACCGTATCCAATACCGTATATACCGTATCTTATACCTTATATACCGTATCCAATACCGTATCTACTGTATCTTATACCGTATCTACCGTATCGCATACCATATGAGACTAAAATACCGTATCTACCGTATCCAATATCGTATGAACTAAGATACCGTATCCAATACTGTATCTACCGTATCCAATACCGTATGAGACTAAAATACTGTATCTACCGTATCCAATACCGTATCTACCGTATCCAATACCGTATCTACCGTATCCAATACCGTATCTACTGTATCCAATACCTAATGAGACTAAAATACCGTATCTACCGTATCTAAAACCGTATCTACCGTATGCAATACCGTATATACCATATCCAATACCTTACATACCGTATCCGATACCGTATGAGAATTTAATACCGTATCTACCGTATCCAATACCGTATCTACTGTATCTAATACCGTAAGAGACTAAAATACCGTATCTACCGTATCCAATACCGTATTTACTTTATCTTATACCGTATCTACCGTATCCAATACCGTATGAGACTAAAATACCGTATCTACCTTATCCAATACCGTATGAACTTAATACCGAATCCAATACCGTATCTACCGTATCCAATACCGCATGAGACTAAAATACCGTATCCAATACCGTAAGAGACAAAAATGCCGTATCTGCCACATCCAAAACCGTATCTACCGTATACAATACCGTATCTACTGTATCCAATACTGTATCTACTGTATCTAATACCGTAAGAGACTAAAATACCGTATCTACCGTATCCAATACCGTATCTACTTTATCTTATACCGTATCTACCGTATCCAATACCGTATGAGACTAAAATACCGTATCTACCGTATCCAATACCGTATGAACTAAATACCGTATCCAATACCGTGAGAGACTAAAATACCGTATATACCGTATCCAATACCGTATGAACTAAATACCGTATCCAATACCGTATCTACCGTATCCAATACCGCATGAAACTAAAATACCGTATCCAAAACCGTAAGAGACAAAAATACCGTATCTGCCACATCCAAAACCGTATCTACCGTATACAATACCGCATCTACTGTATCCAATACCGTATCTATCGTATCCAATACCGCATGAGACTAAAATACCGTATCCAATACCGTAAGAGACAAAAATACAGTATCTACCACATCCAATACCGTATATATCGTATCCAATACCAAATCTACTGTATCTAATACCCTAAGAGTTTCAAATACCGTATCTACCGTATCCAATACCGTATCTACTGTATCTTATACCGTATCTACCGTATCCAATACCGTATGAGACTTAAATACCATATCTACCGTATCCAAAACCGTATCTACCGTATCCAATACCGTATGAGACTAAAATACCGTATCTACCGTATCCAATACCGTACCTACTGTATCCAATACCGTATATATTGTATCCAATAATGTATGAGACTAAAATACCGTTTCTACCGTATCCAATTCCGTATCTACTGTATCTAATACCGTATATATCGTATCCAAAACCGTATTTACCGTATCCAATACCGTATGAGACTAAAATACCGTATCTACCGTATCCAATACCGTATCTACTGTATCTAATACCGTAAGAGACTAAAATACCGTATCTACCGTATCCAATACCGTATCTACTGTATCTTTTACCGTATCCACCGTATCCAATACCGTATGAGACTTAAATACCGTATCTATATATGAGACTTAAATACCGTACCTACCGTATCCAATACCGTATCTACTGTATCTTATACCGTATCTACCGTATCCAATACAGTATGAGACTAAAATACCGTATCTACCGTATCCAATACCGTATCTACTGTATCCAATACCGTATATATCGTATCCAATACCGCATGAGACTAAAATACCGTATCCAATACCGTAAGAGACAAAAATACAGTATCTACCACATCCAATACCGTATATATCGTATCCAATACCAAATCTACTGTATCTAATACCCTAAGAGTTTCAAATACCGTATCTACCGTATCCAATACCGTATCTACTGTATCTTATACCGTATCTACCGTATCCAATACCGTATGAGACTTAAATACCATATCTACCGTATCCAAAACCGTATCTACCGTATCCAATACCGTATGAGACTAAAATACCGTATCTACCGTATCCAATACCGTACCTACTGTATCCAATACCGTATATATTGTATCCAATAATGTATGAGACTAAAATACCGTTTCTACCGTATCCAATTCCGTATCTACTGTATCTAATACCGTATATATCGTATCCAAAACCGTATTTACCGTATCCAATACCGTATGAGACTAAAATACCGTATCTACCGTATCCAATACCGTATCTACTGTATCTAATACCGTAAGAGACTAAAATACCGTATCTACCGTATCCAATACCGTATCTACTGTATCTTTTACCGTATCCACCGTATCCAATACCGTATGAGACTTAAATACCGTATCTATATATGAGACTTAAATACCGTACCTACCGTATCCAATACCGTATCTACTGTATCTTATACCGTATCTACCGTATCCAATACAGTATGAGACTAAAATACCGTATCTACCGTATCCAATACCGTATCTACTGTATCCAATACCGTATATATCGTATCCAATACCGCATGAGACTAAAATACCGTATCCAATACCGTAAGAGACAAAAATACAGTATCTACCACATCCAATACCGTATATATCGTATCCAATACCGTATCTACTGTATCTAATACCCTAAGAGTTTCAAATACCGTATCTACCTTATCCAATACCGTATCTACTGTATCTTATACCGTATCTACCGTATCCAATACCGTATGAGACTTAAATACCATATCTACCGTATCCAAAACCGTATCTACCGTATCCAATACCGTATGAGACTAAAATACCGTATCTACCGTATCCAATACCGTATCTACTGTATCCAATACCGTATATATTGTATCCAATAATGTATGAGACTAAAATACCGTATCTACCGTATCCAATTCCGTATCTACTGTATCTAATACCGTATATATCGTATCCAAAACCGTATTTACCGTATCCAATACCGTATGAGACTAAAATACCGTATCTACCGTATCCAATACCGTATCTACTGTATCTAATACCGTAAGAGACTAAAATACCGTATCTACCGTATCCAATACCGTATCTACTGTATCTTATACCGTATCTACCGTATCCAATACCGTATCTACTGTATCTAATACCGTAAGAGTTAAAAATACCGTATCTACCGTATCCAATACCGTATCTACCGTATCCAAAACCGTATCTACCGTATCCAATACCGTATGAGACTAAAATACCGTATCTACCGTATCCAATACCGTATCTACTGTATCCAATACCGTATATATCGTATCCAATACCGTATGAGACTAAAATACCGTATCTACCGTATCCAATACCGCGAGAGACTAAAATACCGTATCTACCGTATCCAAAACCGTATCTACCGTATGCAATACCGTATATACCGTATCCAATACCTTATATACCGTATCCAATACCGTGTCTACTGTATCTAATACCGTAAGAGACAAAAATACCGTATCTACCGTATCCAATACCGTATCTACTGTATCTAATACCGTAAGAGTTAAAAATACCGTATCTACCGTATCCAATACCGTATCTACCGTATCCAAAACCGTATCTACCGTATCCAATACCGTATGAGACTAAAATACCGTATCTACCGTATCCAATACCGTATCTACTGTATCCAATACCGTATATATCGTATCCAATACCGTATGAGACTAAAATACCGTATCTACCGTATCCAATACCGCGAGAGACTAAAATACCGTATCCAATACCGTAAGAGACAAAAATACCGTATCTACCACATCCAAAACCGTATCTACCGTGTCCAATACCGCATGAGACTAAAATACCGTATCCAATACCGTAAGAGACAAAAATACCGTATCTACCACATCCAATACCGTATATATCGTATCCAATACCGTATCTACTGTATCTAATACCCTAAGAGTTTCAAATACCGTATCTACCGTATCCAATACCGTATCTACTGTATCTTATACCGTATCTACCGTATCCAATACCGTATGAGACTTAAATACCATATCTACCGTATCCAAAACCGTATCTACCGTATCCAATACCGTATGAGACTAAAATACCGTATCTACCGTATCCAATACCGTATCTACTGTATCCAATACCGTATATATTGTATCCAATAATGTATGAGACTAAAATACTGTATCTACCGTATCCAATACCGTATCTACCGTATCCAATACCGTATCTACCGTATCCAATACCGTATCTACTGTATCCAATACCTAATGAGACTAAAATACCGTATCTACCGTATCTAAAACCGTATCTACCGTATGCAATACCGTATATACCATATCCAATACCTTACATACCGTATCCGATACCGTATGAGAATTTAATACCGTATCTACCGTATCCAATACCGTATCTACTGTATCTAATACCGTAAGAGACTAAAATACCGTATCTACCGTATCCAATACCGTATTTACTTTATCTTATACCGTATCTACCGTATCCAATACCGTATGAGACTAAAATACCGTATCTACCTTATCCAATACCGTATGAACTTAATACCGAATCCAATACCGTATCTACCGTATCCAATACCGCATGAGACTAAAATACCGTATCCAATACCGTAAGAGACAAAAATGCCGTATCTGCCACATCCAAAACCGTATCTACCGTATACAATACCGTATCTACTGTATCCAATACTGTATCTACTGTATCTAATACCGTAAGAGACTAAAATACCGTATCTACCGTATCCAATACCGTATCTACTTTATCTTATACCGTATCTACCGTATCCAATACCGTATGAGACTAAAATACCGTATCTACCGTATCCAATACCGTATGAACTAAATACCGTATCCAATACCGTGAGAGACTAAAATACCGTATATACCGTATCCAATACCGTATGAACTAAATACCGTATCCAATACCGTATCTACCGTATCCAATACCGCATGAAACTAAAATACCGTATCCAAAACCGTAAGAGACAAAAATACCGTATCTGCCACATCCAAAACCGTATCTACCGTATACAATACCGCATCTACTGTATCCAATACCGTATCTATCGTATCCAATACCGCATGAGACTAAAATACCGTATCCAATACCGTAAGAGACAAAAATACAGTATCTACCACATCCAATACCGTATATATCGTATCCAATACCAAATCTACTGTATCTAATACCCTAAGAGTTTCAAATACCGTATCTACCGTATCCAATACCGTATCTACTGTATCTTATACCGTATCTACCGTATCCAATACCGTATGAGACTTAAATACCATATCTACCGTATCCAAAACCGTATCTACCGTATCCAATACCGTATGAGACTAAAATACCGTATCTACCGTATCCAATACCGTACCTACTGTATCCAATACCGTATATATTGTATCCAATAATGTATGAGACTAAAATACCGTTTCTACCGTATCCAATTCCGTATCTACTGTATCTAATACCGTATATATCGTATCCAAAACCGTATTTACCGTATCCAATACCGTATGAGACTAAAATACCGTATCTACCGTATCCAATACCGTATCTACTGTATCTAATACCGTAAGAGACTAAAATACCGTATCTACCGTATCCAATACCGTATCTACTGTATCTTTTACCGTATCCACCGTATCCAATACCGTATAAGACTTAAATACCGTATCTATATATGAGACTTAAATACCGTACCTACCGTATCCAATACCGTATCTACTGTATCTTATACCGTATCTACCGTATCCAATACAGTATGAGACTAAAATACCGTATCTACCGTATCCAATACCGTATCTACTGTATCCAATACCGTATATATCGTATCCAATACCGCATGAGACTAAAATACCGTATCCAATACCGTAAGAGACAAAAATACAGTATCTACCACATCCAATACCGTATATATCGTATCCAATACCGTATCTACTGTATCTAATACCCTAAGAGTTTCAAATACCGTATCTACCTTATCCAATACCGTATCTACTGTATCTTATACCGTATCTACCGTATCCAATACCGTATGAGACTTAAATACCATATCTACCGTATCCAAAACCGTATCTACCGTATCCAATACCGTATGAGACTAAAATACCGTATCTACCGTATCCAATACCGTATCTACTGTATCCAATACCGTATATATTGTATCCAATAATGTATGAGACTAAAATACCGTATCTACCGTATCCAATTCCGTATCTACTGTATCTAATACCGTATATATCGTATCCAAAACCGTATTTACCGTATCCAATACCGTATGAGACTAAAATACCGTATCTACCGTATCCAATACCGTATCTACTGTATCTAATACCGTAAGAGACTAAAATACCGTATCTACCGTATCCAATACCGTATCTACTGTATCTTATACCGTATCTACCGTATCCAATACCGTATCTACTGTATCTAATACCGTAAGAGTTAAAAATACCGTATCTACCGTATCCAATACCGTATCTACCGTATCCAAAACCGTATCTACCGTATCCAATACCGTATGAGACTAAAATACCGTATCTACCGTATCCAATACCGTATCTACTGTATCCAATACCGTATATATCGTATCCAATACCGTATGAGACTAAAATACCGTATCTACCGTATCCAATACCGCGAGAGACTAAAATACCGTATCTACCGTATCCAAAACCGTATCTACCGTATGCAATACCGTATATACCGTATCCAATACCTTATATACCGTATCCAATACCGTGTCTACTGTATCTAATACCGTAAGAGACAAAAATACCGTATCTACCGTATCCAATACCGTATCTACTGTATCTAATACCGTAAGAGTTAAAAATACCGTATCTACCGTATCCAATACCGTATCTACCGTATCCAAAACCGTATCTACCGTATCCAATACCGTATGAGACTAAAATACCGTATCTACCGTATCCAATACCGTATCTACTGTATCCAATACCGTATATATCGTATCCAATACCGTATGAGACTAAAATACCGTATCTACCGTATCCAATACCGCGAGAGACTAAAATACCGTATCCAATACCGTAAGAGACAAAAATACCGTATCTACCACATCCAAAACCGTATCTACCGTGTCCAATACCGCATGAGACTAAAATACCGTATCCAATACCGTAAGAGACAAAAATACCGTATCTACCACATCCAATACCGTATATATCGTATCCAATACCGTATCTACTGTATCTAATACCCTAAGAGTTTCAAATACCGTATCTACCGTATCCAATACCGTATCTACTGTATCTTATACCGTATCTACCGTATCCAATACCGTATGAGACTTAAATACCATATCTACCGTATCCAAAACCGTATCTACCGTATCCAATACCGTATGAGACTAAAATACCGTATCTACCGTATCCAATACCGTATCTACTGTATCCAATACCGTATATATTGTATCCAATAATGTATGAGACTAAAATACCGTATCTACCGTATCCAATTCCGTATCTACTGTATCTAATACCGTATATATCGTATCCAAAACCGTATTTACCGTATCCAATACCGTATGAGACTAAAATACCGTATCTACCGTATCCAATACCGTATCTACTGTATCTAATACCGTAAGAGACTAAAATACCGTATCTACCGTATCCAATACCGTATCTACTGTATCTTATACCGTATCTACCGTATCCAATACCGTATCTACTGTATCTAATACCGTAAGAGTTAAAAATACCGTATCTACCGTATCCAATACCGTATCTACCGTATCCAAAACCGTATCTACCGTATCCAATACCGTATGAGACTAAAATACCGTATCTACCGTATCCAATACCGTATCTACTGTATCCAATACCGTATATATCGTATCCAATACCGTATGAGACTAAAATACCGTATCTACCGTATCCAATACCGCGAGAGACTAAAATACCGTATCTACCGTATCCAAAACCGTATCTACCGTATGCAATACCGTATATACCGTATCCAATACCTTATATACCGTATCCAATACCGTGTCTACTGTATCTAATACCGTAAGAGACAAAAATACCGTATCTACCGTATCCAATACCGTATCTACTGTATCTAATACCGTAAGAGTTAAAAATACCGTATCTACCGTATCCAATACCGTATCTACCGTATCCAAAACCGTATCTACCGTATCCAATACCGTATGAGACTAAAATACCGTATCTACCGTATCCAATACCGTATCTACTGTATCCAATACCGTATATATCGTATCCAATACCGTATGAGACTAAAATACCGTATCTACCGTATCCAATACCGCGAGAGACTAAAATACCGTATCCAATACCGTAAGAGACAAAAATACCGTATCTACCACATCCAAAACCGTATCTACCGTGTCCAATACCGCATGAGACTAAAATACCGTATCCAATACCGTAAGAGACAAAAATACCGTATCTACCGTATCCAATACCGTATCTACTGTATCCAATACCGTATATATTGTATCCAATAATGTATGAGACTAAAATACCGTATCTACCGTATCCAATTCCGTATCTACTGTATCTAATACCGTATATATCGTATCCAAAACCGTATTTACCGTATCCAATACCGTATGAGACTAAAATACCGTATCTACCGTATCCAATACCGTATCTACTGTATCTAATACCGTAAGAGACTAAAATACCGTATCTACCGTATCCAATACCGTATCTACTGTATCTAATACCGTAAGAGACTAAAATACCGTATCTACCGTATCCAATACCGTATCTACTGTATCTTATACCGTATCTACCGTATCCAATACCGTATCTACTGTATCTAATACCGTAAGAGTTAAAAATACCGTATCAACCGTATCCAATACCGTATCTACCGTATCCAAAACCGTATCTACCGTATCCAATACCGTATGAGACTAAAATACCGTATCTACCGTATCCAATACCGTATCTACTGTATCTAATACCGTAAGAGACTAAAATACCGTATCTACCGTATCCAATACCGTATCTACTGTATCTTATACCGTATCTACCGTATCCAATACCGTATCTACTGTATCTAATACCGTAAGAGTTAAAAATACCGTATCTACCGTATCCAATACCGTATCTACCGTATCCAAAACCGTATCTACCGTATCCAATACCGTATGAGACTAAAATACCGTATCTACCGTATCCAATACCGTATCTACTGTATCCAATACCGTATATATCGTATCCAATACCGTATGAGACTAAAATACCGTATCTACCGTATCCAATACCGCGAGAGACTAAAATACCGTATCTACCGTATCCAAAACCGTATCTACCGTATGCAATACCGTATATACCGTATCCAATACCTTATATACCGTATCCAATACCGTGTCTACTGTATCTAATACCGTAAGAGACAAAAATACCGTATCTACCGTATCCAATACCGTATCTACTGTATCTAATACCGTAAGAGTTAAAAATACCGTATCTACCGTATCCAATACCGTATCTACCGTATCCAAAACCGTATCTACCGTATCCAATACCGTATGAGACTAAAATACCGTATCTACCGTATCCAATACCGTATCTACTGTATCCAATACCGTATATATCGTATCCAATACCGTATGAGACTAAAATACCGTATCTACCGTATCCAATACCGCGAGAGACTAAAATACCGTATCCAATACCGTAAGAGACAAAAATACCGTATCTACCACATCCAAAACCGTATCTACCGTGTCCAATACCGCATGAGACTAAAATACCGTATCCAATACCGTAAGAGACAAAAATACCGTATCTACCACATCCAATACCGTATATATCGTATCCAATACCGTATCTACTGTATCTAATACCCTAAGAGTTTCAAATACCGTATCTACCGTATCCAATACCGTATCTACTGTATCTTATACCGTATCTACCGTATCCAATACCGTATGAGACTTAAATACCATATCTACCGTATCCAAAACCGTATCTACCGTATCCAATACCGTATGAGACTAAAATACCGTATCTACCGTATCCAATACCGTATCTACTGTATCCAATACCGTATATATTGTATCCAATAATGTATGAGACTAAAATACCGTATCTACCGTATCCAATTCCGTATCTACTGTATCTAATACCGTATATATCGTATCCAAAACCGTATTTACCGTATCCAATACCGTATGAGACTAAAATACCGTATCTACCGTATCCAATACCGTATCTACTGTATCTAATACCGTAAGAGACTAAAATACCGTATCTACCGTATCCAATACCGTATCTACTGTATCTTATACCGTATCTACCGTATCCAATACCGTATCTACTGTATCTAATACCGTAAGAGTTAAAAATACCGTATCTACCGTATCCAATACCGTATCTACCGTATCCAAAACCGTATCTACCGTATCCAATACCGTATGAGACTAAAATACCGTATCTACCGTATCCAATACCGTATCTACTGTATCCAATACCGTATATATCGTATCCAATACCGTATGAGACTAAAATACCGTATCTACCGTATCCAATACCGCGAGAGACTAAAATACCGTATCTACCGTATCCAAAACCGTATCTACCGTATGCAATACCGTATATACCGTATCCAATACCTTATATACCGTATCCAATACCGTGTCTACTGTATCTAATACCGTAAGAGACAAAAATACCGTATCTACCGTATCCAATACCGTATCTACTGTATCTAATACCGTAAGAGTTAAAAATACCGTATCTACCGTATCCAATACCGTATCTACCGTATCCAAAACCGTATCTACCGTATCCAATACCGTATGAGACTAAAATACCGTATCTACCGTATCCAATACCGTATCTACTGTATCCAATACCGTATATATCGTATCCAATACCGTATGAGACTAAAATACCGTATCTACCGTATCCAATACCGCGAGAGACTAAAATACCGTATCCAATACCGTAAGAGACAAAAATACCGTATCTACCACATCCAAAACCGTATCTACCGTGTCCAATACCGCATGAGACTAAAATACCGTATCCAATACCGTAAGAGACAAAAATACCGTATCTACCGTATCCAATACCGTATCTACTGTATCCAATACCGTATATATTGTATCCAATAATGTATGAGACTAAAATACCGTATCTACCGTATCCAATTCCGTATCTACTGTATCTAATACCGTATATATCGTATCCAAAACCGTATTTACCGTATCCAATACCGTATGAGACTAAAATACCGTATCTACCGTATCCAATACCGTATCTACTGTATCTAATACCGTAAGAGACTAAAATACCGTATCTACCGTATCCAATACCGTATCTACTGTATCTAATACCGTAAGAGACTAAAATACCGTATCTACCGTATCCAATACCGTATCTACTGTATCTTATACCGTATCTACCGTATCCAATACCGTATCTACTGTATCTAATACCGTAAGAGTTAAAAATACCGTATCAACCGTATCCAATACCGTATCTACCGTATCCAAAACCGTATCTACCGTATCCAATACCGTATGAGACTAAAATACCGTATCTACCGTATCCAATACCGTATCTACTGTATCCAATACCGTATATATCGTATCCAATACCGTATGAGACTAAAATACCGTATCTACCGTATCCAATACCGCGAGAGACTAAAATACCGTATCCAATACCGTAAGAGACAAAAATACCGTATCTACCACATCCAAAACCGTATCTACCGTGTCCAATACCGCATGAGACTAAAATACCGTATCCAATACCGTAAGAGACAAAAATACCGTATCTACCACATCCAATACCGTATATATCGTATCCAATACCGTATCTACTGTATCTAATACCCTAAGAGTTTCAAATACCGTATCTACCGTATCCAATACCGTTTCTACTGTATCTTATACCGTATCTACCGTATCCAATACCGTATGAGACTTAAATACCATATCTACCGTATCCAAAACCGTATCTACCGTATCCAATACCGTATGAGACTAAAATACCGTATCTACCGTATCCAATACCGTATCTACTGTATCCAATACCGTATATATTGTATCCAATAATGTATGAGACTAAAATACCGTATCTACCGTATCCAATTCCGTATCTACTGTATCTTATACCGTATATATCGTATCCAATACCGTATGAGACTAAAATACCGTATCTACCGTATCCAATACCGTATCTACTGTATCCAATACCGTATATATTGTATCCAATAATGTATGAGACTAAAATACCGTATCTACCGTATCCAATTCCGTATCTACCGTATACAAAACCGTATCTACCGTATCCAATACCGTATGAGACTAAAATACCGTATCTACCGTATCCAATACCGTATCTACTGTATCCAATACCGTATATATTGTATCCAATAATGTATGAGACTAAAATACCGTATCTACCGTATCCAATTCCGTATCTACTGTATCTAATACCGTATATATCGTATCCAAAACCGTATTTACCGTATCCAATACCGTATGAGACTAAAATACCGTATCTACCGTATCTAATACCGTATCTACTGTATCTAATACCGTAAGAGACTTAAATACCGTATCTACCGTATCCAATACCGTATCTACTGTATCTTATACCGTATCTACCGTATCCAATACCGTATCTACTGTATCTAATACCGTAAGAGTTAAAAATACCGTATCTACCGTATCCAATACCGTATCTACCGTATCCAAAACCGTATCTACCGTATCCAATACCGTATGAGACTAAAATACCGTATCTACCGTATCCAATACCGTATCTACTGTATCCAATACCGTATATATCGTATCCAATACCGTATGAGACTAAAATACCGTATCTACCGTATCCAATACCGCGAGAGACTAAAATACCGTATCCAATACCGTAAGAGACAAAAATACCGTATCTACCACATCCAAAACCGTATCTACCGTGTCCAATACCGCATGAGACTAAAATACCGTATCCAATACCGTAAGAGACAAAAATACCGTATCTACCACATCCAATACCGTATATATCGTATCCAATACCGTATCTACTGTATCTAATACCCTAAGAGTTTCAAATACCGTATCTACCGTATCCAATACCGTATCTACTGTATCTTATACCGTATCTACCGTATCCAATACCGTATGAGACTTTAATACCATACACTCTAAAAACAAAAGGGTCTACTTTCGGACGAGACTACTAAAAAATCACTACTATGGACTACTAAAGCACTACTGTCACACTACTAATTCCTTAGTAGCGAATCGGACGAGACTACTAAGAGCTTAGTAGACAGTTTTGTTTTTAGAGTGTATCTACCGTATCCAAAACCGTATCTACCGTATCCAATACCGTATGAGACTAAAATACCGTATCTACCGTATCCAATACCGTATCTACTGTATCCAATACCGTATATATTGTATCCAATAATGTATGAGACTAAAATACCGTATCTACCGTATCCAATTCCGTATCTACTGTATCTAATACCGTATATATCGTATCCAAAACCGTATTTACCGTATCCAATACCGTGTGAGACTAAAATACCGTATCTACCGTATCCAATACCGTATCTACTGTATCTAATACCGTAAGAGACTAAAATACCGTATCTACCGTATCCAATACCGTATCTACAGTATCTTATACCGTATCTACCGTATCCAATACCGTATGAGACTTAAATACCGTATCTATATATGAAGCTTAAATACCGTACCTACCGTATCCAATACCGTATCTACTGTATCTTATACCGTATCTACCGTATCCAATACAGTATGAGACTAAAATACCGTATCTACCGTATCCAATACCGTATCTACTGTATCCAATACCGTATATATCGTATCCAATACCGCATGAGACTAAAATACCGTATCCAATACCGTAAGAGACAAAAATACCGTATCCAATACCGTAAGAGACAAAAATACCGTATCGACCACATCCAATACCGTATATATCGTATCCAATACCGTATCTACTGTATCTAATACCCTAAGAGTTTCAAATACCGTATCTACCGTATCCAATACCGTATCTACTGTATCTAATACTGTAAGAGTTAAAAATACCGTATCTACCGTATCCAATACCGTATCTACCGTATCCAAAACCGTATCTACCGTATCCAATACCGTATGAGACTAAAATACCGTATCTACCGTATCCAATACCGTATCTACTGTAACCAATACCGTATATATCGTATCCAATACCGTATGAGACTAAAATACCGAATCTACCGTATCCAATACCGTATCTACCGTATCCAATACCGTACCTACCGTATCCAATACCGTATGAACTAAAATACCGTATCCAATACCGTATCTACCGTATCTACCGTATCCAATACCGCATGAGACTAAAATACCGTATCCAATACCGTAAGAGACAAAAATACCGTATCCACCGTATCCAATACCGTATCTACTGTATCCAATACCGTATCTACGGTATCTTATACTGTATCTACCGTATCCAATACCGTATATATCGTATCCAATACCGTATGAGACTAAAATACCGTACCTACCGTATCCAATACCGTATGAACCAAAATACCGTATCCAATACCGTATCTACCGTATCTACCGTATCCAATACCGCATGAGACTAAAATACCGTATCCAACACCGTAAGAGACAAAAATACCGTATCTACCAAATCCAATACCGTATCTACCGTATACAATAACGCTTGAGACTAAAATACCGTATCCAATACCGTATCTACCAAATCCAATACCGTACCAACCGTATCCAATACCGTATGAACTAAAATACCGTATCCAATACCGTATCTACCAAATCTATCGTATCCAATACCGTACCTACCGTATCCAATACCGTATGAACTAAAATACCGTATCCAATACCGTATCTACCGTATCTACCGTATCCAATACCGCATTAGACTAAAATACCGTATCCAATACCGTAAGAGACAAAAATACCGTATCTACCACATCCAACACCGTATACATCGTATCCAATACCGTATCTACTGTATCTAATACCCTAAGAGTTTCAAATACCGTATCTACCGTATCCAATACCGTATCTACTGTATCTAATACTGTAAGAGTTAAAAATACCGTATCTACCGTATCCAATACCGTATCTACCGTATCCAAAACCGTATCTACCGTATCCAATACCGTATGAGACTAAAATACCGTATCTACCGTATCCAATACCGTATCTACTGTATCCAATACCGTATATATCGTATCCAATACCGTATGAGACTAAAATACCGAATCTACCGTATCCAATACCGTATCTACCGTATCCAATACCGTACCTACCGTATCCAATACCGTATGAACTAAAATACCGTATCCAATACCGTATCTACCGTATCTACCGTATCCAATACCGCATGAGACTAAAATACCGTATCCAATACCGTAAGAGACAAAAATACCGTATCCACCGTATCCAATACCGTATCTACTGTATCCAATACCGTATCTACGGTATCTTATACTGTATCTACCGTATCCAATACCGTATATATCGTATCCAATACCGTATGAGACTAAAATACCGTACCTACCGTATCCAATACCGTATGAACCAAAATACCGTATCCAATACCGTATCTACCGTATCCAATACCGCATGAAACTAAAATACCGTATCCAACACCGTAAGAGACAAAAATACCGTATCTACCAAATCCAATACAGTATCTACCGTATACAATACCGCTTGAGACTAAAATACCGTATCCAATACCGTATCTACCAAATCCAATACCGTACCTACCGTATCCAATACCGTATGAACTAAAATACCGTATCCAATACCGTATCTACCGTATCTACCGTATCCAATACCGCATGAGACTAAAATACCGTATCCAATACCGTAAGAGACAAAAATACCGTATCTACCACATCCAATACCGTATATATCGTATCCAATACCGTATCTACTGTATCTAATACCCTAAGAGTTTCAAATACCGTATCTACCGTATCTACCGTATCCAATACCGTAAGAGACAAAAATACCGTATCTACCACATCCAATACCGTATATATCGTATCCAATACCGTATCTACTGTATCTAATACCCTAAGAGTTCCAAATACCGTATCTACCGTATCCAATACCGTATCTACTGTATCTTCTAACGTATCTACCGTATCCAATACCGTATGAGACTTAAATACCATATCTACCGTATCCAAAACCGTATCTACCGTATCCAATACCGTATGAGACTAAAATACTGTATCTACCGTATCCAATACCGTATCTACTGTATCCAATACCGTATATATCGTATCCAATACCGTATGAGACTAAAATACCGTATCTACCGTATCCAATACCGCATGAGACTAAAATACCGTATCCAATACCGTAAGAGACAAAAATACCGTATCTACAACATCCAACACCGTATCTACCTTATCCAATACCGCATGAGACTAAAATACCGTATCCAATACCGTAAGAGACAAAAATACCGTATCTACCACATCCAATACCGTATATATCGTATCCAATACCGTATGAGACTCAAACACCGTATCTACCGTATCCAATACCGTATGAGACTAAAATACCACATCTACCGTATCCAATACCGTATCTACCGTATCCAATACCGTATGAACCAAAATACCGTATTTAATATCGTATCTACCGTATCCAATACCGCATGAGAATAAAATACCGTATCCAATACCGTAAGAGACAAAAATACCGTATCTACCACATCCAAAACCGTATCTACCGTATCAAATACCGTATGAGACTAAAATACCGTATCTAACGTATCCAATACCGTATCTACTGTATCCAATACCGTATATATCGTATCCAATACCGTGTCTACTGTATCTAATACCGTAAGAGACAAAAATACCGTATCTACCGTATCCAATACCGTATCTACTGTATCTTATAACGTAAGAGTTTAAAAAACCGTATCTACCGTATCCAATACCGTATCTACTGTATCTTATACCGTATCTACCGTATCCAATACCGTATGAGACTTAAATACCGTATCTACCGTATCCAATACCGTATCTACTGTATCTTATACCGTATCAACCGTATCCAATACCGTATGAGACTTAAATACCGTATCTACCGTATCCAATACCGTATCTACTGTATCTAATACCGTATATATCGTATCCAAAACCGTATATATCGTATCCAAAACCTTATTTACCGTATCCAATACCGTATGAGACTTAAATACCGTATCTACCGTATCCAATACCGTATCTACTTTATCTAATACTGTATGAGACTAAAATACCGTATCTACCGTATCCAATACCGCATGAGACTAAAATACCGTATCCAATACCGCAAGAGACAAAAATACCGTATCTACCACATCCAATACCATATATATCGTATCCAATACCGTATGAGACTAAAACACCGTATCTACCGTATCCAATAGCGTATGAGACTAAAATACCATATCTACCGTATCCAAAACCGTATCTACCGTATCCAATACCGTATGAGACTAAAATACCATATCTACCGTATCCAATACCGTATCTACCGTATCCAATACCGTATGAGACTAAAATACCATATCTACCGTATCCAATACCGTATCTACCACATCCAATACCATATATATCGTATCCAATACCGTATGAGACTAAAACACCGTATCTACCGTATCCAATACTGTATGAGACTAAAATACCATATCTACCGTATCCAAAACCGTATCTACCGTATCCAATACCGTATGAGACTAAAATACCATATCTACCGTATCCAATACCGTATCTACCGTATCCAATACCGTATGAGACTAAAATACCATATCTACCGTATCCAAAACCGTATCTACCGTATCCAATACCGTATGAGACTAAAATACCGTATCTAACGTATCCAATACCGTATCTACTGTATCCAATACCGTATATACCGTATCCAATACCGTGTTTACTGTATCTAATACCGAAGAGACAAAAATACCGTATCTACCGTTTCCAATACCGTATCTACTGTATCTTATAACGTAAGAGTTTAAAATACCGTATCTACCGTATCCAATACCGTATCTACTGTATCTTATACCGTATCTACCGTATCCAATACCTTATGAGACTTAAATACCGTATCTACCGTATCCAATACCGTATCTACTGTATCTTATACCGTATCTACCGTATCCAATACCGTATGAGACTTAAATACCATATCTACCGTATCGAAAACCGTATCTACCGTATCCAATACCGTATGAGACTAAAATACTGTATCTACCGTATCCAATACCGTATCTACTGTATCCAATACTGTATATATCGTATCCAATACCGCATGAGACTAAAATACCGTATCCAATACCGTAAGAGACAAAATTACCGTATCTACCACATCCAATACCGTATATATCGTATCCAATACCGTATGAGACTCAAACACCGTATCTACCGTATCCAATACCGTATAAGACTAAAATACCACATCTACCGTATCCAATACCGTATCTACCGTATCCAATACCGTATGAACTAAAATACCGTATTTAATACCGTATCTACCGTATCCAATACCGCATGAGAATAAAATACCGTATCCAATACCGTATGAGACTAAAATACCATATCTACCGTATTCAAAACCGTATCTACCGTATCCAATACCGTATGAGACTAAAACACCGTATCTACCGTATCCAATACCGTATCTACCGTATCTACTGTATCTTATACCGTATCTACCGTATCCAATACCGTATGAGACTAAAATACCGTATCTACCGCATCTAATACCGTATCTACTGTATCTAATACCGTAAGAGTTTAAAATACCGTATCTACCGTATCCAATACCGTATCTACTGTATCTTATAACGTATCTACCGTATCCAATACCGTATGAGACTAAAATACCGTATCTACCGCATCCAATACCGTATCTACTGTATCCAATACCGTATATATCGTATCCAATACCGTATTAGATTAAAATACCGTATCTACCGTATCCAATACCGCATGAGACTAAAATACCGTATCCAATACCGTAAGAGACAAAAATACCGTATCTATCACATCCAATACCGTATATATCGTATCCAATACCGTACGAGACTAAAACACCGTATCTACCGTATCCAATACCGTATGAGACTAAAATACCATATCTACCGTATTCAAAACCGTATCTACCGTATCCAATACCGTATGAGACTTAAATACCGTATCTACCGTATCCAATACCGTATCTACTGTATCTTATACCGTATCAACCGTATCCAATACCGTATGAGACTTAAATACCGTATCTACCGTATCCAATACCGTATCTACTTTATCTAATACTGTATGAGACTAAAATACCGTATCTACCGTATCCAATACCACATGAGACTAAAATACCGTATCCAATACCACAAGAGACAAAAATACCGTATCTACCACATCCAATACCATATATATCGTATCCAATACCGTATGAGACTAAAACACCGTATCTACCGTATCCAATAGCGTATGAGACTAAAATACCATATCTACCGTATCCAAAACCGTATCTACCGTATCCAATACCGTATGAGACTAAAATACCATATCTACCGTATCCAATACCGTATCTACCGTATCCAATACCGTATGAGACTAAAATACCATATCTACCGTATCCAATACCGTATCTACCACATCCAATACCATATATATCGTATCCAATACCGTATGAGACTAAAACACCGTATCTACCGTATCCAATACTGTATGAGACTAAAATACCATATCTACCGTATCCAAAACCGTATCTACCGTATCCAATACCGTATGAGACTAAAATACCGTATCTAACGTATCCAATACCGTATCTACTGTATCCAATACCGTATATACCGTATCCAATACCGTGTTTACTGTATCTAATACCGAAGAGACGAAAATACCGTATCTACCGTTTCCAATACCGTATCTACTGTATCTTATACCGTATCTACCGTATCCAATACCTTATGAGACTTAAATACCGTATCTACCGTATCCAATACCGTATCTACTGTATCTTATACCGTATCTACCGTATCCAATACCGTATGAGACTTAAATACCATATCTACCGTATCGAAAACCGTATCTACCGTATCCAATACCGTATGAGACTAAAATACTGTATCTACCGTATCCAATACCGTATCTACTGTATCCAATACTGTAGATATCGTATCCAATACCGCATGAGACTAAAATACCGTATCCAATACCGTAAGAGACAAAATTACCGTATCTACCACATCCAATACCGTATATATCGTATCCAATACCGTATGAGACTCAAACACCGTATCTACCGTATCCAATACCGTATGAGACTAAAATACCACATCTACCGTATCCAATACCGTATCTACCGTATCCAATACCGTATGAACTAAAATACCGTATTTAATACCGTATCTACCGTATCCAATACCGCATGAGAATAAAATACCGTATCCAATACCGTAAGAGACAAAAATACCGTATCTACCACATCCAAAACCGTATCTACCGTATCCAATACCTAATGAGACTAAAATACCGTATCTACCGTATCCAAAACCGTATCTACCGTATGCAATACCGTATATATCGTAGCCAATACCTTATATACCGTATCCAATACCGTGTCTACTGTATCAAATCCCGTAAGAGACAAAAATACAGTATCTACCGTATCCAATACCGTATGAGACTAAAATACCGTATCTACCGTATCCAATACCGTATATATCGTATCCAATACCGTATTAGACTTAAATACCGTATCTACCGTATCCAATACCGTATCTACTGTATCTTATAACGTATCTACCGTATCCAATACCGTATGAGACTAAAATACCGTATCTACCGCATCCAATACCGTATCTACTGTATCCAATACCGTATATATCGTATCCAATACCGTATTAGATTAAAATACCGTATCTACCGTATCCAATACCGCATGAGACTAAAATACCGTATCCAATACCGTAAGAGACAAAAATACCGTATCTATCACATCCAATACCGTATATATCGTATCCAATACCGTACGAGACTAAAACACCGTATCTACCGTATCCAATACCGTATGAGACTTAAATACCGTATCTACCGTATCCAATACCGTATCTACTGTATCCCATACCTTATCTACGGTATCTTATACTGTATCTACCGTATCCAATACCGTATCTACCGTATCCAATACCGTATCTACTGTATCTTATACCGTATCTACCGTATCCAATACCGTATCTACTGTATCTTATACCGTATCTACGGTATCCAATACCGTATCTACTGTATCCAATACCGTATCTACGGTATCTTATACTGTATCTACCGTATCCAATACAATATATATCGTATCCAATACCGTATGAGATTAAAATACCGTATCTACCGTATCCAATACCGCATGAGACTAAAATACCGTATCCAATACCGTAAGAGACAAAAATACCGTATCTATCACATCCAATACCGTCTGAGACTAAAATACCGTAACTACTGTATCTTATACTGTATCTACCGTATCCAATACCGTATGTATCGTATGCAATACCGTATGAACTAAAATACCGTATCCAATACCGTATCTACCGTATCCAATACCGCATGAGACTAAAATACCGTATCCAATACCGTAAGAGACAAAAATACCGTATGCAATACCGTATGAACTAAAATACCACATTCTTAACCGTATCTACCGTATCCAATACCGCATGAGACTAAAATACCGTATCCAATACCGTAAGAGACAAAAATACCGTATGCAATACCGTAAGAACTAAAATACCACATTCTAAACCGTATCTACCTTATACAATACCGCATGAGACTAAAATACCGTATCTACCGTATCCAATACCGGGTATGCCGTATCCAATACCTTACATACCGTATCCAATACCGTATCTACTGTATCCAATACCTAATGAGACTAAAATACCATACCTACCGTATCCAAAACCGTATCTACCGTATCCAATACCGTATGAGACTAAAATACCGTATCTACCGTATCCAATACCGTATCTACTGTATCTAATACCGTATCTATCGTATCCAAAACCGTATTTAACGTATCCAATACCGTACGAGACCGATAGCCAATAGCGTAACTACTGTATCTAATACCGTATCTACCGTATCCAATACCGTAAGAGACTAAAATACCGTATCTACTGTATCTTATACTGTATCTACCGTATCCAATACCGTATGTATCGTATCCAATACCGTATGAGACTAAAATACCGTATCTACTGTATCTTATACTGTATCTAACTTTATCAATACCGTATGTATCGTATCCAATACCGTATGAGACTAAAATTCCGTATCTACCGTATGCAATACCGTATGAACTAAAATACCGTATCTACCGAATCCAATACCTAATGAGACTAAAATACCGTATCTACCGTATCCAATACCGTGTATACCGTATCCAATACCTTATATACCGTATCCAATACCGTATCTACTGTATCCAATACCTAATGAGACTAAAATACCATACCTACCGTATCCAAAACCGTATCTACCGTATCCAATACCGTATGAGATTAAAATACCGTATCTAACGTATCTTAAACCGTATTTAACGTATTCAATACCGTATGAGACCTCAATACCGTATCTATCGTATCCAATACCGTATGAGACTAAAATACCGTACCTACCGTATCCAAAACCGTATTTACCGTATCCAATACCGTACGAGACTAAAATACTGTATCTACCGTAACCAATAGCGTAACTACTGTATCTAATACCGTATCTACCGTATCCAATACCGTATGAGACTAAAATACCGTATCTACTGTATCTTATACTGTATCTACCGTATCAAATACCGTATGTATCGTATCCAATACCGTATGAGACTAAAATACCGTATCTACCGTATCCAATACCGCATATATCGTATCCATTACCGTATGAGACAAAAATACCGTATCTACCGTATCAAATACCGTATATATCGTATCCAATACCGTATGAGACTAAAATACCGTATCTACTGTATCTTATACTGTATCTACCGTATCAAATACCGTATGTATCGTATCCAATACCGTATGAGACTAAAATACCGTATCTACCGTATCCAATACCGCATATATCGTATCCATTACCGTATGAGACTAAAATACCGTATCTACCGTATCCAAAACCGTGTATGCCGTATCCAATACCTTACATACCGTATCCAATACCGTATCTACTGTATCCAATACCTAATGAGACTAAAATACCATACCTACCGTATCCAAAACCGTATCTATCGTATCCAATACCGTATGAGACTAAAATACCGTATCTACCGTATCCAATACCGTATCTACTGTATCTAATACCGTATCTATCGTATCCAAAACCGTATTTACCGTATCAAATACCGTACGAGACTAAAATACTGTATCTACCGTAACCAATACCGTATATATCGTATCCAATACCGTATGAGAATAAAATACCGTATCTACCGTATCTAATACCGTATCTACTGTATCTAATACCGTATCTATCGTATCCAAAACCGTATTTAACGTATCCAATACCGTACGAGACCGATAGCCAATAGCGTAACTACTGTATCTAATACCGTATCTACCGTATCCAATACCGTAAGAGACTAAAATACCGTATCTACTGTATCTTATACTGTATCTACCGTATCCAATACCGTATGTATCGTATCCAATACCGTATGAGACTAAAATACCGTATCTACTGTATCTTATACTGTATCTAACGTTATCAATACCGTATGTATCGTATCCAATACCGTATGAGACTAAAATACCGTATCTACCGTATGCAATACCGTATGAACTAAAATACCGTATCTACCGAATCCAATACCTAATGAGACTAAAATACCGTATCTACCGTATCCAATACCGTGTATACCGTATCCAATACCTTATATACCGTATCCAATACCGTATCTACTGTATCCAATACCGTATGAGATTAAAATACCGTATCTAACGTATCTTAAACCGTATTTAACGTATTCAATACCGTATGAGACCTCAATACCGTATCTATCGTATCCAATACCGTATGAGACTAAAATACCGTACCTACCGTATCCAAAACCGTATTTACCGTATCCAATACCGTACGAGACTAAAATACTGTATCTACCGTAACCAATAGCGTAACTACTGTATCTAATACCGTATCTACCGTATCCAATACCGTATGAGACTAAAATACCGTATCTACCGTATCCAATACCGCATATATCGTATCCATTACCGTATGAGACAAAAATACCGTATCTACCGTATCAAATACCGTATATATCGTATCCAATACCGTATGAGACTAAAATACCGTATCTACTGTATCTTATACTGTATCTACCGTATCAAATACCGTATATATCGTATCCAATACCGTACGAGACTAAAATACCGTATCTACTGTATCTTATACTGTATCTACCGTATCAAATACCGTATGTATCGTATCCAATACCGTATGAGACTAAAATACCGTATCTACCGTATCCAATACCGCATATATCGTATCCATTACCGTATGAGACTAAAATACCGTATCTACCGTATCCAAAACCGTGTATGCCGTATCCAATACCTTACATACCGTATCCAATACCGTATCTACTGTATCCAATACCGTATCTATCGTATCCAAAACCGTATTTACCGTATCAAATACCGTACGAGACTAAAATACTGTATCTACCGTAACCAATACCGTATCTACTGTATCTAATACCGTATCTATCGTATCCAAAACCGTATCTATCGTATCCAATACCGTATGAGACTAAAATACCGTATCTACCGTATCCAATACCGTATCTACTGTATCTAATACGGTATCTATCGTATCCAAAACCGTATTTACCGTATCAAATACCGTACGAGACTAAAATACTTTATCTACCGTAACCAATACCGTATATATCGTATCCAATACCGTATGAGAATAAAATACCGTATCTACCGTATCTTATACTGTATCTACCATATGAAATACCGTATGTATCGTATCCAATACCGTATGAGACAAAAATACCGTATCTACCGTATCCAATACCGTATATATCGTTTCCAATACCGTATGAGACTAAAATACCGTATCTACTGTATCTTATACTGTATCTACCGTATCCAATACCGTATGTATCGTATTCAATACCGTATGAGACTAAAATACCGTATCTTCCGTATGCAATACCGTATGAACTAAAATACCGTATCCAATACCGTATCTACCATATCCAATACCATATCTAGCGTATCCAATACGGTATATACCGTATCCAATACCGTTTGAGACTTAAATGCCGTATTTACCGTATCCAATACCGAAAGAGACAATAATTACGTATCTACCGTATCCAAATCTTCTGTTTCTTATACCGTATCTATCTTATCCAATGCCGTATATATCGGATCCAATACCGTATGAGACTAAATTACCGTATCTACCGTATCCAATACCGTATCTACCGTATCCAATACCTAATGAGACTTAAATACCGTATCTACCGTATCCAAAACCGTATCTACCGTATCCAATACCGTATGAGACCAAAATACCGTTTCTTCCATATTCAATACCGTATGAGACTAAAATACCGTTTCTACCGTATCCAATATCGTATCTACCGTATCTTATACCGTATCTACCGTATCTTATACCGTATCTACCGTATCCAATACCGTAAGAGACAAAAATACCGCATCTACCGTATCCAAAACCGTATCTACCGTATCCAAAACCGTATCTACTGTATCTAATACCGTAAGAGAGATAAAAAGTCTTCCGTTAGATATCCGATCGGTCATTTCAACACATCAAATATGTCAAATGGGGTCTATTCTACAACCTCATTGTCAGAATCGACCCACCCGTAACCGATCGGTATCCGAAAAGAAAGAAAATATATTGTGTCTCATACCGTATCTACCGAATCCAATACCGTATGAGACTAAAATACCGTTTCTACCGTATCCAATACCGTATCTACCGTATCCAATACCGTATGAGACCAAAATACCGTTTCTACCATATCCAATACCGTATGAGACTGAAATACCATATCTACCGTATCCAATACCGTATGAAACTAAAATACTGTATCTACCGTATCCAATACCGTATCTACCGTATCCAATACCGTATCTACCGTATTTAATAACGTATGAGACTAAAATACCGTATCAACCGTATCCAATACCGTATCTACCGTATCCAATACCGTATGAGACTAAAATACCATATCTACCGTATCCAAAACCGTATCTACCGTATCCAATACCGTATGAGACTAAAATACCGTATCTACCGTATCCAATACCGTATCTACCGTATCCAGTACCGTATCTACCGTATCCAATACCGTATGAGACTAAAATACCGTATCTACCGTATCCAATACCGTATCTACGGTATCTTATACCGTATCTACCGTATCCAATACCGTATGAGACTTAAATACCGTAACTACCGTATCCAATACCGCATGAGACTAAAATACCGTATCCAATACCGTAAGAGACAAAAATACCGTATCTACCACATCCAAAACCGTATCTACCGTATACAATACCGCATGAGACTAAAATACCGTATCCAAAACCGTATCTACCGTATGCAATACCGTATATACCGTATCCGTACCTTATATACCGTATCCAATACCGGATCAACCGCATCCAAAACCTTATCTACCGTATACAATACCGCATGAGACTAAAATACCGTATCTACCGTATCCAATACCTAATGAGACTAAAATACCGTATCTACCGTATTCAATGCCGTATGAGACTAAAATACCGTATCTACCGTATCCAATGCCGTATGAGACTAAAATACCGTATCTACCGTATCCAATACCGTATGAACTAAAATACCGTATCCAATACCGCATGAGACGACAATACCGTATCCAATACCGTATGAGACAAAAATACCGTATCTACCGTATCCAGTACCGTATCTACTGAATCTTATACCGTATCTACCGTATCCAATACCGTATGAGACAAAAATACCGTATCTACCGTATCCAGTACCGTATCTACTGAATCTTATACCGTATCTACCGTATCCAATACCGTAAGAGACAAAAATACCGTATCTACCGCATCCAAAACCGTATCTAACGTAAACAATTCCGCATGAGAATAAAATACCGTATCTACCGTATCCAATACCGTATGAACTAAAATACCGTATCCAATACCGTATATACCGTATCCAATACCGCATGAAACTAAAATACCGTATCCAATACCGTATGAGACAAAAATTCCGTATCTACCGTATCCAGTACCGTATCAACAGTATCAACCGTATCTTAAACCGTATTTACCGTATCCAATACCGTATGAGACTAAAATACCGTATCCACCGTATCCAATACCGTATCTACCGTATCCAATACCGCTTGAGACTAAAATACCGTATCCAATACCGTATGAGACAAGAATACTAAATCTACCGTATCCAATACCGTACGAGACAAAAATACCGTACCTATTGCATCCAAAACCGTAGCTACCGTATACAATACCGCATGAGACTAAAATAACGTATCTACCGTATCCAATACCTAATGAGACTAAAATACCGTATCTACAGTATCTAAAACCGTATCTACCGTATCCAATACCGTATGAGACTAAAATACCGTATCTACCGTATCCAATGCCGTATGAGACTAAAATACCGTATCTACCGTATCTAATACCGTATCTACCGTATGTAATACCGTATGAACTAAAATACCGTATCCAATGCCGCATGAGACGAAAATACCGTATCCAATAACTCATGAGACAAAAATACCGTATCTACCGTATCCAGTACCGTATCTACTGTATCTTATACCGTATCTACCGTATCCAATACCGTAGGAGACAAAAATACCGTATCTACCG
Organism: Ceriodaphnia dubia; assembly: GCA_022539655.2. Taxonomy (NCBI): domain Eukaryota; kingdom Metazoa; phylum Arthropoda; class Branchiopoda; order Diplostraca; family Daphniidae; genus Ceriodaphnia; species Ceriodaphnia dubia. The sequence continues at coordinate 178,720 of JAKUCG020000037.1, forward strand.
CATCCAAAACCGTATCTAACGTACACAATACCGCATGAGACTAAAATACCGTATCCAATACCGTATGAGACAAAAATACCGTCTCTACCGTATCCAATACCGTATAAACCGTATCCAATACCTTATATACCGTATCCAATACCGTATCTACCGTATCCAACACCATTTATATCGTATCCAATACCGTATGAGACTAAAATACCGTATCTACCACATCCAAAACCGTATATACCGTATACAATACCGCATGAAACTAAAATACCGTATCCAATACCGTATGAGACAAAAATACCGTATCTACCGTATCTACCGTATCCAATACCGTATAAACCGTATCCAATACCTTATATACCGTATCCAATACCGTATCTACCGTATCCAACACCGTTTATATCGTATCCAATACCGTATGAGACTAAAATACCGTATCTACCACATCCAAAACTGTATATACCGTATACAATACCGCATGAAACTAAAATACCGTATCCAATACCGTATGAGACAAAAATACCGTATCTACCGTATCCAATACCGTTTATATCGTATCCAATACCGTATGAGACTAAAATACCGTATCTACCGTATCCAATACCGTATGAGACCTAAATACCGTATCTACCGTATCCAATACCGTAACTACTGTATCCAAAACCGTATATACCGTATCCAATACCGTTAGAGTCAAAAATACCGTATCTACCGTATCCAATACCTAATGAGACTAAAATACCATATCTACCATATCCAGAACCGTATCTACTGTATCCAATACCGTATCTACTGTATCCAAAACCGTATATACCGTATCCAATACCGTTAGAGTCAAAAATACCGTATCTACCGTATCCAATACCTAATGAGACTAAAATACCATATCTACCATATCCAGAACCGTATCTACTGTATCCAATACCGTACCTACCGTATCCAATACCGTATCTACAGTATCCAAAACCGTATCTACAGTATCTAATACCGTAAGAGAGTTAAAAATTCTTCCGTTAGATATCCGATCCGTCATTTCAACACATCAAATGTGTCAAATAGGTCCTATTCTACAATCTCCCTGTCAGAAATCGACCCACCCGCAACCGATCGGTATCCGAAAATAAGAAAATTGAACTATACAGTGGGAAAACAGACTGATCCATGGATTGCAATTTTCCTACGATAAAAATTCTTCCGTTTTATATCCGATTGGTCATTTCAACACAACAAATGTGTCAAAAATGGTCCATTCTACAACCTCATTGTCAAAAATCGACCCACCCGCAACCGATCGGTATCCGAAAATAAGAAAATTGAACTATGCGGTGGGAAAACCAACTGATCCATGGCTTGCAAATTTCCTACGATAAAAATTCTTCCGTTACATTTCCGATCGGTCATTTCAACACATCAAATGTGTCAAATAGGGTCTATTCTACAATCTCCCAGTCAGAAATCGACCCACCCTCAACCGATCGGTATCCGAAAATAAGAAAATTGAATTACCGTATCTACTGTATATCATACCGTATCTACCGAATCCAATACCGTATCTACCGTATGCAATACAGTATGAGACTAAAATACCGTATTTACCGTAAACAATACCGTAAGAGACTAAAATACCGTATCTACCGTATCCAAAACCGTATCTACCGTATGCAATACAGTATGAGACTAAAATACCGTATTTACCGTATCCAATACCGTAAGAGACAAAAATACCGTATCTACCGTATCCAGTACCGTATCTACCGTATGCGATACCGTATGAGACTAAAATACCGTATTTACCATATCCAATACCGTAAGTAACAAAAATACCGTATCTACCGTATCCAGTACCGTATCTCCCGTATGCAATACCGTATGAGATTAAAATACCGTATCTACCGTATCCAATACCGTATCTACTGTATCTAATACCGTAAGAGAGATAAAAGTTCTTCCGTTAGATATCCGATCCGTCATTTCAACACATCAAATGTGTCAAAAAGGGTCCATTCTCAACCTCAAAAATTGGCCCCACCCGTAACCGATCGGTATCCGAAAATAAGAAAATTGAACTACCGTATCTACTGAATCCAAAACAGTATCTACCGTATGTAATACCGTATCAGACTAAAATACCGTATTTACCGTATCCAATACCGTAAGAGACAAAAGTACCGTATCAAGTACCGTATCTAACGTATGCAATACCGTATATACCGTATCCAATACCGTATGAGATTAAAATAACGTATCTACCGTATCCAATACCGTATCTACTGTATCTAATACCGTATCTTCCGTATCGCATACCGTATCCAATACCGTATGAGACTTAAATACCGTATCTACCGTATCCAATACCGAATGAGACTAAAATACCGTTTCTACCGTATCCAATACCGAGAGAGACAAAAATACCGTATCTACCGTATCCAAAACCGTTTCTACTGTATCTAATACAGTAAGAGAGATAGAAATTCTTCCGTTAGATATCCGATCCGTCATTTCAACACATCAAATGTGTCCAAAAGGGTCCATTCTACAACCTCATTGTCAAAAATCGACCCAACCGCAACCGATCGGTATCCGAAAATAAGAAAATTGAACTACCGTATCTACTGTATCTCATATCGTATCTACCGAATCCAATACCGTATGAGACTAAAATACCGTATTTACCGTATCCAATACCGTAAAAGACAAAAATACCGTATCTATCGTATCCAGTACCGTACCTACTGTATCTTATACCGTATTTAACGTTTTCAATATCGTATAAGACCAGAATACCATATCTACCATCTACAAAACCGTATCTACCGTATGCAATACCGTATGAGACTAAAATACCGTATCCAATACCGTATGAGACTTTAATACAGTATCTACCGTAATTAATACCAAATATACCGTATCCAATACCGTATGAGAATAAAATACCGTTTCTACCGTATCCAATACCGTATATACCGTATCCAATACCTTATCTACCGTATCCAATACCGTATGAGACCAAAATACCGTTTCTACCATATCCAATACCGTATGAGACTGAAATACCGTATCTACCGTATCCAATACCGTGTATACCGTATCCAATACCTTATATACCGTATCCAATACCGTATCTACTGTATCCAATACCTAATGAGACTAAAATACCATACCTACCGTATCCCAAACCGTATCAACCGTACCTACCGTATCTAAAACCGTATATATCGTATCCAATACCGTTTGAGACTTAAATACCGTATCTCCGTATCCAATACCGTATTTACTGTATCTCATTCCGTAAGCGACAATAATACCGTATCTACCGTATCCAATACTGTATCTACTGTATCTAATACCGTAAGAGACAAAAATACCGTATCTACCGTATCCAATACCTAATGAGACTAAAATACCATATCTACCGTATCCAAAACCGTATCTACCGTATCCAATACCGTATCTATTGTATCTTATAGAGTATCTACCGTATCCAATACCGTATGAGACAAAAATACCGTATCTACCGTATCCAGTACCGTATCTACTGTATCTTATACCGTATATACCGTATATAATACCGTATGAGACCAAAATACCGTTTCTACCGTATCCAATACCGTATGAAACTAAAATACCGTATCAACTGTATCCAATACCGTATCTACTGTATCTTATACCGTATCTACCGTATTCAATACCGTATGAGACTTAAATACCGTATCTACCGTATCCAATACCGTATGAGACTAAAATACCGTATTTACCGTATTTAATACCAAATGTACCGTATCCAATACCGTATGAGAATAAAATACCGTTTCTACCGTATCTTATACCGTATCTACCGTATCCAGTACCGTATCTACCGTATACAATACCGTATGAGACCTTAATACCGTATCTACCGTATCCAATACCGTAAGAGACAAAAATACCGTATCTACCGTTTCAAATACCGTATCTACCGTATGCAATACCGTATATACCGTATCTAATACCGTATGAGACCTCAATACCGTATCTACCGTATCCAAAACCATATTTGACGTTTCCAATACCGAATGAGATTAAAATACCATATCTACCATATCCAAAACCGTATCTACTGTATCCAATACCGTATCTACTGTATCTTATACCATATCTACCGTATCCAATACCGTATATATCGTATCCAATACCGTATGAAATAAAAATACCGTATCTACCGTATGAAAAACCGCATGAACTATAATACCGTATCCAATACCGTATGAGACTTAAAAACCGTTTCTACAATATCCAATACCGCATCAGACTTAAATACCGTACCTACCGTATCCAATACCGAATCTACCGTATCCAATACCGTAAGAAACAAAAATCCCGTATCTACCGTATCCAATACCGTATTTTTCGTATCCAATACCGTATCTACCGTATCCAATACCGTATATACCGTATCCAATACCGTATGAGACTTAAATACCGTATTGACCGTATCCAGTACCGAAAGAGACAAAAATTACGTATCTACCGTATCTGTTAGAAAACCAAACATTTTCGTAACTTTCGGGCCTGACGTAAAATCGGCCTAGGGCGACGCGAGCTACGGAGACTGTCGGACAACCCCCCTTTTCCGAAAGGAAATTATGGAGGGGGGGTACGAAGCGGCCATTACGTAATAATGGCACGAAAAATTAGTGTGTGAAAACCGACAGTGACGACGACACGTCTCCGCGGCCGTGTTCCGTTTCTTTTTCACCTTACTTTCCTATCTTGTCTATTTTTTCCTCTAAAAATTGCTGCAATAAAGTCTGACGCCGTCCCGTCATTTCGCTGCGGCAAATTCGTGTCTCTCGTCTTATTTACGCCAAACACGTTAGGCACGGTTGGCAACATTTTGGTGCATCGACCGGGAAATACCCGACACGCTGTTTCGTCGGCCATTTCTGTGTTAAACGTGTTTCGTATCCGTGTGTATCATCGCCACCCCACTTGGTAACTCGAAATTGCGTTATTTGCTGTTTGATATCCACAGTCCCGTAACGTTTAACTACCATTGAGAGTGTGTGCGATTTATTTGGAGTTTGTTTAGCTCTCTGGCCTCTCATGTGCTCGTCCAACGCACGCCGGAATCGGTTACTCGAACACTTTCTCGTCGTATTGGTGCTATCGTTTAATTTACTTGCGCCGTGGAGGGCTCGCCATGTGCTCGACGCACAAAGTCATTCACACAAGTATTTAATAGTGCCATCGTATGTAAGCCTATGACTTTTGGTGTGTTAGTCTCGTTTATGTGCTCGGTGCGCATTAGTCTTTCCCATCAAAGTTATTTTTCCATTTTGTCCGACGTTTACTCGTCAATCCGCCCGTTTTAAGTCCCGCGTGGCAGACCGTCTCAACGAACGTTTCGCCTTGTGCTTTGATTTCTACCTCCACCTCTTTATCGTATCGGCCACATCGTTTTTGTTTGCTCCACGTCGAAATCATCTAATCCCGATGGGCAGGTCGAACCAGCCCCCGACCAGGTAGACCGAGATTTTTCGGTTTGACGTAGTCGATTGCAAATTTCGTGACGAGTTATTCGAAACTTGACGACGGTAGCCTTCTTAGGCGGCCCACGTTTAGACGACGATAGCCTTCGTAGGCGGTCTGAGTCGAGCCGACGTTCGCCTTCTTAGGTTGCGGCGACGGTGAGTTGCGACGACACTCGTTCGGTATTTCGACTTAACGTCACTTGATTCGGACATGGCAGCAGCCATGCCGGAAGCTACGCTACCAGATATCGACGAAGGAGACGAAGACGCAGCGTGGAGAGTGGAAAGCGATCCAGTACGACTGAAAATTTATCGCACTGAAGGAAAAGGGAGTCACATTAAAGCTACTAAGACGGCGTACTCCGCTATTCGTATAGGAGAAAACAGTCAGGTGGTTCGAGACCTCCGTAAAAAGGTTGTTGATTGGTACGTAAACGTCGTTCAACGTCACGAGCGTTATCTTCAAATCATGGCTCAGCATTCAAAGGACCCCGTAGCAGACAATTGGTTGGGCGAAATATCCAACACGCAAGCTGCCTGCCTTAATGCTATTGACAACTACCTAAAGCGCGCACCCGATCGTTCGACAGCCTCCACCACATCACGTCATTCTTCTCGCCGTTCGAGTGCGTCGTCAGCACGAGCGAAGCTGCAAGAGATCGAGCGTCAGAAAATGTTAACTGAGTTGCTACTGCAGCAAGCGGAAGAAGAGGCAAGCATCCAAGAAGAAGAAGATGCTGCTCTGCGAGAGGTGGCCGACTACAAACGAAAGGTTGCAGCTGAACGAAGGCGGCGTGAACTCCGCGATGAAGTCGAAAAGCAGAGACTTAGTGGCGCCATCCTACGTCAAACGCTTGTGGAGATCGAAGAAGAAGCGTCGTCGTTCGCTCCGCCTCCATCAACCGACGCCGACCGGCCCACTGATTCCACCAGAGACGAGATCGTCATCGACCCACGTAAATCTATGGTGTCGTACTCCCCTAAAAATCGTGTTCATTTTTCTGGCGACAAAGTTGAATCCGTTGCCATCGATCCGCCTTCTGTCGCCGCTCAACCTTCTCAATCTTTTGCACCCGCACTGGTGTCGACGCGACGCCAAATTGGAGGATCGGCCACTCCCGTTTCAAATCTGCTCGCAACGTTTCGTGGATTCGCATCGAGGGCGTTGAATGCTTTCACTCCGAAAAGGCAACGTAGCCCGTCGACTCCCGCCGCCTCAAATTCAGCTAGCAGTCAGCCTACTGCACCAGGTTCATTGGCGCCGACGTCGCCGCAAGCAACGACGTCAATTCCGTTGACAACGAGTGTCTCAATTCCAGCAGCGCCCGTTTCTGCTGTGTCGCCCGCCTTTGCTGTTCCATCCGCTCCAGCAGCGCCCGTTTCTGCTGTGTCGGCCGCTTTTGCTGTTCCATCTGTTCCAGCAGCACTCGTTTCTGCCGTTCCGTCCGCCTCCGCTTCTCCGTTCGTTCCAGCAATGCCGTCCGCACCCGTCGCGCCGCCCGTTTCACGTGGGCCGGCTGGATCGTTTGCCCAGCCGACGAGTTCTACTTATGCTGGCGTTCCGACGACGGGTCTACCGACACTAAATGGGCCGGCTGGAGGACAGTTCCAGCCTAATGGATCGACTTCGGCCAGTTATTTTCATCCACGTACCGATGCTCGGACGCAACCGATGTTTGGTTTTCCAAGTGCACGCACCACGCAGCCGACATCACACGGGCCGGCCGGGCCGTTTATCCCGCCGACGAGTGTTACTGTGCCTCACTACCAACATTTCTTCCCGAATCCAGCGCCTGGACCCGTGAGCACCCCGACTACGCACTTCGTATCATCCGCAAGTAATCCGCCAAATCTATCGGGTGTTTACGCTCCAGACGCTTGGATACATCAGCTGGGCACTCCTTACGCCGTGTCGACTCAATCTTCATTTCGACCACCACGACTAGAGTTACCGAAATTTGATGGTGATCCGAGCACTTGGCCCATGTTTATTCAATCTTTCAAATCGCAGGTGCACGATGCAGCCGCATCCGACGCAGAGCGGTTGACACACTTGCGCGGTTGTTTATCTGTTGAAATTCAAAACAATATTGGAGAAGCCCTTCTCAACCCTGGATTGTACCAGTTCGCCCTAAGTGAGCTTCACCGGAAGTACGGCAATCCTCAAGTCGTCTCGGAATCCTGTACGTCATCACTTCTTAAACTGCAGCCATTTGCCGACGGCGATTACCTGGCGCTACGAGACTTCACAGCCGATCTTCGCTCAGTTGTTGCTACGCTTCAGCTCGGAGGATTTGGGATGGAGTTACAAAGCCTGTCGACGCTCTTTCAACTCGTCGAAAAACTGCCGCCGAAATTGAGGAGCCGTTGGGGAGAAAAAAGCTGGGCGATGCAACCGAAACTTCCGTCCGTCATTGATCTTGATGGTTGGCTCGACGACGTGGCTATGGCCGAGTTTTGTGTTCAATCCGGAGCTTCGTACGATCAGGAGCCGTCGCCGTCTCCGCCGCCGTCGCCATCGCCATCGCCATCGCCATCGCCGGCGCCATCACCGTCGCTCCTATATCATGAGAGTGACAATGCCCCCGAATCCGAATTTTTTGCTTATTTTTTTCTTTTGCCCGAGACCCGTTTTGTCAAATTCCCCGTTTCTCGTTATTATTCACCCGACAAAGAAGCTGTCAACTTAAAACCCTTCGATGCCGCTTCAGGGTTGAACGCCTTCTTCGCCCGGTTTATGGATCCAGCTGAAGTCCCGACCTTCCTTGTCGACACTAACTCGAGTGCTGGCCTAAAGAGATTCACTGGCGAAATCCACCGCTTCGAAATTGGCTTTGCTGCTTGTCCTTTGTCCGTCTGCAGGAACCTTTTGTTGGCCGATAAACCAGATTGGCTAGACCGGACTTTAATTTGGCCAAACGCTGCACGAATGTTGCGCTGGGCAACGGAACCCAGCTTCTTCCGTTTGAACATCATCGTCGGTAATCGGGATGGAGAGATCGAGGCCTCATCAGGACTTCCTTTGATTCGCTCAAATCTCTCCAAAAATTTCATTTATTATCGGCTGTGTAATTTTCCCTCTCTTCCTCAAATGTTTTGGTGTATAACCTTTGTGTTCGTTGCCCGCGACATTGTTTATGTCATCGTCTGTGAATTGCGCTGTACCCTTTTCTCGTTGACAGCGGTTCTCGTGCTCGACGGATGTGTGTGCACAACCCAGTTATGCACAGGGCCGGCAATGTTAGAAAACCAAACATGTTGTAACGATCGGGCCTGACGTTTATTCGGCCTGCGGCGAGACGAGCCACGGAGACTGTCGGACGACCCCCCCTTTTCCGAAAGGGAACGATGGAGGGGGGGTACGAAGCGGCCATTACGTAATAATGGCACGAAAAATTAGTGTGGAAACCGACAGTGACGACGACACGTCTCCGCGGCCGTGTTCCGTCTCTTTTTCACCTTTTCTTTCCTATCGATTCCATTTTTCCCTTCAAAGTTTGTTGCAATAAAGTCTGACGCCGTCCCGTCATTTCGCTGCGGCAAATTCGTGTCTCTCGTCTTAATTCCGCCAAACACGTTAAGCACGGTTGGCAACATTTTGGCAACCAGATGGCAACCATCTACAAAACCGTATCTACCGTATGCAATACCGTATGAACTAAAATACCGTATCCAATACCGTATCTACCGTATCCAATACCGTATCTACCGTATGCAATACCGTATGAGACTAAAATACCGTATCCAATACCGTATGAGACTTTAATACAGTATCTACCGTAATTAATACCAAATATACCGTATCCAATACCGTATGAGAATAAAATACCGTTTCTACCGTATCCAATACCGTATATACCGTATCCAATACCTTATCTACCGTATCCAATACCGTATGAGACCAAAATACCGTTTCTACCATATCCAATACCGTATGAGACTGAAATACCGTATCTACCGTATCCAATACCGTGTATACCGTATCCAATACCTTATATACCGTATCCAATACCGTATCTACTGTATCCAATACCTAATGAGACTAAAATACCATACCTACCGTATCCCAAACCGTATCAACCGTACCTACCGTATCTAAAACCGTATATATCGTATCCAATACCGTTTGAGACTTAAATACCGTATCTCCGTATCCAATACCGTATTTACTGTATCTCATACCGTAAGCGACAATAATACCGTATCTACCGTATCCAATACTGTATCTACTGTATCTAATACCGTAAGAGACAAAAATACCGTATCTACCGTATCCAATACCTAATGAGACTAAAATACCATATCTACCGTATCCAAAACCGTATCTACCGTATCCAATACCGTATCTATTGTATCTTATAGAGTATCTACCGTATCCAATACCGTATGAGACAAAAATACCGTATCTACCGTATCCAGTACCGTATCTACTGTATCTTATACCGTATATACCGTATATAATACCGTATGAGACCAAAATACCGTTTCTACCGTATCCAATACCGTATGAAACTAAAATACCGTATCAACTGTATCCAATACCGTATCTACTGTATCTTATACCGTATCTACCGTATTCAATACCGTATGAGACTTAAATACCGTATCTACCGTATCCAATACCGTATGAGACTAAAATACCGTATTTACCGTATTTAATACCAAATGTACCGTATCCAATACCGTATGAGAATAAAATACCGTTTCTACCGTATCTTATACCGTATCTACCGTATCCAGTACCGTATCTACCGTATACAATACCGTATGAGACCTTAATACCGTATCTACCGTATCCAATACCGTAAGAGACAAAAATACCGTATCTACCGTTTCAAATACCGTATCTACCGTATGCAATACCGTATATACCGTATCTAATACCGTATGAGACCTCAATACCGTATCTACCGTATCCAAAACCATATTTGACGTTTCCAATACCGAATGAGATTAAAATACCATATCTACCATATCCAAAACCGTATCTACTGTATCCAATACCGTATCTACTGTATCTTATACCATATCTACCGTATCCAATACCGTATATATCGTATCCAATACCGTATGAGATAAAAATACCGTATCTACCGTATGAAAAACCGCATGAACTATAATACCGTATCCAATACCGTATGAGACTTAAAAACCGTTTCTACAATATCCAATACCGCATCAGACTTAAATACCGTACCTACCGTATCCAATACCGAATCTACCGTATCCAATACCGTAAGAAACAAAAATCCCGTATCTACCGTATCCAATACCGTATTTTTCGTATCCAATACCGTATCTACCGTATCCAATACCGTATATACCGTATCCAATACCGTATGAGACTTAAATACCGTATTGACCGTATCCAGTACCGAAAGAGACAAAAATTACGTATCTACCGTATCTAAAACCGTATTTACCGTATCCAATACCGTATGAGACTATAATACCGTATCTACCGCATCCAAAACCGTATCTAACGTATGCAATACCGTATGAGACTAAAATACCATATCTAACGTATCCAATACCGAAAGACATTAAAATACTATATGTACCATATCCAAAACCGTATCTACTGTATCCAATACCGTATCTACTGTATCTTATACCGTATCTACCGTATCCAATACCGTATATATCGTATCCAATACCGTATGAGATAAAAATACCGTATCTACCGTATCCAATACCGTATCTACCGTATCCAATACCGTATGAGACTAAAATACCGTTTCTACCGTATCCAATACCGTATCTACCGTATCCAATACCGTATGAGACCAAAATACCGTTTCTACCATATCCAATACCGTATGAGACTGAAATACCGTATCTACCGTATCCAATACCGTATGAAACTAAAATACTGTATCTACCGTATCCAATACCGTATCTACCGTATCCAATACCGTATCTACCGTATTTAATAACGTATGAGACTAAAATACCGTATCAACCGTATCCAATACCGTATCTACCGTATCCAATACCGTATGAGACTAAAATACCGTATCTACCGTATCCAATACCGTATCTACCGTATCCAGTACCGTATCTACCGTATCCAATACCGTATGAGACTAAAATACCGTATCTACCGTATCCAATACCGTATGAGACTAAAATACCATATCTACCGTATCCAAAACCGTATCTACCGTATCCAATACCGTATGAGACTAAAATACCGTATCTACCGTATCCAATACCGTATCTACCGTATCCAGTACCGTATCTACCGTATCCGATACCGTATGAGACTAAAATACCGTATCTACCGTATCCAATACCGTATCTACCGTATCCAATACCGTATGAGACTAAAATACCGTTTCTACCGTATCCAATACCGTACCTACCGTATCCAATACCGTATCTACCGTATCCAATACCGTATCTACCGTATCCAATACCTAATGGGACTTAATTAACGTATCTACAGTATCCAAAACCGTATCTACTGTATCCAATACCGTATCTACTGTATCTTATACCGTATCTACCGTATCCAATACCGTATATATCGTATCCAATACCGTATGAGATAAAAATACCGTATCTACCGTATCCAATACCGTATCTACCGTATCCAATACCTTATGAGACTAAAATACCGTTTCTACCGTATCCAATACCGTATCTACCGTATCCAATACCGTATGAGACCAAAATACCGTTTCTACCATATCCAATACCGTATGAGACTGAAATACCATATCTACCGTATCCAATACCGTATGAAACTAAAATACTGTATCTACCGTATCCAATACCGTATCTACCGTATCCAATACCGTATCTACCGTATTTAATAACGTATGAGACTAAAATACCGTATCAACCGTATCCAATACCGTATCTACCGTATCCAATACCGTATGAGACTAAAATACCATATCTACCGTATCCAAAACCGTATCTACCGTATCCAATACCGTATGAGACTAAAATACCGTATCTACCGTATCCAATACCGTATCTACCGTATCCAGTACCGTATCTACCGTATCCAATACCGTATGAGACTAAAATACCGTATCTACCGTATCCAATACCGTATCTACGGTATCTTATACCGTATCTACCGTATCCAATACCGTATGAGACTTAAATACCATATCTACCGTATCCAAATAGGTATCTACCGTATCCAATTCCGTATGAGACTAAAATACCGTATCTACCGTATCCAGTACCGTATCTACCGTATTTAATAACGTATGATACTAAAATACCATATCTACCGTATCCAAAACCGTATCTACCGTATCCAATACCGTATGAGACTAAAATACCGTATCTACCGTATCCAATACCGTATCTACCGTATCCAGTACCGTATCTACCGTATCCAATACCGTATGAGACTAAAATACCGTATCTACCGTATCCAATACCGTATGAGACTAAAATACCATATCTACCGTATCCCAAACCGTATCTACCGTATCCAATACCGTATGAGACTAAAATACCGTATCTACCGTATCCAATACCGTATCTACCGTATCCAGTACCGTATCTACCGTATCCAATACCGTATGAGACTAAAATACCGTATCTACCGTATCCAATACCGTATCTACCGTATCCAATACCGTATGAGACTAAAATACCGTATCTACCGTATCCAATACCGTATGAGACTAAAATACCGTATCTACCGTATCCAATACCGTATCTACCGTATCCAATACCGTATGAGACTAAAATACCGTATCTACCGTATCCAATACCGTATCTACCGTATCCAATACCGTATGAGACTAAAATACCGTTTCTACCGTATCCAATACCGTACCTACCGTATCCAATACCGTACCTACCGTATCCAGTACCGTATCTACCGTATCCAATATCTAATGGGACTTAATTAACGTATCTACAGTATCCAAAACCGTATCTACCGTATCCAAAACCATATGAGACTAAAATACCATATCCAATACTGTATCTACCGTATCCAATACCGTATGAGACCAAAATACCGTATCAACCGTATCCAATACCGTATATATCGTATCCAATACCGTATAAACTAAATTACCGTATCCAATACCGTATCTACCGTATCCAATACCGCATGAGACAAAAATTCTGTATCCAATACCGTAAGAAACAAAAATACCGTATCTACCACATCCAAAACCGTATGTACCGTATACAATACCGCATGAGACTAAAATACCGTATCTACCGTATCCAATACCGTAAGAGACAAAAATACCGTATCTACCACATCCAAAACCGTATCTACCGTATACAATACCGCATGAGACTAAAATACCGTATCTACCGTATCCAATACCGTAAGAGACAAAAATACCGTATCTACCGTATCCAATACCGTATCTACTGTATCTTATACCGTATCTACCGTATCCAAAACCGTATCTACCGTATCCAATACCGTATGAGACTACAATACCGTATCTACCGTATCCAATACCGCGAGAGACTAAAATACCGTATCCAATACCGTAAGAGACAAAAATACCGTAGCTACCGTATCCAATACCGCATCTACTGTATCCAATACCGTATCTACGGTATCTTATACTGTATCTACCTTATCCAAAACCGTATCTACCGTATCCAATACCGCATGAGACTAAAATACCGTATCCAATACCTAATGAGACTAAAATACCGTATCTACCGTATCCAAAACCGTATCTACCGTATGCAATACCGTATATACCGTATCCAATACCTTATTTACCGTATCTACCGTATCCAATACCGTGTCTACTGTATCTAATACCGTAAGAGACAAAAATACCGTATCTACCGTATCTACCGTATCCAATACCGCATGAGACTAAAATACCATATCTACCGTATCCAATACCGTATCTGCCGTATCCAATACCGTATGAGACTAAAATACCGAAACTACCGTATCCAATACCGTATCTACTGTATCCAATACCGTATATATCGTATCCAATACCGTATGAGACTAAAATACCGTATCTACCGTATCCAATACCGCGAGAGACTAAAATACCGTATCCAATACCGTAAGAGACAAAAATACCGTAGCTACCGTATCCAATACCGCATCTACTGTATCCAATACCGTATCTACGGTATCTTATACTGTATCTACCTTATCCAAAACCGTATCTACCGTATCCAATACCGCATGAGACTAAAATACCGTATCCAATACCTAATGAGACTAAAATACCGTATCTACCGTATCCAAAACCGTATCTACCGTATGCAATACCGTATATACCGTATCCAATACCTTATTTACCGTATCCAATACCGTGTCTACTGTATCTAATACCGTAAGAGACAAAAATACCGTATCTACCGTATCTACCGTATCCAATACCGCATGAGACTAAAATACCATATCTACCGTATCCAATACCGTATCTGCCGTATCCAATACCGTATGAGACTAAAATACCGAAACTACCGTATCCAATACCGTATCTACTGTATCCAATACCGTATATATCGTATCCAATACCGTATGAGACTAAAATACCGTATGTTCCGTATCCCATACCGCATGAGACTAAAATACCGTATCCAATACCATATGAGACTAAAATACCATATCTACCGTATCCAATACCGTATCTACCGTATCCAATACCGATCGAGACTAAAATACCATATCTAACGTATCCAAAACCGTATATACCGTATCCAATACCGTATATACCGTATCCAATACCTAATGAGACTAAAATACCGTTTCTACCGTATCCAATACCGTATGAGACTAAAATACCGTATCTACCGTATCCAATACCGTATGAGACTAAAATACCGTTTCTACCGTATCCAATACCGTATGAGACTAACATACCATATCTACCGTATCAAATACCGTATATATCGTATGCAATACCGTATTTAACGTATCCAATACCGTATCTACCGTATCCAATACCGTATCTACCGTATCTACCGTATCCAATACCGCATGAGACTAAAATACCGTATCCAATACCGTAAGAGACAAAAATACCGTATCTACCGTATCCAATACCGTATCTACTGTATCCAATACCGTATCTACGGTATCTTATACTGTATCTACCGTATCCAATACCGTATATATCGTATCCAATACCGTATGAGACTAAAATACCGTACCTACCGTATCCAATACCGTATGAACTAAAAAACCGTATCCAATACCGTATCTACCGTATCCAATACCGTATGAGACTAAAATACCGTATCCAATACCGTAAGAGACAAAAATACCGTATCTACCGTATCCAATACCGTATCTACTGTATCCAATACCGTATCTACGGTATCTTATACTGTATCTACCGTATCCAATACCGTATATATCGTATCCAATACCGTATGAGACTAAAATACCGTACCTACCGTATCCAATACCGTATGAACTAAAATACCGTATCCAATACCGTATCTACCGTATCTACCGTATCCAATACCGCATGAGACTAAAATACCGTATCCAACACCGTAAGAGACAAAAATACCGTATCTACCAAATCCAATACCGTATCTACCGTATACAATACCGCATGAGACCAAAATACCGTATCTACCGTATCCAATACCTAATGAGACTAAAATACCGTATCTACCGTATCCAAAACCGTATCTACCGTATGCAATACCGTATATACCGTATCCAATACCTTATATACCGTATCCAATACCATGTCTACTGTATCTAATACCGTAAGAGACAAAAATACCGTATCTACCGTATCCAATACCATATTTATCGTATCCAATACCGTATGAGACTAAAATACCATATCTACCGTATCAAATACCGTATATATCGTATGCAATACCGTATTTAACGTATCCAATACCGTATCTACCGTATCCAATACCGTATCTACCGTATCTACCGTATCCAATACCGCATGAGACTAAAATACCGTATCCAATACCGTAAGAGACAAAAATACCGTATCTACCGTATCCAATACCGTATCTACTGTATCCAATACCGTATCTACGGTATCTTATACTGTATCTACCGTATCCAATACCGTATATATCGTATCCAATACCGTATGAGACTAAAATACCGTACCTACCGTATCCAATACCGTATGAACTAAAAAACCGTATCCAATACCGTATCTACCGTATCCAATACCGTATGAGACTAAAATACCGTATCCAATACCGTAAGAGACAAAAATACCGTATCTACCGTATCCAATACCGTATCTACTGTATCCAATACCGTATCTACGGTATCTTATACTGTATCTACCGTATCCAATACCGTATATATCGTATCCAATACCGTATGAGACTAAAATACCGTACCTACCGTATCCAATACCGTATGAACTAAAATACCGTATCCAATACCGTATCTACCGTATCTACCGTATCCAATACCGCATGAGACTAAAATACCGTATCCAACACCGTAAGAGACAAAAATACCGTATCTACCAAATCCAATACCGTATCTACCGTATACAATACCGCATGAGACCAAAATACCGTATCTACCGTATTCAATACCTAATGAGACTAAAATACCGTATCTACCGTATCCAAAACCGTATCTACCGTATGCAATACCGTATATACCGTATCCAATACCTTATATACCGTATCCAATACCATGTCTACTGTATCTAATACCGTAAGAGACAAAAATACCGTATCTACCGTATCCAATACCGTTTCTACTGTATCTAATACCGTAAGAGTTTAAAATACCGTATCTACCGTATCCAATACCGTATGAGACTAAAATACCGTATCTACCGTATCCGATACCGTATCTACCGTATACAATACCGCATCTACTGTATTCAATACCGTATCTACTGTATCCAATACCGTATCTACTGTATCTTATACTGTATCTACCGTATCCAATACCGTATGAAACTAAAATACCGTATCTACCGTATCCAATACCGTAAGAGACAAAAATACCGTATCTACCACATCCAATACCGTAAGAGACAAAAATACCGTATCTACCACATCCAAAACCGTATCTACCGTATCCAATACCGTAAGAGACAAAAATACCGTATCTACCACATCTAAAACCGTATCTACCATATGCAATACCGTATATACCGTATCCAATACCTTATATACCGTATCCAATACCGTATGAGACTAAAATACCGTATCTACCGTATCCAATACCGTATGAACTAAATACCGTATCCAATACCGTATCTACCGTATCCAATACCGCATGAGACTAAAATACCGTATCCAATACCGTAAGAGACAAAAATACCGTATCTGCCACATCCAAAACCGTATCTACCGTATCCAATACCGTATGAGACTAAAATACCCCAGGGGTGGACACTCTAAAATCCAGTAAAAATTCTCCGACTTACACTTACATACCGGCAGAGAAATATGCCTGAACTTGAGACTATTTTACTTTTTCTTTATTCTTTCCTATCCCGTGACAAATTGGTTATTCTCTATACCAGTTCCATATTCTTTGCGGCTTTCTTACTCATCCCTCCTATTTTTGCCCTAAAAATCACCTTTCGTTTGGCTCCCGGCAATTAGGGGATAAAGTAACAGTTGGCAACAGCGGATGAAAACGCGCTAGTTTGACGCCGCCACATTATAAAACGCGCTAGTTTAACGTTGCCGCGTTTTAAAACACGCACATCTTTTGCGCACTCATGATTAAATTGAGAAGAAAATATGCTCATCTGAATGTATTTCGAAACGCAAATTCAAAACACTTATTCCCAATCGTCTAGCAAATCGTGAACATCATCAATACTATTCAGGTTTGAATTGGTCTTTAAAAGGTTCGAAGGCAAGAGGGAGGAATTAACAAAATATTGAATTTCGAGAACATTTTTTTGAGAAATGCTTAGCAAATGAGATCCGTTTTGAAGGGAAATTGCTGGTGGAGGGATACTACAAATGTAGTATTTGCAAGGATAGAATCCGTGAGAAATAATGGACACCGAATTCACTTTCCCCGTCATTTCACCCTTATTATTCTTTTCTAATGAGTGCCAGATGCAAAGCACATGAATACTTTCTGGCATTCCTTCATGCCATTCATATATTTCTTTTAAGTTTTCTTTAGATTTATTATCTATATTGATAAACTGTAAAACCCAACCTAACAGGTAATCGTCCTTTGACTCAGTCTGAAATAGACACCAATCTCCTTGACGCACGCTACATTTATCGACGGATTTCACTGTTGCGTTTTTGCGCTCAATGAAAGTTGCACTTTGCCTGAATTTTTCTGTACGATCGTTACTTAACTTACGCACCCCACTTTCAAGAAACCAAACAATAGCAGTTTTTTTAACGATTCGGGGATGGGCGCTTGCAAAGCGAATTTCTGCATATGGACTAGACTCAATCCCACACAATGGAATTGTGCTGCAAAAATTACGCAATTTCGCTACACTAAGAGATTCCAACACCCTTATATAATACGCTTCAATCTTATCCACATCATCACCGTCGTCAGCATCAGTGTTGTCCTGATCATCTCGAATAGGGTCAAATTCATCACATTCATCTTTTTCTGACTCTTGACTGGAGTTTTTAGAGCTAGATTGATTCAGGTTTGCTGCTAATTTTGCGTCAAAATGAAAAGCTCTTGCCGGAAGTGGAGAAATACCTGGATGAATTACGTAATTTAATCATAAGAACCTAACCAAATACCACACAAAATGTAGACATACCGAGCAATTTTAGTTCCGCCTCGGCATCTACCATAGCTTTCAATACTCCTGCCTCATTTTGATAATGAAAGGCATCGGATCTTCATCTGATCGCTGTGTTTGTGAGTAAATCCATTTCCTGAGTGACTTTTGGTATACAATGCCATCATCTTCGCCATAAGAAGCAAGCTCAAATAACGCGTCGTAAATTCGATTTCTCGACTCGTAGAAATCAAGTGCAGTAAAATCGGTTCGGGTGCATCCCACTGGGGTGGCCGAACGAGCCGCTCTGAAAAAGGCCTTGCAAGTCCGACTATCCCATAGCCATGTTTTGAAGAGATAATTTTCTCCGCTTTGTTTTAATTTTAGTATTATCAAAATTAAACTACGAGCATCAATTTCACAGCACAAGTATAGGAACTCAGTGTCACGAAATTCTTTAATAGCGTATAAGTTTAGTGGGTCTGAATTTAAATTCGCCGTCCCCGCAGACTAAAGGCGGAAAACCAAATTCTGTAAATGCGTTCCAACGGATTAAGGGTTTTTTCTTGCTTCCGAGTCTACGTTTCCACAAGATTCTTAAATGAGTAAACTGTATTGTAACTTATACAACTTGTCTATAACCTGGGACATGCAGCTCCAGAAGAGACGATAAACTTGGTTGACATAGACGTTCTACTGCGGAGTAGTTCATCTTATCCACAAGGCTGAGATCAGCATCATAAATTCCATGCTTGTCTTTAGTGACAGTTGCTTTTAGGCTGACTAAACATTCCCGTGACGCAATTGTGTTACCAATAGGTAAAAAATGTTATGCTTCAGCAGCCGGGTTCTTAATTTAGCACCCTCGTGAACAGGATCATGAATCGGGATGTTTGTCGTTAGCTTGTCACCAACAAACCACTTCCATTTTTCCTCAAAGAAAGCTAGTTGCTTCAATTTCCGAATCTTTACTCGAGCGCTATAACACGTGGAGTGATATAATCATAATTTAAATAAGTTAGCCTACTTGCATTGAAACGGAAAATCACCTGCTTGGGTCATTGAAACGCCTAGTCTTAGTTGTTGTCACTCCACTTTAGCTCTCTTGAATCTCCGTCAGAAGCGTGTGATAAAACTTTAATTCCTTCATTATTAAGGCAGATTTCGATAAAAGTCATTGTTTTTTTATATCATTTGATATAAGTCGAAAATGTTCGATTGGTACACCCACTTTTCGGTTGAGCCATTATTATATCACGTTTTGAGTCATGTCTCTTAATTTGTTTTTTATTAGTCGAAAAGGTTTTCGGTAGCATAGTCATACCAATAAATGGTACTTGGTACCGTTTACCGAGACGTCATACCGGATAATGGTGCAAAGATACCATTTTCAAAGAAAAAAATTTTCGATAGGTTTTCATACTGAAAATCGACCACTCCGAAAATTTAGCCGATAAAGAGCCAAGTCTTTTGTGATGATTTAATCATCCATAACAGATGTTTTTTTAATGCACGTAATCAAATGATGAAGTGTTTGGCTTTATGTCTCTAACGTTCCGCTCGTGTCATTATATATTCTGGTCAAGTGGTTTTTTGATCAGGAATTGTAATCCGTTTGCGCTATTTTCAAAAATAAATTTATAAAATATTCGGTATATAGGATAATTGAAACCCTTAAAATTTAAAAAAATCAATCGATTAATTAGTTTTGGCAGCAAATTCTCTTCTACGTTTCTCCCCCATTATTTTTAACAGTGTATAACTGAATTGGCTTCTTCTGCAATAGCAACAGTTAATGGTAGATTTTGCCTCTTCAAATAATCAGCGAGATATTTGGTGTTGATTTGCCCAGTTGGAATCAAAGGAAAAGATTTCTCAATCCGTCTTTTAATGGTGCGAGATGAAGGGTAAATCCCTTTTCCATTTGCTTGACAATAATTGTATGCCTTTTTTCCAGCCATTAAATAAAGGCTTGTACAGTAATTAATCCACGAACTATCTTTAAAACGATATCCTCTTGGATCGGTGTTCAAATTCAATGCTAGTTGGCTGGCTATTTTTTGTTCTAAGAATTTTTGTTGGGCAGTGGGTCGCTCATTGGTTACTGTTGATGAGCTGGAGGTTGTTGGCGACTTTGCACCTCCAGCCTCTGAAAAGGCGAATTCGATGTAAGTACATTTGCATCAATAATTCCTCGATCCGGTGCCACACTGTCTTCGATACTATTATTAGACGTGATTGGGGAGGACTTTCGTGCTACGACAGACACCCTAAGGATTCAATGGTAATCCATAACAAATGGGACAAAAATAAGTATGATGAATCGTTAAAAAGTCATTAGAGTATTAATTACGCTGCTGGCAAAGTTTGTGTAACGTTGGTCGTAGCTAATGAAACTGGAGTTGCCGATTCAAGAGGAACTAGATTGTCTGAAATGTGTGTCAACGTCAAAAGTTCTAAGAAAGTTTAGCTCAGGGGCAAATTTATACAAAACGATATACCTCTGTGATATTTAGATATGTGTGTTGTGAAATTTGAAATCTTCCACCGTCCTTCTTTGGTCAGAGTAACTTTGACTGGAGCCGTACAGCACTTTTTACACTTCACTTGCAAAGACTCTTGTAAAACTTCAAAATGTTCTTCATTATAGTCAATAAGCTTCATTTTGGTGTTCTTAAACCAGTTTGTAATATAATCATTTAAGCTTTTTCGTGGACCCATTTGGTTTTCATCTACATTTAAAGTTTCCGTCCTTCTAGCCTTGGCGGCTCTTGTTGCATTCGGATCCATCTGCGGATTGCTTCGCTTCGTTCCTACAGTTTTTCTTCCCTTTTCCTTGTCATACACACGCAGTATTTGTTTCGCAGCAGCCACAGAAAGGAGTATACCGTTTCTCTCGCCCGATGAAAACTCAAATAGTGCTGGTTCCATTGCATGAAATGATCCAAATACCTTGAGCTTTGAAGCGTTACTCAGTGCATCCAATCGTGTTTTTGATGCGAATCTCGTCCGTACTTCGGCCTGCATGATGTCCAACTTAGCTTCATTTAATTCCTCGAATGTTCGGAGGCACGTATATCCCAGTTCACGAACAATATATTTCACATGCGCAGGCAGTCTTAATGCCCTGTCTCGACTTTCCAGTAATTCAAAAATGTCGATGGAAAAAATGTCCTCACTGTCATTTTCGGGACCCATTTTCCGTTGTCTGCTAGTTTTGTTGTTGTTGCTTTGAAGTAACGATTTCCCGCATGGGGTGCGAGGTGCACGAGATTATTCTCTATACCTTTCGTCATTCTCGGCCTTCATTCTTTCTTTTTTTCTCAGTTTTTGCGCATTCTCGTACCCATTCCCTCATTCCATTGAGTACCTAACCCATTTTGCATAAACGCATTATTCCCTTATTCTACGCATTCTTCGTCAAGGAATTTTCATTATTCTTTGTCGAATTTTTGAGTGTCCACCCCTGGAAAATACCGTATACCGTATCCAATACCATATGAGACTAAAATAGCGTATCTACCGTATCCAATACCTAATGAGACTAAAATACCGTATCTACCGTATCCAATACCGTATCTACCGTATCCAATACCGTATATACCGTATCCAATACCGTTTGAGACTTAAATACCGTATCTCCGTATCCAATACCGTATCTACTTTATCTTATACCGTAAGAGACAAAAATACCGTATTTACCGTATCCAATACCTAATGAGACTAAAATACCATATCTA
This sequence comes from Ceriodaphnia dubia, assembly GCA_022539655.2. Lineage (NCBI taxonomy): Eukaryota > Metazoa > Arthropoda > Branchiopoda > Diplostraca > Daphniidae > Ceriodaphnia > Ceriodaphnia dubia. The sequence goes on from JAKUCG020000037.1 coordinate 201,613, forward strand.
CCGTATCCAAAACCGTATCTACCGTATCCAATACCGTTTATATCGTATCCAATACCGTATGAGACTAAAATACCGTATCTTCTGTATCCAATACCGTATATACCGTATGAAATACTGTATGAACTAAAATACCGTATCCAATACCGTATCTACCGTATCCAATACCGTATGAACTAAAATACTGTATCCAATACAGTAAGAGACAAAAATACCGTATCTACCACATCAAAAACCGTATCTACCGTATACAATACCGCATGAGACTAAAATACCGTATCTACCGTATCCAATACCTAATGAGACTAAAATACCGTATATACCGTATCCAATACCGTATCTACCGTATCCAATACCGTATGAGACTTAAATACCGTATCTACCGCATCCATTACCGTATAGACCGTATCCAATACCGTATCTACTGTATTCAATACCTAATGAGATTAAAATACCATATCTACCGTATCCAATACCGTATATACCGTATCTTATACCTTATATACCGTATCCAATACCGTATCTACTGTATCTTATACCGTATCTACCGTATCGCATACCATATGAGACTAAAATACCGTATCTACCGTATCCAATATCGTATGAACTAAGATACCGTATCCAATACTGTATCTACCGTATCCAATACCGTATGAGACTAAAATACTGTATCTACCGTATCCAATACCGTATCTACCGTATCCAATACCGTATCTACCGTATCCAATACCGTATCTACTGTATCCAATACCTAATGAGACTAAAATACCGTATCTACCGTATCTAAAACCGTATCTACCGTATGCAATACCGTATATACCATATCCAATACCTTACATACCGTATCCGATACCGTATGAGAATTTAATACCGTATCTACCGTATCCAATACCGTATCTACTGTATCTAATACCGTAAGAGACTAAAATACCGTATCTACCGTATCCAATACCGTATGAGACTAAAATACCGTATCTACCTTATCCAATACCGTATGAACTTAATACCGAATCCAATACCGTATCTACCGTATCCAATACCGCATGAGACTAAAATACCGTATCCAATACCGTAAGAGACAAAAATGCCGTATCTGCCACATCCAAAACCGTATCTACCGTATACAATACCGTATCTACTGTATCCAATACTGTATCTACTGTATCTAATACCGTAAGAGACTAAAATACCGTATCTACCGTATCCAATACCGTATCTACTTTATCTTATACCGTATCTACCGTATCCAATACCGTATGAGACTAAAATACCGTATCTACCGTATCCAATACCGTATGAACTAAATACCGTATCCAATACCGTAAGAGACTAAAATACCGTATATACCGTATCCAATACCGTATGAACTAAATACCGTATCCAATACCGTATCTACCGTATCCAATACCGCATGAAACTAAAATACCGTATCCAAAACCGTAAGAGACAAAAATACCGTATCTGCCACATCCAAAACCGTATCTACCGTATCCAATACCGTATGAGACTAAAATACCGTATCTACCGTATCCAATACCGTATGAACTAAATACCGTATCCAATACCGAATCTACCGTATCCAATACCGCATGAAACTAAAATACCGTATCCAATACCGTAAGAGACAAAAATACCGTATCTGCCACATCCAAAACCGTATCTACCGTACCCAATACCGTATGAGACTAAAATACCGTATCTACCGTATCCAATACCATATGAGACTAAAATAGCGTATCTACCGTATCCAATACCTAATGAGACTAAAATACCGTATCTACCGTATCCAATACCGTATCTACCGTATCCAATACCGTATATACCGTATCCAATACCGTTTGAGACTTAAATACCGTATCTCCGTATCCAATACCGTATCTACTGTATCTTATACCGTAAGAGACAAAAATACCGTATTTACCGTATCCAATACCTAATGAGACTAAAATACCATATCTACCGTATCCAAAACCGTATCTACCGTATCCAATACCGTTTATATCGTATCCAATACCGTATGAGACTAAAATACCGTATCTTCTGTATCCAATACCGTATATACCGTATGAAATACTGTATGAACTAAAATACCGTATTCAATACCCTATCTACCGTATCCAATACCGCATGAGACTAAAATACCGTATCCAATACCGTAAGAGACAAAAATACCGTATCTTCCACATTCAAAACCGTATCTACCGTATATACAATACCGCATGAGACTAAAATACCGTATCTACCGTATCCACTACCTAATGAGACTAAAATACCGTATCTAACGTATCCAATACCGTATCTAACGTATCCAAAACCGTATCTACCGTATCCAATACCGCATGAGACTAAAATACCGTATATACCGTATCCAATACCGTATCTACCGTATCCAATACCGTATGAGACTTAAATACCGTATCTACCGCATCCATTACCGTATATACCGTATCCAATACCGTATCTACTGTATTCAATACCTAATGAGACTAAAATACCATATCTACCGTATCCAATACCGTATATACAATATCTTATACCTTATATACCGTATCCAATACCGTATCTACTGTATCTTATACCGTATCTACCGTATCGCATACCATATGAGACTAAAATACCGTATCTACCGTATCCAATATCGTATGAACTAAGATACCGTATCCAATACTGTATCTACCGTATCCAATACCGTATGAGACAAAAATACTGTATCTACCGTATCCAATACCGTATCTACCGTATCCAATACCGTATCTACCGTATCCAATACCGTATCTACTGTATCCAATACCTAATGAGACTAAAATACCGTATCTACCGTATCTAAAACCGTATCTACCGTATGCAATACCGTATATACCATATCCAATACCTTACATACCGTATCCGATACCGTATGAACTTAATACCGAATCCAATACCGTATCTACCGTATCCAATACCGCATGAGACTAAAATACCGTATCCAATACCGTAAGAGACAAAAATACCGTATCTGCCACATCCAAAACCGTATCTACCGTATACAATACCGTATCTACTGTATCCAATACTGTATCTACTGTATCTTATACTGTATCTACCGTATCCAATACCGTATGAGACTAAAATACCGTATCTACCGTATCCAATACCGTATGAGACTAAAATACCGTATCTACCGTATCCAATACCGTATCTACCGTATACAATACCGCATCTACTGTATCCAATACCGTATCTACTGTATCCAATACCGTATCTACTGTATCTTATACTGTATCTACCGTATCCAATACCGTATCTACCGTATCCAATACCGTATCTACCGTATCCAATACCGTATCTTCCGTATACAATACCGCATCTACTGTATCCAATACCGTATCTACTGTATCCAATACCGTATCTACTGTATCTTATACTGTATCTACCGTATCCAATACCGTATCTACCGTATCCAATACCGTATCTACCGTATACAATACCGCATCTACTGTATCCAATACCGTATCTACCGTATCCAATACCGTATCTACCGTATACAATACCGCATCTACTGTATCCAATACCGTATCTACTGTATCCAATACCGTATCTACTGTATCTTATACCGTATCTACCGTATCCAATACCGTAAGAGACAAAAATACCGTATCTACCACATCCAAAACCGTATCTACCGTATACAATACCGCATGAGACTAAAATACCGTATCTACCGTATCCAATACCGTAAGAGACAAAAATACCGTATCTACCACATCCAAAACCGTATCAACCGTATACAATACCGCATGAGACTAAAATACCGTATCTACCGTATCCAATACCGTATGAGACTAAAATACCGTATCTACCGTATCCAATATCGTATGAACTAAAATACCGTATCCAATACCGTATCTACCGTATCTAATACCGCATGAGACTAAAATACCGTATCTACCGTATCCAATACCGTATGAACTAAAATACTGTATCCAATACAGTAAGAGACAAAAATACCGTATCTACCACATCAAAAACCGTATCTACCGTATACAATACCGCATGAGACTAAAATACCGTATCTACCGTATCCAATACCTAATGAGACTAAAATACCGTATCTACCGTATTTAAAACCGTATCTACCGTATGCAATACCGTATATACCGTATCCAATACCTTACATACCGTATCCAATACCGTATGAGACTTTAATACCGTATCTACCGTATCTAATACCGTATCTACTGTATCTTATACCGTATCTACCGTATTCAATACCTCATGAGACTAAAATACCGTATCTACCGTATCCAATACCGTATGAGAACAAAATACCGTTTCTATCATATCCAATACCGTATGAGACTTAAATACCGTATCTACCGTATCCAATACCGAAAGAGACTAAAATACCGTATCTACCGTATCCAATATCGTATGAACTAAAATACCGTATCCAATACCGTATCTACCGTATCTAATACCGCATGAGACTAAAATACCGTATCTACCGTATCCAATACCGTATGAACTAAAATACTGTATCCAATACAGTAAGAGACAAAAATACCGTATCTACCACATCAAAAACCGTATCTACCGTATACAATACCGCATGAGACTAAAATACCGTATCTACCGTATCCAATACCTAATGAGACTAAAATACCGTATCTACCGTATTTAAAACCGTATCTACCGTATGCAATACCGTATATACCGTATCCAATACCTTACATACCGTATCCAATACCGTATGAGACTTTAATACCGTATCTACCGTATCTAATACCGTATCTACTGTATCTTATACCGTATCTACCGTATTCAATACCTCATGAGACTAAAATACCGTATCTACCGTATCCAATACCGTATCTACCGTATACAATACCGCATCTACTGTATCCAATACCGTATCTACTGTATCCAATACCGTATCTACTGTATCTTATACTGTATCTACCGTATCCAATACCGTATCTACCGTATCCAATACCGTATCTACCGTATACAATACCGCATCTACTGTATCCAATACCGTATCTACCGTATCCAATACCGTATCTACCGTATACAATACCGCATCTACTGTATCCAATACCGTATCTACTGTATCCAATACCGTATCTACTGTATCTTATACCGTATCTACCGTATCCAATACCGTAAGAGACAAAAATACCGTATCTACCACATCAAAAACCGTATCTACCGTATACAATACCGCATGAGACTAAAATACCGTATCTACCGTATCCAATACCTAATGAGACTAAAATACCGTATCTACCGTATTTAAAACCGTATCTACCGTATGCAATACCGTATATACCGTATCCAATACCTTACATACCGTATGCAATACCGTATATACCGTATCCAATACCTTACATACCGTATCCAATACCGTATGAGACTTTAATACCGTATCTACCGTATCTAATACCGTATCTACTGTATCTTATACCGTATCTACCGTATTCAATACCTCATGAGACTAAAATACCGTATCTACCGTATCCAATACCGTATCTACCGTATCCAATACCGTATGAGAACAAAATACCGTTTCTATCATATCCAATACCGTATGAGACTTAAATACCGTATCTACCGTATCCAATACCGAAAGAGACAAAAATTACGTATCTACCGTATCTAAAACCTTATATACTGTATCCAATACCGTATGAGACTTTAATACCGTATCTACCGTATCTAATACCGTATCTACCGTATCCAATACCGAAAGAGACAAAAATTACGTATCTACCGTATCTAAAACCTTATATACTGTATCCAATACCGTATGAGACTAAAATACCTTATTTACCGTATCCAATACTGCGCTGTATCTACTGTATCGAATACCATATCTACCGTATCCAATACCGTATATATCGTATCCAATACCGTCAATATCGTATCAATATCGTAATACCATATCATATCCAGCACGTCGTCTGCTAACCACGTCTGACGTCTCTCTGAGCCCTCTCAAATTTTCTGTGTTTTTTATTTAGTTTTACCTACTCTTTCCTAGTCTATTTTACATCTTTGGATACAGCTACTCCGGCTGCATCTGATTTAGTCGGTTTTTCATTTTATGTGCTTACCCCCTTCTTTTTTTCCGGGAGTTCTTTTCTCTCAGTGTCATGATTGTCTCAGGCGACGGTGGCGCCATCTCTGGCGCTCCACCAGACCCAACGGCTCCACCAGAACAAGTCGCTTTGGTAGATGCAGATGCCAAAAAAGCAGAATCTGTCGCTCTGTGCTTGGGCGTAGGCTGTAATGGCCTTCGTCCTGCAGCCAACAAGTCTTTCTGCTCCAAGGACTGCTACATCAAGAACAAGAAGAAATCCTCTTCTACTCCGACCCTACATGCCTCACCCGCTCTCCGTGGGGAGAAAAGGGGGCAAGACGACCGCTCCCCTGAGCTCTGTCCTCTGGGCCTTAGTGCCAATCCCAGCGTCAAGAAGGGCAGGAATGAAGGAGTTGAACACTTTCTGACGGATCCCGCTCTGTTCTCTGTAGAATCCCTCGGTATGTCTGAACTTATTACTAAACTGAAACAAAGCATTGTTCTTCTCTCCCAACAGGAAAAGCTTATCAAAGAACAAGAGTGCGTAGCCTCTAAACTGAAGGAATGCGATGACCTCCTCTTGAAACAGGAAGTAACCATTAAAAATCTTGAAGACCTCTCCACCAAACAACAAGTCACTATCTCAGAGTTGGAAGGTACAGTCTCTAAATTGAACTCAAGCATTATTGATATGAAGGTGGCTTTTGCCGATAGGACCCTGGCCTCGTTCAGTAGCGACTCACGCACCTCCTACGCTGCCGCTGCTCGCAGCTCCGTGCTGGTTGCTAAACTCGCGGCGGGTGATAGGCCCGCTGCTCCGCTTACTGTGGCGTGTGTTGAGTCGCTGCTGGACACAAAGGCAAGTGGTCTGGTGCCCCAACATGTCCGCGAGAAGGACGATAATGTTTTTATCACGTTCAACAACTTTGCGGATGTGGAGAAGGCTGCTTTTGTGTTTCAGAACCAGCCTCTTTTTAAATCTGCAGCCTCTCTGAATATCCTCCATCCTATCGTTGCTCTCTTTGTTGACGCGACTGACCTCGAATCTCTCAAAACCGAGCTTGAATTTCGCAACCCCACTTTTAAAGGGCAGATTCACTCGCTGAAGAAGGTCTATTCCAAACCTGGCTCGACTCTGAGTCATGTTAAGATTTTTCTCCGTACTAAGCAGGCAAAGGACGAAGCCTTAGGTCGTGGTCGGGCTTTTCTATCGACATCCTCTCATCGGATCGTCCCCCCGGACGTAAATAGAGAAGTCAGGCGCTGCTTTAACTGTCAAAGGTACGGACACACACAATTTGATTGCAAAGCCGAGTCCCCCGCCTGTGGCAAATGTGCCGCCCACCATCGCACTAGAGACTGTAAGGCCCCCAAAAAGAACTGGAAATGCGTGAATTGCAAAGGCGTTCACCAGACGGGTGACAAAGACTGTCCTAAGCAAGTGGTCGCGGTTGCTCGGTACCGAACGCTGCACAACTGCTAATGTCGACTCTACCATCTGCCAAAACCAACCGCCCGCGCGGGCCCTCTTCATTAAATTGCCTCCAGATCAACTTAAGGCACTCCAAAAAGGCGTCAGCCGCTCTCGCGCAGCAGATTTTAGATCTTGACATCGATATTGCTTTAATCCAAGAACCTTACGCTTTTTCTGGTTACCCAGCCTCAATTGCAAACGTTCCGTCTGGCTTTTCCGCTTTCCACGCTCTCAGCAACGACCATGCGTATGGCGCGGCCATCCTGGTACGTGACTCGCTGGTGTCAACCGGTAAGCTGCAGTCCAGGCACATGGGGAATCATGCAGCGTGCATCGAACTACGTACCAAGTCTGGCACAATTCGGTTCGCCTCAGTGTACCTCCGTCCTTCTTTAACTGATTTTTCTGCGTGTATCGATCCCATCTTGACTACCTTGGCCTCCCCATTCACAGTCTTTGGAATTGATGCTAATGCTAAGCACCCTTTATGGAATAGTGCTTGCACTGATTGACGTGGCGCTGAGTTAGAATCCCTGCTTGTCACTCACAGCTTGAACGTCGCAAACCGCGCGAGATCTACTCTAGACTTTATTCCCAGTGACACAGCGTTTGTCGATGTCACTCTCTTCGGTAGCACGATCGACATTCCCCGCTGGTTCTTCTTGCCCGACCCATCCTTGTCTGACCATCCCTATTTGTACTTCGAGGTGGGCCAAGCACTCTTCGACAAACCAACCCCAAATTCTTGTGGCATTTCTGCTCCTAGGGCAGCAAACATTGATCTGCCTCGTTTTCGTGTATTGCTTGCAAAAGAGCCGGCATTTCTGTCACCCCCGTCCCCCTTGCTGTCAACTCAAAGTATCGACTCCCAGATTGAGAGTGTGTCCGCTGCTATCATCCGCTGCGCAATCACTTGTAAGCTAAAGGCCGTGAGGACGCCAGGCGCACGGAACATGCCTTGGTGGTCTACCTCGTTGGCCGCCGCTCGTCTGTTAGCTCGAAACTCCCACAAAAAGTGGTCGGCTGACAGGACCGAGGCAAACAAAGATCAGTACCGTAAACTGAAGGCGTCGTACCAGAGAATGCTTCGCATAGCCAAAAACAATTCTTTTAAATCTTTCTAGTCTCAAACCAATGCCACCGACACTTTTAAAGTTTTAAAATCTTTCTCAGGCAAAAACAAAAGTGTATCTCTCCCAGATTCCTTACTGGTGGATGGCCAGACTAAAACAAATCCTCTTGACATCCTCGAGGCCTGCGCCAGTCACTTCTTCCAAACCCCTACTCCCTCTTGTTTTAGTCACAAGTCAATCGAGAAGGAAGCGGACGATCTAACTGGCTTCCTTGCGCCAGAGGCTGCACCACCTATTTCTGACTGGGAGCTTGATGCGGCGGTGGGGTCTCTTAACCCTGACTCAGCCGCGGGACATGATGGCATTTCTTCTTCTCTGCTCCTTGCTGCTATCCCCATCGCTAAATCACACATTACCTCTATTCTCAACTCCTGCCTTGCTCTTTGTTACTTCCCCGACCAGTGGAAGGTAGTAAAAGTTGCCGTGATCGGAAAGTCGAACAAGCCGAACTACGACTCTTTGCAGAGTTTCCGCCCGATCAGCCTTGTAAGCAATTTCTCTAAACTTCTTGAAAAGATCATTCTTGGCAGGCTCTCTTGGCTGTCGCGCACTTTTGACTGGCTCAGCCCCGGTCAACACGGATTCAGAGAGGGCAGATCAACGGAATCGGCAGCTCACAGCCTTGTCTCTTATATTAGGGTGGTTTTGCTGCCAAGCAAACGACGGCCTGTGCCTTCCTGGACATCAAAAGTGCCTTTGACACGGTCTGGCACCCTGCTATAATCGTCGCTCTCGGGAAACTCTCCTGCCCCCCCCCCTATCTTATAAAGATTATTAGCAACTTCCTGTCAAACAGGTTCGCCCTGTTTTTTAATCGTGGCGCCACTTTCCGACGGGCGGCGCCTCTGGGCTGCCCTCAGGGTGGCGTCCTTTCACCTTTCTTGTGGATAATTTTGATTGACGAAATTTTGCGAATCTCGTTCCCCTTTCCTGTTAAACTTATTGCATACGCGGACGACCTCACTGTCTCCACCTCTCACAAGGACCCAGCTATAGCCACCAGTCGTCTGCAACTCGTATGCGACTTCATCAGCCGCTGGCTAAAAGGGATGAAACTTTGATTGAACGCTATCAAATCCATTTTCATGCTCTTTGCATCGAAAAACCTAAACTCTAGTCACTTAGCCATCGTCATCGACGGCAATGTAATCTCTCCTTCCCCTGAAGCTGTCTTCCTAGGCCTCACTCTAGACTCCAGATTAAAATGGTCCAGTCATGTCCTTTCCAAATGCCTAAGTGCCAAGCGTGCTCTCTTCACGGTCAATAACTGTCTACGTCAAACGTGGGGTTTTGACAAAAAACGTTTGTTGTTTCTCTACACTGCTGTTGTTCAACCAATCTTTACCTACGGCTGTGCAGTATGGGCGTCCTTCTTGCGCACAAAAAGTGGCATTAAAAAGGTGAGATCTGTTGTGTCTCTTTTAAACAGTTGTTTATTGAACGACACAAGATATACACTTGACAAGACGGAATGAGCGGAGGGGCTTCCTCGCGCGTTCTCAGCCGAACTCCAAGTAAGTCCCAGCTAGCAGACGACGCGTAAAGCTAACCGCCATCCACAACAACCCTCCCTAAGCTCGTAACATGCACGAGCTTGACAACTACAGTACAAGGACATGAGATTAAACCGGCCAACGAGTGAGAGGTGACAATTTCGTAGGAGCAACTGTAAGGGGTGAAAAGGATAGTGTGAAACGGGACAGAATTGAATCAATTTGTTACGAATAACCTGGACAACATAGTAATAGTAAACTTGACACATTACTTTTGTAAGACAAAAAACTATAACTTTGAGGGTACAGTAAATTAAAGTGCGGGTTCTTCACGGTTACTGCTTCGCTCCTCGGAGGCGTTCAGATCGTCGAAGTCCTGGGGCCGGCGCGAAAGCGTTACCCTCGTCGTTTTGATTTTTCGGTTCCAACTCTTTACTTTTCAGAGGCATCGGTAATGTACTGATATCTGGTTTGCTCCTGTCCACACGGATAAATCGACGATTGCGCCAGACAACTCGTCCACTCGGTTTTTTAATACGATAATCTCGATGTTTACCGACGCTGACGATGGTTCCCGTTTGGTCCCAAAGTTTGGTGGCCGGATCTTGGATTCTGACGTGATCACCGATGTTCAATGGTGGCAGGGGATTGGCTCTTGCATCATATCTGTCGATGACTTGTTGTTGTTGTTCCGCCGCGATTAGGTCCGCTGCTTCCATAGATTGTTGCCATTCTGTTGAGTACGAATGATGATGAGCAGGGACCAGTGATCGGATTGGATGGCCGAATAGTATCTGAGCTGGCGACAGTCCATGATTTCTTGGGGTGTTGCGCCATTCCAAGAGAGCCGCTAGAAAGATTTCGTCGTCCAGTCGCCCGTTGGGAACTGTCCGCTGGATCAGTTTTTTCATAGATTTCACAGCGGATTCAGCATGGCCGTTGCTCTGTGGGTAATGAGCTGTAGACGGCGCAGGTACAACTCCCCAGCGTGCCAAGAACGATTTGAATTCTCCTGCGGCAAACTGTGGTCCTCCATCTGATCTAATTCGGACTGGCACCCCTAGATCGACGAACTCTTTGGCTATCGCGCGGGATACATCACGGGCTGTGGGGTCCTTGTTCCACACTGTGATTGTCGTCCATCCAGATAAGCGGTCGGCATAGATGAGGAATTGGTGGCCACCATGACTAAACAGATCCACTGATACGTCTTCGAACACCCGGGATGGAGGCGGGTCGTGTAGCATGGGCTCTTGTCGTTGACTGTCTTTGGTTTTTTGACAATCAATACAGGATTCGCAGTCATTGGTCACGTCGCTGTTTATGCCGGGCCAATAAACCGTCTGTCGCGCTCGACGTTTTGTTCTATTTATGCCTTGATGAGCTGCGTGTAGCTTCTTCCGAACGTCGGCCCGCGCTGCTTCTGGGATGACTAAGCGATGCCCGAAAAGAATGAGGTTTCCATCGGTAGTCAATTGATCCCTGATCTTCCAAAATTGCACACAGTAAGGGGTTAATTTTCTTTTATCGGATGGGAATCCTTCCTGGATTGTTGTTTTCAGCTGCATATACTTTTCGTCCTTCGCCGCTATCTCACTCAATTCTGTCAAGACTGGATCGGGAAGATGAGTCGTCGATGTTTCCGAATCGTCGGCGACGTCGAGTATATCTATCGCACATACGCGCAGCACTGTTTTGATATGAAGTCTGACGATTGTTTCATCTTCGATATCTTCTTCCGTCGGATCAGCCACGGGAGCGCGGGATAAAGCGTCGGGGGTGGCGTGATCTTTTCCTTTGCGCCATACTGTTACAAAGTCGTACCGTGAAATTTTTTCTTTCATATTCTGCAAACGTGGGTTTTCGATGGCGTCTAAAGTAAATCGGTTCAGGATTGGTACAAGAGCTTGATGATCTACGATGACGGTAAAACGAGGTAAACCGAGCAGGTAAAGTCGACATTGTTTTAAGGCCCATTCAACACCTTTCATCTCCAACTCCACCATTGCGTATCTCGATTCGGCGTCAGATAGGAAGCGAGAGCCGCACTGAATGAGGCGCCATCCATCTGGATGTCTTTGCATCAAAGCAAAACCGAGACCATTACGACGGGAAGCATCTGTTTGCAGAGTTGTTTCTAGCGTTGGGTCGAACGGTTTCAACACTGGGGGCGAAACCAGTGCTTTCTTTATGTTCTCGAAGGCCAAATCGTGATCCGATGTCCAAATGAAAGAGTTATGCGTGCTCAGCAAGGGGCGTAGGGGTGTAGCTTCCGTCTTGACCGTCGACGAAAAGCTTGCAACTTGTTCCACCATCCCCATGAATCGTCGCAGTTCTGTGATGTTGGTCGGTACCGGATACTGGGATATCGCCGTCAGTTTTCTAGGGTCAGCCTGGATACCATCGCGACCGATTACGTACCCGGCCCAATGCACTTCTTCTGCTGCGAAGTTCAGTTTGTCAATGTTCAAAGTGATCTGGTGGCGTCGACAACGTTCCAACAACAATCGAAATCCTTGTACATGGGCATTAAAATCTGCGTGGAATTGTAGGACGTCGTCCACTACTTTGACAGTGTTTTCCAGGTCACCTAAAGCCTCTTCGCCTCGTCGACAGTATTCGTCACCTGTCGCATTTAAGCCCATAGTTCCCCGCAGATACATGAATCTCCCCCAGGGAGTGATGAATGTTGTCAACTTCTGGCTGTCCGGATGTAGTGGGATTTGATGATACCCTTGTACCGCATCGACAGTAGTAAAGTAAATACAACGATTTGAGATCGCCGAAATTGCGTCTTTAGGCGTTCTGGTGGGGAAAACGGGCCGTTCCACATATTTGTTCAGCATGGTGAGATCCACGCACACTCTTGGTTTTCCGTTTGATTTGACGGCAACGACCATTGGATGAGTCCATTCAGTGGGTTCCGTGACGGGAGTGATTACTCCATCCTCCACCATCTTGTCTAAAGCGGCTTTAACCGATTCTCGCTGGGCGAATGGGATCGGTCTGGCTCTGTGGATTGCAAATGGTTTCGCGTCGTTTCGGAGCTTAATTTTCATTGGGGGTCCTGCCATCGTTCTTAACGGTCCAGTGGTTTCGAATACATCCTTGTACTCTTCTAAGATTTTATTTTTGATCATTTCGATTTCTGCTCTCGTAGGTTTTTCGAGACCAATCGACTGCGATTCGGGATCGTTTGTCAATGAATTAATTGGGAAGGGAATGGGTGTGGGGTAGTTTCCTGGCAGAATGCCGAGGTTTTTACAATCGTACCAAGATAGCAGCATTCCCTCTTGACCCTCGCAGAAGATGATCTCCGTTGACGTTTTACGTTCGCCGATTTCGATTTCTGCTCCAATACGTCCGATAGACAGGATGGCGGAGCCATTTGCTGCAACTAGCTTGTCTTGGCCGCGGTGAAGGAGCATCCTTTCGTCGAGTTTCAAGGTGTGTAGCACGTCTCTTCCTGCGACGGTAGCCTGTGATCCACTGTCTGGAATGGCCGTGACGTCGATTTTACTTTCAGACCCGAGTGTTTTGATTGTCAAGACGATCGTTGGCAGGGATCTCGAGCCATCAACTTTCGATACATGGCGGACTGAGCCTACCCGAGACTGTTGACCGTTTGTGGTGTTTGGTTTTGTTTCGGGTGACATGGCTTTTGATCTGCACACTTTCTCGAAATGATTTAACTTCCCACATTTCTTGCATGTCTTGCCCCTGGCTGGGCATATTTTACCTTCGGCATGCTTTTTGTATCCACATCTGTTGCAACAGTCGCTATTTTCGTTCGGGATCGACGAATTGCTGTTGTCCCGGTCATCCTTTTGGTGACGCATATGAGCGACCCGCCTTTGACTGAGGGATGCTTCGTTGTCGGATGCAGCTTCTTCACTGCGACATATGTTAACGGCTTGTTGAAGTGTTGGTGGTGGGTTTAATGCCAACAATTTTCGACGGGTCTCCGTGTTGCTGATACCAGATATAATTCGTGTTACCAGGCGGACATCATGACAGACGTCGCATAAGTCTGCGTTTCCAGCGATCTGGCGAAGTCGAACATAAAATCCATCGAATGTTTCGTCTTGTGTCTGACGGCACTCTTCAAATTCCACACGGTCCAGTGCGATGCTTCTCTTCGATCTGATATGGTCGCGGATTCTATCAAGAATGTTATCTGGTGTTGTCAGGTCGTTGTCTGGAACATTCAAGGCCATATCTACTGTATGTAGCATCTGGTTCGACAGAGCCATTCGCAGGGCGGCAGTTTGTTGTCTGAGTGGGAGTCCCTCCAATTGTTCCAACTGGCAGAACGAGTTCCACTGACGGCGCCATGTAGTAAAATCCCGCAATGATATGTCGTGTTCCATTTTTTCCAAATTTGACACATTTATGCGGTGATGGTGTCCGTTTTGAATCACAGGTTGTTGGACACCCACTTGCTGAGCTCCTTGTTGTTGGAGCACTGGTTGTAGTGCACTTGCTTGCTGTACTACTGGCTGTTGGATAACTGGCTGTGCCTGTATGTTTGCAATGGCTGCCATTAAGTTGGCAGTCATTGTGTCTTGCCGTTGTGATAATCTGTCTTCGAGCTGAGCCAACTCTGCTGCAGTTACTCTGTTGGCAGCATCAGTGTTTGGAACAGTAGGCATTGCTTGATTTCTTGGTGGTGTGGCTTGTTTCTTTGGTCGTACCATTGTTTCAAATGAATGGGGTCGACTCTTGTATTAAAATTCGTCTCCGTGTACTTCTAATATAAATTCTTCTATCTGTTCGTCGGCGTCCACCTTCGATGACGTAACTTTTGGTGTGATTTCAGTCGGCGTTTGTGATTCTACGATCGCGTCAACGATGTTCGATTTCTTGGTTGCAGGAACTTCGTTGATATCCAGTTTTTCAGTGGTTTTTCTTGGCTCAAGTCGTTTTGACTTAGGAATGTAATTTTGAGCTCTTTTATTGCTTTGTAATTCGCGAGACTTTTTGCTGTTTCGCCCTCTTGGCATTGGAACTGTGGACTCTCGTCTCGAGCGACCTTCAGCAGGGCAAGATGGCGGCTACGGCTTCGGCTACGTCTCGGCAATGAGTCAGCAGAAACGACCAATTATTGCTAAATTTGTCGTTATAAAACTCGATTGTCTGTTCTGTAAGGTGCTTAGATTACCAACTGCGCCATGTTGTGTCTCTTTTAAACAGTTGTTTATTGAACGACACAAGATATACACTTGACAAGACGGAATGAGCGGAGGGGCTTCCTCGCGCGTTCTCAGCCGAACTCCAAGTAAGTCCCAGCTAGCAGACGACGCGTAAAGCTAACCGCCATCCACAACAAGATCCTTCCAGCGCGCCATCTCTCTTCTTATTACCAGAGCTTTCAAGTCCGCTTCGACTAGCTCTCTTCTGGTTCTATCCAATCAGCTTCCACTGGATCTGCGCATTATCGAGCTGGCAGCCTTGCGCTACCTCACCACGCACGGCGAGCCATTCGCCCCGTCCTCGCTAAAGACCATAATCTCATTCATTCCCGACCACAGCTCCACCCCACCTGTCTCAAAGGTTTTATTTCCTCATCTGCCTTCCTTTCCGCCATGGTCTCTCTCCTTCAAAACGCTTTGCGTAGCTGGTGGGGAGAATATTTCTCTCTCACCAGCAAGATCGGACTTCTTGCGACTGTACATCTCGATTGCGCAGCTTAAGCACTCTGTCGGCTTTTGCGTTGTCTGTACCAATTCCATTGGCGTTAAGGATATTATCCATGGCTCCCTGCCAGCCAAAACTACGCCTCGTAGGGCTGGCAGCCATGCTGTCAACGTTGCTCTTTCCTTAATTACCTCTTTAACCTCCCAGTTTCGCCACTTTGATTTGTTTTTCCCCTCTTCTCTCCTTCTGTCCTTCATATCGCCGCTTAGAGCACAGACGACCTTGGATTCCGACAACTTGTGCCTACTAGCCAGCTGCCAGAGCGCGTCATCACTATTTGTTGGTGCTAACCACTCTCAGGGCTCTCTACTGGCCAACTTCTGGGCCAAATCACCAACACCTGCCGTTCCTCTGGATCACCAGTGGACGCGAGAAGAAACTAAAAGAAGCATCCGCGGGAAAACGGCTGCCTTATGGCAAAGAGAATGGGCTTCCATCCCAGACGGTGGTAAGACGCGCCTTTTCTTCCCAGACATCATCTCGGCCGCTGTTCTGTCGGAGCGCGAGACGTGTGCCCTCACGACACAGATTCTCACCGGCCACTGCGCCCTCAACGGCCACCAAAATCGCTTCGGATTCTCCTCCTCTTCGGTCTGTGAGTGTGGTTTGGCCACCGAAACCATGGAGCACTACCTTTACGAGTGCCCTCGGTATTCAACCCCGCGTGAGAAATTCAAGGCACGAGTCTTGCTGGCCGGTCTCGACTGGCCACCTCTGCATGCTGCTATTCCTCAGTCTGCTCTTGCTTGGAAAGCGCTGAGACATTATCTAAAGTCAACTAATCGTCTCTCTGTTTCGTTCTACTCCAAAGCTTTAGGTTCTGGGAACGCACCGATCAACTCTCGCCAAATCAATCTCCGTGACCCGCGGCATCAAGGCTCTAGATCGCCTAACACTCCTCCGACTACATCTCTACCCCACTCCATCCCTTGCTCTGCTGTCGCACCTGTCGCACTCTCGCTCACTTCGGTGCCGGCCGTGCCCTCAGTTCTGCCGACCGGTCCCTCGTGTCCGGCCGGTAAGGGTTGAGGCTGAGGTGCGTTTGCGGCTGGTTTCCGCTGTGAGCGCGTCTCTCTTTGCAAAACTGCACGCTAGTCTCTTTCTGCCCTCGCGGCTTAGTCGTTCACCTCTTGCTTAACCCTTCGCTCTTATTTTACAACCCCCTCCCCTCCCCCGCATCATCAGTCTGTAGCCCGTCACCGGTACGTCTCCACCTGAGCCCGCTGTTGCTCCTGCGCAACACATTGTCAGTGCGCATCGTCATCATCCTACCTCGTCAAGTCACATTCACAAGTGTCCTTATCTCGTGTATCGCGTATATTATCTTGCGTGAATACACCGGGCAGCACTCAAGCTGAGTTTCGCCTGCTTTAAAAAAAAAAAAATACCGTATGAGACTAAAATACCGTATCTACCGTATCCAATACCGTATGAGACTAAAATACCGTATCTACCGTATCCAATACCGTATCTACTGTATCTAACACCGTATCTACCTTATCCAATACCGTAAGAGACAAAAATACCGTATCTACCGTATCCAGTACCGTATATACCGTATGCAATACCGTATGAGACTTTAATGCCGTATCTACCGCATCCAATACCGTATCTACGGTATCTAATACCGTATCTATCGTATCCAATACCGTAAGAGACAAAAATACCGTATCTACCGTATCCAATACCTAATGAGACTAAAATACCATATCTACCATATCCAGAACCGTATCTACTGTATCCAATACCGTATCTACCGTATCCAAAACCGTATTTACCGTATCCAATACCGTACGAGACTAAAATACCGTATCTACCACGAGTTAATTCACTTGGAAATTCATTTTTAATTTCACGAGTAAATTCACTTCTGAATTCACTTCTTGAATTTACTCGTGAATTTATAAATGAATTCACACCTGAATTCATAAGTGAATTTAAGGACGGCCAAGGGAAGTGTAATATCGTGTTCGCAGTTCGTACGGGCGACCAAGACATCAGCTTACAACAAAAGATATGTAAATCAACAATCATATTCTACAATCAACAGATAATAGCACATGAAACCAGTTCTCCAACTTCACGTCACAGGTCAACTTGGCATAATATTTGCGAGTCTTTTCATTCTCTAATCTCTTCGCAGAAAACATCAGCACTCGTTTTAATCAATGAATGATTGAATGCGTGTACAATTTATCCTAAAATATTTCTATTCAAGCCTCGATTCAAGCAACACTAATTATATATCAATATAATTTTGTCTTTTCCAACAGTCTATCAAAATTAGAAGTTGAGCCGCGTGAATAAGTTTATTACAAAACCTAGTGCCTGCGCGTCAGACAAGATAACCGTAACTGGAATTTTTGAATGTCGCGTGCGATAGGAGGTCATGGCAGATCGATGACATCTCTATGGTTTTGTTCGTAGCTTGTATATAGGGATGCCGATAGAGGAAAGCTCTGAGAAAACATTGCCAAGGTCTTTCTCGTCGTTTTTCTAGCCGTTTTGGTACAAATGCAAACTGGTTCTTTATTTTATCTGATACCATGTTGGTTTAATTAGATGTATACAAAATAAAATATATAAAAAGATATTTGCTGATCCGTCAGTGTTGATGCCTTTCCAAGAATTCTTTCCTTATATTGACATTCGTTTCACGTCTGTTATTCGCCTGTTGCTGCATGGGTTTTCCGCATACATTTATACTCTCCATTGTGTGTGGGAATCCGAGGATTTATAAAGCCTTGGGTGTCTCTTGATTTTCAGTTAATAAAGGTCGTACGACGCATCGCACACTAACTGCTGGCTCTCAACTGAAAGAGCCTTAGAACATATAATTCTTAATTATTCAATCAAAATGGCGAAAACTGTCATTTATTCGCTATTACTCCTTATTGCTCTGAATCTATCTTCAGCCACAGAGGCTGATACGGAAGACAGACATAGCCGCCAATCCTACCCAAGGAGTAGACCAGGAATCGGACAATTCTACTTTAGTAATCCTGCGTATCGGTACCCTCATCATCCTTATCTCTACGACGACTCCTATTATCCAGCACCCGGTAGGTCTATACCATTTTAAGATTTTCTCTTTGAATAAATGAATTTATTGGCAGATTCCAACTTCCTATGTAGACTACGATTTTGCTGACGAGTCACAAGCTAGAATTCCCGGACAAGGAGCTCGTATTCCTTCCGAGCCAAGTAAGTTGCCTCTCTTATTCTCGTGTTTTCGTCATATGATGAGCAATTCTATTTGAATTCTTTACAATAAGGTGACGATTTGCTGAGATGGAGAGAGGAGTCAATTAGTAATCGCCAGTTCAACATCAGCGGACTTAGGGTGCCGAGTTTTTTAACGAAACCCCTTCTCCCTAAAATGGCGTCACTGTTGCCGCCAGTTGATACTTGCACCGATTCCAACGGAAACACTGGCAACTGCATTTCCACCTTTTCTTGTCTGACAAATCAAGGGACGTCGTCCGG
Source organism: Ceriodaphnia dubia (assembly GCA_022539655.2). Classification (NCBI taxonomy): domain Eukaryota; kingdom Metazoa; phylum Arthropoda; class Branchiopoda; order Diplostraca; family Daphniidae; genus Ceriodaphnia; species Ceriodaphnia dubia. The sequence goes on from JAKUCG020000037.1 coordinate 220,951, forward strand.
ATCTTGCGGCATCGGCAAATCGTGTTGCACCTGTAATTCTTTCTGTGACATTCAAATAAGCTTCATTATATTCATAGTACCTTTTTTCTTTTCAGTTTTGGACAACCAGTGCGGCGGTGCGATCACGCAGAACAACACTTATTGGCAGTCACCCGTTCTGCTCAACAACGAAGGTACTTGCACCAAGACAATCTCCTTGGAGGCCAACAAACCCAACCAATTCCCAAGGCGAACTCCCATTTGTCAAATTCGGTAATTATACGACCTATTATCAGCCACTTGACGCAATATTTTTTACAAAAAAGTATTCGTTTAAAATGATAGAATCGAATTCTTGGGATTTAAATTGGCCCAACCTGGTACTGATGGACAGTGTTCCGTCGATTTCTTCCTTGTCGGCGGAGCGAGCAACGACGTGCCCGTCCTTTGCGGAGAAAATCTCGAGACTCATAGTAAGTCGTTTAGAAAACAATGACACACACATATACAAAAATAAGCTAATAATCCTTGTATATTAGTTTATGTCCATGTGGATCCATCTACCACCGATGTGCAAATGGTGTTCTCTTTCGGAACGATGATTCGACTCCGCTCGTGGAACCTCAAGATGGCTCTGCTGCCGTGCGATGCTACATATCTCGGTATATGAAAATATCATTGGCGCTTAATTATATCAGTGTCCGATTGTATTAATTCATTGCATATTTGGATACAGCTCCGACTGGCTGTTTGCAATACTTCACCAAGGTGAACGGCAATTTCGAGTCGTTCAACTGGAAAGAGCTTCCAACGAGCAGTAACAGTAAACAATTGGCGAATCAAGACTACAAGATCTGTTTCCGAAGCGAGATCGTCAAACCAAATGGACAGGTAATGCTGTAGGCTACCATATAAGGAAGTTTCTAATGTGTTACTATGTTGGTTGGTTTACAATGTAATCATTATGTAGATCGCCAACAAAATTTGCTTTACTCCGTGCGTGACAACAGTGGCGAATGCGAGAAGTTTCTCGCTGAGCGGACTCGGGACACCAGCAGATCCGCGTAATTCTGCAGTCGGAGCGGCTTCTTGTCCCACCGACTATCTATTCATTCCCGACGGGGCGTTGGACTCGACCACAGTCACCAAGGCCGATCGTTATTGCGGCCAGCAATTCAATCCAACGGCCGGCCAAGCCGCCGCCGCCACCGTTTGCAGTAAGCTTTTTTTTAGACGAAACGGCTCTATAGTGGCTCTATAGTATAAGCCACGATCAGTATATAATGTGTTGTATATAATTTAATTTATTTAACTGAATGAATTTTTCAGCAACCGTCGCTCCCTTCCAAATCCTGTACCGCACGGACGCAACCGAAGTGGCCACTAATGCTCCTGTTGGTGCTGAATCCGGCAATTGGGGATTTTGTTTCACCTACGAGCAACGGGCCGTCTAGTTTTCACATTTTTGATTCGCAACAGTTTCCACGTTTGTTAATTTATATTGTAGGCTACTTTATTTCTCTATAATCAGGGATTTTAATACATGTATGAAATTCAACACTATATTCTCAATTCTCTGAATAAACTCCACCTGAAAAACCTTGCAATCAGTTTGAATCGCATTCAATTCATTGAACACCCCATCGTTGGTATAAGCCAGCAGGACTTCAGGATATGCCGTTCTTTTATACAAATATGATGGATACTTGTATTATCAATACAAATTATCAAGTGATTTACATCATCAGACGAGAAAATCAAATATATAACTCAAGAAAGAAAAAAGCTGAAAAATATCGCTTCAACATTAGTTATAGAAGTTGACTAGATCAAGGGATGTCAAAATATAGCCTAATGTATATTTCTGTTATAGCGCACGATAAAATCGTATCAAATACTATAGTATACCATACCAGTTGACTGAAAATGGGATGAACGACCTCAGTTAACCCGATAGAATATATTTGGTAAAATAACGCGTGTGGCAATACATATTGGTCCGCAAGTTTCATATTTGCAAGTTATTTCAACCCTAGTCCATCACCGCCATCACCGACCTTCAAGAAAAGAAGTCAATGTTCGTCCATGACCCGATACACTGGCCCCCTTCGTTTATCACCCGTCGTGATGCAAGACGGACAGGCTGACGTGAAAAAAAAAACAGAGACATGGATATAAATCAACTCTGTATAATCGTCTGGAAACATCAGGCAAACAGCGTGTTGGTTGACAAGATGTCAGAAGCCGAGACAGTGCTACTCTAGTCAAGGACGACGCCAAAGTAAGGGTCATTCGTCGTCGTAGTTTTCTCCATTTTTATTTGTTAATTAATGTAGGCGATGTGTCCAGCCTTTTTCTCTGTAATAAAACTTTTGAATATTGATTTTTTCCCGCTTTGAATTTGCGACGAAAACAAATAAACCAGTCGTTTTGTCTCTCTTTTTGAGTCGCCTTCATTTAGGCTATCTGATGAAGCTTAAAAACGTGTTTATTAGCATCTGGTTACAAGTTACGACAAATCAATGCTGTTCCCAGGTCAGCGTCTCCCATTTTGCCGGTTTGTTGCTGCCTTTGGGTGATTGCAAGACGATGACCCTCGTCTCCGTTTACAGAACCGCATATGCAGCAGGGCCCAGGAGTTTTGATGGACAAAAGGACGAACCGAATGCATAAAAGCCCTGGAATTTCGCCGTCTTTCTTTTATTTTGTAGAGAAACAGTCTGATCGCAGGTCGCATCAGCATCATCATGGCTTCCTTATTTCCAATTATTTTATTGCCTTTATTATTGGTTTTCATCGCTCTCAATGCATCAGCCGAAGAGGCCAACACGGAAAACAGGCAAGGACGTCAATATTATCCTAGTAGGCCTTTCTTTCCTTTCAGCAGACAATTTGTCAGCGATCTACAGCCTCGTCCGTGGTATTTCTATCCTCCGCAACAGCAACCCTATTTAGGTATTATTATACAATTTTTTAAACCGGTTTCAGTATCTCTATGGAGACTCGTTTTCGACTTTTTTCCTCTTTTATTTTGGGTAGTTTTCGACTTGTGATGCAATCTGTAATCTTGTTTTGTTGGTACCGTTCTACTACAGACCATTTCGAGTACGAGTCGCGTGCCAGAATTCCGGCTACCTCTAGTATTAGTCAGCAGCTGTTCAATGAAGAAGAACTTGTTGCGAAACAGTCCCGACAGCAGCAAAGTTTTTTGGCCAGCTTGTTCGATACCAACGAGTGCACCGACCCCAATGGTTTGGTCGGCAGGTGCGTTCCTTCCGCTCTCTGCAGCTTGACTGGCGGACGACCGGCTACCGGTTCTTGCTCTCTTGGCAAAAGTTGCTGCGTCCGTAAGTATATTGGTTTCCTAACTCAACAACAAAATTTCTGATGGCGTAATCATGACTATAAAGTAAACTACGGTATTCATAAACGAAATGAAGAAAAGGTCTCGTCTTGTGGTGGTGAGACGACGAGGAACAACACTTATTGGGAATCGTTGCCGTCCATCAGATCGGGCATGTCCTGCAGTATGACCGTCACCCTGGACCAGAATCTCATCGAACAGTACAAGACGCCCATATGTCAAGTTCGGTAAAAACGCGGAAATGTTATATTGATGGCAAATGAATCCAATAGGTAATAATAGCTTAACAGTTGATTCATTTTGAGACAGATTGGATTTTTTGGTGTTCAAAATCGAACAGCCTGGCACCGATTCCAAATGCTCTAGAGACTCTTTCATGGTCGGCGGGACGTCGAACGTCGTCCCAGTCATTTGCGGAGAAAATCCAGGACAGCACAGTGAGCCTAGTTTATTTTTTCTTTTCTTTTTTATTGATGAAGAGTCTTTTACTTCTGATTTGATTCAAAACTTATATATTGTTCCATTTTTCTATTTCAAAAAAAAAAAGATATTTGCTTATCTTGCATAATTTATTATTATTCAGTTTTTTTATTTATTGATATTATATATCAACTGTTTGTTATATTTCATTTGATAGCTAATTCGAATTTCATTCTATATCTGATAGTGTACCTGAACGTACCGCCATCAACGAGCGCGATCCAGTTGCTCTTCAATTTCGGACAGACGGCCTTGGATCGATCGTGGAACATCAAAATCGCCTTGCTACCCTGCGGAGCTGATTACCTGGGTACGGTAGTTATTTAGCCTAATAATAATGTCAACAGTTGACGAATTGTCTCGTTGGTTCATGATTGAATTGGTACAAACAGCCCCGACCGGATGCATTCAGTACTTCACCTCGTCGACTGGCGTTGTTAAATCATACAACTGGAAAGACTGGGCGCAATCAACTGCCGTTCGCCAATTGGCCAATCAGGATTTGCGGATGTGCTTCCGCACAGAGAGGATGAACACTTTTGGACAGGTATAGGCTACAATACAACGTCAATCGGTTGATAATTTGGAGAGACTTCTAGATAATGACGCCATATATTGATGTATTCGATCACCAGGAGGCGACGAAAATCTGCTACTCTCTGTGCACAGTCACTACGGGAAGAAGCTTCGCTATTACTGGCAACGCCAATGCAGGCGCCGGATTCGCTTCAGCCATCGACCCGACTGCTGCGGCTTGCCAAAACGATTTCCTCCTGATTCCAGGCGGTGGCCAAGACACGACTACAGGTCTACCAAGTTCCGACCGATATTGCGGCACCCAGCTGAACCCGTCCGCAATAGCATCAGCCACGGGTGTTACCGTCTGCAGTAAGTTCCGCTGTCTGTCTGTATTGGAAATGAATTATCTTTTTTTGTCGAACGATGAACGATCAAACGACATAATTTTTGATTTCTTCCAGCTACTGTCCGCGATTTCCACCTCATTTACCGGACGGACGACGTAGAGGTAGCAGCACCTGCCGAATCTGGCAACCTGGGATTCTGTCTCAATTTCGAGCAACGAGCCTTTTAAATTTACAATTCACTACCTCCGCGCACCAATAAGTCGCCGCGTGAACTAAAATAACAAGGAATACTATTTATAATAAAAGAGATGACGTCATTTATCATTGATGATTTGGATCAATGTTAGTCCTTGTGTGTGCCGTCAAATACACTATATAGATACCAAACTACAACCCAAAAGTTATAGCCTATTAGTAAGTTGCCTTTTTCCAAAATAACTTGAAAAAGTTTTGTCTCCATAACATCGCTGCCATTAGCCCATTACCTATTGGCGTATCATCGTAGGAACGACGCAACCTTGTATAAGTTATTGCTCATTCGAAACCCAAGACTGATGATGCATGCGCCCGGCCGCGGCCATTGCCGTGTATATATAAACGAGAAACGGTCAACAACTTGGCATTGAATCCGCGATTGAATCTCAATCAACTCGTTTTCATTCATAGCCTACATGCCGTTATACATATATATATATAGCTAGTTGGAATGACGTCGACTTATTTTGAGTTCAGGAATGATATCGGGACCAAATAGTCTATACAAGTTATAATGGAAACGAAACTGCAATTCCTTACTGGATTGCGTCCAACTGATTAAGATTGACGGCAACCGTTGAGCCAACGTGTTTATTCAGAACACAGAACTGATGATGATCCACCGACGACCACACCCAATGTCGTCGAAATGAAACCAGTAGAATCAAGAAACGATGGAAATAAGACACTGCAACATTATAGTATAGGCTATGATATGCATCTCTATAATATTCAAAATAATAATAATAATAATAACGGATGGCGCAAACTGCTGTTTGATCCTCGATCGAACAGGCGCTGACGACCTTCACCGCCGAGGACCACACCCAACTTGAGAAACCCTTTCAACGAGAATGGAGAACCGGAATAATGCGCCGTGCTACTGCGACCATTCCACCTAAAATGGCGAGAATATGTCGGGCTGGAATGTTCTTCTTCCTATATGACAACAACAACAGTTTCTCGTGTTTTGAAAAAAGCCATTTGGATACTGTCTAGGCCAGCATCACTTTGACGACGGGGGAATAAGGAAGCGATAAGGCGAAAAACTGCTCTAGGCGATTTAGCGAAAAAAAGACAAGAGTGCGATACCAATCGCAGTAACGTAAATATAGCCTTATAGTATCTCGTACAAGTCCTTCAGGCCCTTCAGCAGTCAAACCAGAAGGACACTCGAGTGCACAAGTCATCTGACAACGTTCGACGCCAAGTGCGCATATCGCTAAATAATATAGGCTAATCTTTATTCTCTTATAGGCTACAACGGATCGAGAGAATAATGTCCTTGTACGAGAGCATCCCCATCGTCGATCTGGACGATTTAGGTATCAAACATTCTCATCTAAACTCATTTCAACTGATGGCGGACGTGAAAAAACGAGTATTCAACAGGACTGCATCGTAACAAAACGACCACGCCCTGCACATCAAAAGAAACCGTCGATCGGGTGGCCAAAGAACTCGACTCGGCCTTCTCCACTGTGGGTTTCGTCTACCTAAGAAACCACGGCATCCAACAGCAAATCGTAAATTTATCGAATTCTTAATTCATCCATTGAATTCTTCATTCACTAATCCGCCTCAAATCAAAGGTAGATAACGTGTTCAAAACTTCCAAAGTGTTTTTCGAAGCGTCCGACCACGTCAAAGACAATTATCGGTGCGGACAACCCGACAGCGAATCCGACGGCTACACCGGCAAAGATCAGGAAATGTAGACAAATTAGGCTATATTAATTGGTTAACTTGAGCGGAAATTTTGATAGTTCTGTCGATTTCAAATAGTTTGGATGTGAGCAGTTTACACGAAATACGAGAGTCTTACGATGTCGCATCGCCCGATGGCGTCTACCCAAATGAGGAAGACGCTCCCCAATTCCGTCAAGCGATCAATCAATTGGCTCCGCAATTGCGAGAACTGACTTGGCGATTGCTCAAATGCATGGCCATCGCTTTGGGTATAACGCTCAAGCTGTTGATTGCGCACCCCAAAACGGACAACTCATCGAACGCCATTTGGATTTATGTATTTTTGTACATCAGGTTTGGACGAGGAATTCTTCACTAGTCGGCATCGCTACATCTTTCACGGAGCTGATGAAAACAGGACCATTTTCCGTTCACTTTACTACCCGGTTTTGGCGGATAGAGACGTCCAACCCGGTGTCGTCAGGTGTGGAGCGCATTCTGATTACGGGGCCATTACTCTTTTGCTACAAGACGACATGGGCGGACTGGAAGTATAGGAAACTGGTCTGACGCTAAATCAAACAGACTATAATTTAGAAACTTTTGATTGTATAAGGTCTTGTCCAGAGGTACATGGATACCAGCTATTCCAATTCCTGGAACCATCCTCGTCAATTTAGGCGATCTCATGCAGTTTTGGACAGCAGATCGCTACGTCGCAACAGTAAGTTATATCCGTTACAATCAAATAGTTGATGCTTACTGAATGTATACGTCAGGTTCATCGTGTGCTCGTTCCCGCAGAAGAAATTCGGCGTCGTTCGCCACGCCAATCCATCGCTTTTTTCGTGCACGCTGACAATGGTGTCATGATTTCACCACTCGACGGATCGGGTAAACATCCTCCAGTCGAAGCGTTAGCCTACCTCAAATCTCGTATTACGGCAACCTACAAGTAGTTTGATATACACCAATACTCGGGGATATTATCGCGGTTTCTCTTTTGCATTGTTTTCGTACATTTTTTCAAATTTTCCCGGCTTTCGTTGTACCACCAAGTTCAATAAACTTTACAAAACATATACTTACCAATCTCATTAATTGAACACAAAAAAATATCATCATAATTTTTAGTTAATAATTTTGACTTAGTTAAGTTAATTAGATTTAAAATGAAGGAAAAATTTGAGATGTTTTTAAGAGATAGTCATCTGACTTGAAGATTCAGCCGCTTGCCGCCAGAGCAACTTGCTAACTAACTGCTCCAGAAAACAGATTCACTTGGAAAGATGGCGACTAGCTTATTGAAAGTTGTTTCTCGTAACATTTCCACCTCCCGTGTGGCTCTTTCTGGACAATCTGCAACAACTGGACATGCCGGTAAGTTTTTCTCACAGATTGATACCAAATTGTTGTTGACTACTTGTCTTGGCGAGTCAGTCACGTACGCCACCATTCCAAGGACTTGGCCGAGTTCGTACACAAAAGCCGCTCTCTTATTCTTAAATTTACAATCACTAATGCATTGTATTGTTTACGTACACTTTAGACACTAAAATTTGACTATCCCTTGTTGAAATATGTCGGTTTATGCTTGTAATAGTGATAAACCTGTATTGTGCTCTATTGGTGCTCTATGGATGAGTCCTAATCAATATGTAACTTTTATTAAACAGATGGATGGAAGACCTGGCGCAAACTGACTTTCTTGGTGGCAGTTCCTGGTGTTGCTCTTTGCATGTTGAACGTCTACATGGGACTTGGAGATACAGAGGCCCACGAGCCCCCTCCATTTGTTGCCTATGAACACATGAGACTCCGCAACAAGGCAAGATCTACATGAACCAATTATGTTGGGTATTGAAATAAATAAACAATTCTATTTGTCTTTGCAGCGATTCCCATGGGGAGATGGCCAGAAATCTTTGTTCCACAACGCCCATGTCAATGCATTGCCCGGTGGCTTTGAACACTCTGAAGGCCACCACTGAGCAGGTGATTGTAGCTTCAAAGAATCACCAAGGTGTTAGTTTATTGTAAAAATTGTCTTAATACACCAAAAGAGAAGATGTATTTATTTCTACTCTAGTCATAGCCAAACATTCACAAACACACTGCCACAACCTATGCCTATTTTAGAGATGCTGTACTCGAAATTCATGGAGACGCGTGAACGTTTGATTGTCCATCTTCCAGATGGCGTCATCCGGCAATTTTATGGGCGGAAATTTTTTAGCGCCTCGTATCTCTTGGGATTGTTTTTTTCCTGTCGTTAAAGAGAGCACCCCATTTGCAGGACATGCACTCCATTTTAAGATAGCGTATCAGAGGGCCTAGTCACTTACGAGATAAAAGCCATCGATAGGGGACGACGTGACCAGCATCAGTCTCTTACCTGTTCCATTTGTTGCAAGCAGCCTTGACCCTATAGTTTAAAAAGAGAAAAAGATTTTAATCTTCGAAAGAAGAGAAAGATCGCCCTCGGCCGCTACCAGGGATATTTCTAGAGGAATATTGAACCCCTCTCGGATTTTTCTCGAAATAGAACTCGAGTCGAGTCAGTAAGGCTCGGACCAAAGGTTCGATTGCTCAACAACAGTGAACAGTGCACAATGAAACAAAGTATTCCCATCATCGACCTGGCCGATTTAGGTAATCAGTTTGCTTGTTATTAGAACCACAGCAGTTCGTACAATTCGTGAAATAACAATTAGGCATTGATAATCCTGGAGAACCAGACGAGTCAACTGTTGCTCGAGTCTCCAAAGAGCTGGACGATGCTTTCGCCCACATCGGATTCGTTTACTTGAAAAATCACGGCATTGATACAGCGACGGTAAGTGAAAACATTTAATCGTCTTTAATAGAAACTAACCAAAAACTAACCCAAACAGAGCCGGTAGAAATTTCCCTAGTAGTCCAAATAATTTCAAAGTTAACCCGGTAAGTGATTTGTTGGTCAATTTTCAGATCGACGCAGTGCTGAAGGCATCCAGTGCCTTTTTTGTGTTACCAGATGACTCCAAATTTGTTTACCAACGAGACGCGACCCATTACGAAGGTTACTCCGGCGTTGATCAAGAAATGTAAACACCAAATTTCTCTCTAAAATAATTCGATTCTCGACCGGCTCCGTTTGGGTGGAGAATTCAGTGGATTTGAAGATGAATTATTAGTTCTTAATGTCTTAAGATTATGATAGTCATTTACTGCATGATTAGATAGAGCGATATTTCCAAGTTTCGGGTCGGTTTTTCCGCACTCCAAAGTCCGTCAAGTGCCAACATATAATCGGCCATAAATATTTGGATATGAATCAAAGAACCAACGGTTACCTTGGCTCCGGCCACGAGATGTGAGACCAAACACAATTCAAACGTTACATTTTACACGTTGCAGTGTCCGTTTGTCTCCGCGGTCCGTTCAGTCATTTATCAGCTTATCCAATGTGTCGTCTCGCCTCATGCCAATTTCTCCTTGTTGAAAAGAAACTCTAACAGCTTTGATCATTGATACAATTCCAGTTTAGAAAGCAAGAACCTGCACGAAGTCAGAGAAGCTTACGACATCACTTCACTCGACAGTTTTTTCCCAGACAAAGATGTACCAGAATTTCGGCAAACCATCAGCGAACTCGTTCCGAAATTGTGCCAATTATCTCACCGCTTGTTGAAATGCCTCGCCATCGCTCTAGGTAACTTTTATACTTATTTGAAAGACGGAAGAGAAATACATAATTTTTGAATTGTTGACAGGTTTAGAAGCAGATTTTTTCATTCGGTGTCACACAATGATGTGCCAGGGAAGCGATAAAAATGCCACAACATTTCGTTCGCTTTTCTATCCGTCTTTGGCCGACGGTGCCATCAAGGCTGGTGTCGAACGATGTGGACAACATTCCGACTACGGCTCGTTCACGCTACTCTTCCAGGACGATATCGGTGGACTCGAGGTGATTTATTTCGATTTCATAAATTAAAAATTGGACTGATTATGACAATATCGAATATAGGTTTTATCCGGAGGTGAATGGGTAGCCGCTACACCTATTCCTGGAACAATATTGGTCAATGTTGGCGATTTGATGCAGTTCTGGACGGCCGATCGTTATCCCGCCACGGTAAAAATTACTAGACAATTTATACATTGAACTGAAATGACCCGTTTTAAAATTAGATTCACCGTGTACGAGTTCCAGAAGAAGAGATCCGTCGCCGTCTTCCACGACAATCTCTTGCCTTTTTCGTGCATCCCGATAATGACGTCATGGTCTCGCCGCTCAATGGCACCAAGAAGCACACGCCGATTTCAGCTTTGGCTCACTTGAACCTTCGGTATTCGCAGACATATAAATACTAGCATATTATCAGCGATCATTATAGAACATTAGACCAAATAAACAACATTTCCCATTAATCAACAATCCTTATCTGTTTTCTTCATAAAAATCCAGTTTATTATTTATTATTTTTGGCAAATTTCTTAGATTGGCCCAAACAAAAGAAAGTGATATCTTGGCTCATACATATTAGAACGGTGGAGTGATCCCTTTGAGAATTTTTTTAAAGGCACATCAAAACAAACATATATGGAAGGCAGAACTTAGGAATGAATAATTCTGAGTAGTTTTCAATAATTAGAGAGTAGAACCTCGTCAAAAAATGAAAGTAACAACTTGAAATCTTCGATGACATTATTTACTATTGAGTAAAACGTTCGTTGAGCGTTAACGGGATACGTCCCATCTGATTGTCGCCATCATCTTTGATTATGATTTGGATGTCGTCTTCCTGAGGATTTCGATAGATACCTGAATGACATACACAGCCAAGTTTTAAACATGATCGACTTTCAAATTGTAGAGAGTGCGAATACCTTGACGGCCAGGAATTCCAACCAATTGTCTGACAGGTGGTAGAGGATCGTAGGCAAGTGGAGGCATTTCGTTGGCGTAAGGCACTTGAGCATTGCAGGAACCGTTCGGCACTTGCTGTGACCTTAAATTGTTTTGGTACATTGGTACTCCAATTCTGCTACCCTGCTGATATAAAGCATGAGAATATGGCCTCATTTGTCCAGGCAGTTCCTCTTGGTAATTATTATGCTGGGGTGGAGGTCCTCTCGGAACTAGTTGAGTTGCTGGAGCCACATTGTTGCCTTTCATCCATGGTGGCAGTCTGCCAACAAGTCTTTCAATTTGAGAAAGTGTTGATTGGCTCACTCTTGGTTGAGAAACAAATCCACCTGAAATATAGAGAAGCATGATTTACTATCATCTTATGAGGTACAGCTCTGACGGTTTACCTTGTTGAGGACCAGCAAGGCGACCCAACTGTTGTTGATACGGTTGCGGTCTGTTCTGAAACCTTTTGGCTTGCTGTCTTAACTTTGCAATCATATGGGCCACAATTTTCCATCTCAGATCAAGTCCATCTTTGGTTGCTCTAATACTGATGAGTTTATGCCTCAAATCCAGGGTTCTTCGTGCATTCATTACCCGCTTCTTGGCCATGTGATTGATATAGTTGCTGCGATTGTTGTTTCTTGGTTGAAACTGTTGTCTCATTGGTTTCCTGTTGTACGGCCTGACAAAGGGTGTTTGCCGAAAGAATGGTGAGATGCCAGAATTGGCTTGTTCCTAAAATCAAACCCATTTTAATACACTATTAAAAATGCTTCTATACTGCTACGAATCCAGTTTTACCTCGGCTGCCCTCTTGGCCTTGGCCTGCCTGATGATGTCATCTAAGGGACAAGAATAAACCTGTTAGACATATCAACAGTTGCACGTGACAAATTACGTTTTACCAAGAGACATGTCGTACGAAGCTTGACTTCCCTCCGTCTCCATTTCCAAACAATTAGACACAATTTCTTTTAAACAGAAAAGTCGTCCGGGAGAAACAGATTTGATGGTACTATGGTAGCTCGTAGAATAATACTTGTTCACGAGCACTTGTTCATCACCGAAGGACTGGCCTTGAAATTTTGTTTGCTGAATGCCTGAATGAATTTAGATTTACAAGGTTGTCGACCTTGAATTATTTTTGTATTGAATTTTCTTTCAGTGTTTTGAATGATGCAAAATAGTGGCTGCATAATATTGAAAATATTTTACTTTCCAATTATTATGTTCATCATCAGTTTTATTTTACGAAATACTGTTTGGCAAACGAGGCAGTAGTTGGGGATATCCTAGCAGACAGCCAGACAACAAATTTGGCGTTAATTGGTTAATGCCGAATTGAAAGTTGTAAAATGTCAAATTCTATGACTAAATATCTATTTATAGCAGGGATGCTCTTGTTGTTCCATGCAGCATATTCTGCCGCCCAGCGTAAGACTTCTTATATAATTTTTTTTTCATGAAAATTCTTACATTGGCTATTTTGACAGATCGGTCATACCTGCGACTAACTGAACAAGAGTTCACGTCACTTCCTGCAGATGTAAGTTTTCTCTCCGTTTTGAGCCTTATTTGGATCAAAATTCATATTAATTTCTCATTTACTTCTTTGATCAACAGATTGTGCTTCAAACCATTTTCAGTTTATTACTCACTGTTTTTGGAGTAACCAGGATTGCTGGAGACTTCAAGGAAATTCGATCCAACATTGACTTACAAAAAAAGTATGTGGTGTATTTTCTTTTCATAATTAAAGACAAAACTCACAAGTTTCTTCATTTCAGGACTTGGAAGAATCTTAACAACAGACCATCTTTCTACACTTTTAATCATCGTGGACACATATTCAATCCAACTCTGCTTTCCCGGGCAGGAACTGGAAAAGGAGCATTAGAGTCCAATTAATATGCAAAGTCAACTCATTTAGTATTTTTTGTGTGTGCGTGTGTGTTAATAAATTTTAACATTCCTTCTGAATTGTTGGATTTGTTCCTTTTGTAATTCCTTGTGTTACTTTAAATTGTTATTAATTGAATTTCATTTAATTAAAAAAAATAGCATGTGAAAGTTTGTTCTACAAAAATTAGATGGTTTTGACATGTCAAAAGTGAAACCAGGGGTTTAAAACTGGAAGCCTGCTGGAAACTTTTTTGGGAGTGAGCCAAAAGCCGCAAAACTTTCGTGTTTGACAGCGCTGTCTTATAGCAAATCACGTGACTAGAGCATGTTAGCAATGACTGTGTACTGTGTAGACACACCGACGAATACGTCGGCATACTATAAATGAGAAACAGCATGCAAGTCTTCATACTCGTCCACTTCTTTTTGAACGTGATGCCGCCGTATCACTAGTCCTATTTATAACTTCTCCCAGCATTACCCCAAAAACTGTGTTCGCATCCACACACAGAAATAGATTGAAAATTGTTTTCGTCGTTCAGCTCTAGGCTGACTTGGTAGTGTGTGGTGTTTCGAATACAAGCGGTTTGCTTTGGCGGTTGGTGTTACATTGTAGTCACGCAGGTCGTTGATTACACACACGCCAAAGAATACGATCGGATATTAGCGAATGTGGAGATTCTTCATCATTAGTTCCTTACATGTTTCCTTGGTCAGGCTTCTAAAGTGTGAGTGGGTTGTTTCCAGTTTGCAGTCACATGGATAAATTATGAAACCAGTCAGTTCCTGATTTGTTTACAAAGGCCCGTCACCAGTGATTCATTACCCACTTCTTGAATCACTGACATAGAACTAGTTTGATATTATTTATTACCTTTTTTTACAAAACAAACACATGGGTGATAGTCATGACTGGAGACCATTTGTGTATGGAGGATTTTCATCATGTACAGCTGAATTTGGTATAACTTAGTAATCTTATCTCAAGTTCTATACTTGCTTATTCACGTTATTGAAATTCTAGGTACATTCCCGATTGACACATCTAAAACAAGACTTCAAATACAGGGCCAGAAGTTGGATGGGAGATTCACTGCTGTTCGTTACAATGGCATGTTCCATGCATTATCAAGAATCACAAGGGAAGAAGGTGTTCGGGCACTCTATTCAGGGTATGCACCCCAATTGAATATTCCATTGTACAGTGTTGATAGTAACTCATCTTCATTAATTTTTATAGCATTTGGCCTGCACTCTTAAGGCAGTCTACATATGGTACTATCAAGTTTGGAATCTACTACACACTCAAAAAATGGATTGATCACCCTGAAGTTGAAGATATGATGACAAACATTTTTTGTGGAGTCATTGCTGGTGTGGTTTCTAGTGCTATTGCTAACCCAACAGATGTCTTAAAAGTCAGAATGCAAGCTTGTTCAACTTCACTACAGCAAAAGACCATGTTTGAGTGTTTTGGAGATGTTTACAGACAAGAAGGCATATCCGGATTGTGGCGAGTACGTGATTCCATCAATTAGTTGAAGGTCAATTGCTGACAATAACCTTGTTGTTTTCCCTCCAGGGAGTGGGTCCGACGTCGCAAAGAGCTGCGGTTATAACGGCTGTTGAATTACCCATTTATGACATTTGCAAGCATCGTTTAATTCAGGGCAATCTGATGGGTGACACGATTTCTAA
Organism: Ceriodaphnia dubia; assembly: GCA_022539655.2. Classification (NCBI taxonomy): domain Eukaryota; kingdom Metazoa; phylum Arthropoda; class Branchiopoda; order Diplostraca; family Daphniidae; genus Ceriodaphnia; species Ceriodaphnia dubia. The sequence goes on from JAKUCG020000037.1 coordinate 236,087, forward strand.
TCATTTTGTGTAAGTTTTTGATTCATAATTTGAATTGAATTTGTTGTAAATCCATATTTTGTAACATTAGATCAAGCTTTATCTCAAGTTTGGGTGGTGCGATCGCCTCAACTCCTATTGACGTCATTCGCGTAAGTTTAGTTTATAAAATTTCCTTGAAAATTTTCAATATATCTATTCTGCCATTCTGGTAACCAGGTGCGATTGATGAATCAACGCCGCCTTAAATCTGGAGTACGCTTCGGATTCGGTATGAGCAGTGATTTTACGCTACAAAAATCATCTCGACTCTATCGCGGAACATTAGATTGTTTTGTACAGGTATTAGATATTCGCTCTGAAACAAAAGTTTGATCGGTGCACCACCTATAGATTTCATTTTTCTTTTTTATTGTAGACCGTCCGACACGAAGGTATTATGGCTCTCTATCGTGGTTTCATTCCAACTTGGTTGCGAATGGGCCCGTGGAACGTGATCTTCTTTATTACGTACGAGCAGTTAAAAAAGCTATACTAATCGCCTCCCATCATTCTGATTGTTGTCAACGAAACAATGACCGCCTAGTGCGCCCAGCTCAGTCAGAACTTTTCCGTCTCAATTAGCTAAATACAAATTTAATATAATTTCAATCATTTGTCAAGTTTTCTCTAGCGTATTACATTCTCATGAGAGTAGCCATTCATTGAAGCAGGATTTTCAGACGCGACATTTTTTTTTTTTTTTTTTTTATGTTTAATGGGCATACTCAAAACGAGTGTTGCCCAGTGTATTGCTGACAGTATGTACATGGTTTCTATACAACATTGGCAAGTTACGTCAACAAAGACTAGACTGTGGGACATAAATACGGGGAAACTGGGCCTGTCCGAAGCACACGGTTCATGCTGGTCATCGGGAAACCTACTTGCCCTTCATGTGCCTGCTCGGCTTGGTTGAACCTTCAAGATCGCCTCTTCGCGGAGATCGCCTCTTCGCGGACTTCATGCGGTGTACGCAATCAGTGGTGGCTAAGGAAGTCGACGGCCGTTACAGCAGTATACTAACTTCAACTTGACAGTTTCTAGTCAGCTGAGACGTAGACCTTTGACAAGGCTAGTACTCTAAAATAACTGAACGACTGTATCTGTATTAGCCCATTCTTAAAAATTATAAGCAAGGTTTGTTGTCGTAGGCTATAACGGTAAGCATCATAATGTTGTGGGATACCAATAAGTAGCCTATACAGGCGATAATAAGTGTTGAGATTGTACAATAAAAGACCTTGGGTAAGGGCGTAGGGGACTGGTAGCGAGAAAAGAGTTTGTTTTGCAATTTTTTGTGAAGTACTGCATAAAGAAAACCTTATCAGCGCATTCGTAAACCCGGCCGTTGTCAGCTATCGGCTTCGCTGAAAGTGCTGAAAGTGCTGAAAGTATCAAGTCAAGTTGCTTACGTCTGGTAACTCCGGCCCACTACTTGGCGAGACGCAGAATAAACCAACTCGAGTTCCTCCAAATTTAGAACATCAGTTAGTTGTCAAAAACTGACATTTCCGCATCAGTCCGCGAGTCGTCGTTCCAGCAAGCTATACTTACGAAAGGTAGAAGATTATTTTCACACAAAACGTGACGCTTAGTCTATTGCCTATACTATTTCTTTATCAAACTAATCAACTAGACTTAGCCTACACTTTAATTTGTCGAAAAAAAAACTGGCACGCAGCAATGAAGTCACTTGCTGCTTTAGCGCAATTAACTTAAATTAACTTAAATTTAAGCGAACGAGTTGAAGCTCACCAAGTTCAAGTTATCCCTTTGGGAAAGATCCGATTACGATTGGTAGATTAATGAAGCCAATCGTAACGGGATTAAAACGGCATGTATGTTGATAAGATTGGAAAAAATCTTTTAACGTTAATGAATCGAGCTATTTATGATATGTTGGTGCTGTCCTAGCCTACTTCCCGCTAACATACGTATAACTTAAATTTCCAAGACGGGGTAACATAATTAATCTAAGCCTCGACATATGAGACTAATAACAATTCTGCATCATTTCCAAGAATTACCACATGATAGCATACCTACCTGCCTTCATCGCAGAATGTTCGAATGTTGTTTAGCCGCTTTTACTGAGGCTTTATACCAAGCATGCCCTTTTTTATGCAGACGACTGACGACGATACATCGCATCTTGTGATTGAGATACTGAATTGGAGACAGATTTAGTAATGACTGAAAACAACAAGTTTTTCTTGCGTCGTGTTGATTGCATTATTGAACTATCTAGCGTCTCCCTCATGCAGTAAGTTGACCTCAGCTTCATAATGTAATCAATAATTATAGTCTAATAATAGTGCTTCATTGCTGGTAATATGCAAGCTCAATGGTCTGAAAAAAATGATGCAATGTCGTGAAGTCGGAAACATATATTGACGGTAAAATTATCCCTCTTCCTGATACAATTGTAATCTCGGCTTTTATTTCCTAAATTTTTTTGTAAAATAGCTTATGAAGCCTTTGTCTTTGTTATATTTACACTTCTCAAAAACTGCGTTATCTTATGGATGTACCTACTATGTTTCAGTTTCTTTCTATTTGCGACGAAAACCCGCAATTTTTACAATTGTTTATTTATCTTTATAGAATAATCGTGCCGCCATCAATGCTGCCATAAACTAGTCAAAAGTTAGAGCACATGCATCTGCACCAACACATAGCCTACAATGGCGGAGGGACACTCTTACGAAAGTGCAGTGTCAACACTGTTTCTTATTCGGGGAACAGACAAACTTTTCAATTTTGAACTGGCAAATAACATGGAAAGCATTGGCGGCAAATTCGACGATGTAATTTTCAGATACAAAATCGATGAAAGCAAAGACTGGCGCTATCGCTACCTGCAGGCCAAGCACAAAACAGATGAAGGCGAAAAAATTCGCAACAGCCAACTGGTGGACGATAAAGGTGATTTCAGCCTGGCCAAATATTTTCGTTCGTACTGCAGGATGATTGATAGGGGAGAGGATGTACACGATTGCACCATTTTCACCAACATTGGCTTCGACGTGGAAGACCTGAATAAAGTGGGAATTGATTTGGAGGAAATCAAAATTTCCGGCGATATTCTAGACTTTTCAAATACGAATTTGAAAAGTGGGAAGAAGCCTGCTAGCTACAAATTAAAACCTCGAGAGCAATCGGAATTACGGAAGCAATTACTGGCTAACTCAAATGACAAAATGTTGGCCATGAAGTTGCACGAACTTGCCACTACAAATAAAACAACGGACCTACGCAATGAAATCCTGCAAGCCTATCACGTCTCTCTAAAGGAAGTGATTGATGTGACGAGTAAGAAATTCAACCCAGATTTCGTCATTGGGACAAATCTTAAAGCCGGTGCTATGACGACACTACGTGAAAATCTCACATTACAGACAGGAACCGATTGGCAATCTTGGACGTTTAACTTAAACAACACATTTGGGCAGACAAAATCGACATTTTTAAATGTTAAAAATCCTCTTCCAACTGCTGCAACTGACGTTGAGATCGACGGTTTTTTTGACAAGTTAGTCTTCGTCGTAAACTCGCCCAACGCAACCGAAATGGAAAAAGAGGTGTTGCCTGCTGATTTCAGAGAGTATTACAAGGACAACTGTCTTGCTCAAACGGCACGTGTTATTAAGTATGTAACTGAATGGATCAATAAGAAAGATGGTTCGTGGTTGTCAACAATCAACGGAAAGAAGCAGCTCTTATCCGGTGTCACTGACGTATCAGACGACTACTTAAAACAACTGGAAATGGACGTCAGGTTTAATGCCAACGCAATTCAAAATATGGCTGACAAATTGAAATCCTTGATACTGTTGAATTTGTCAAGTTACGGTAAAAAAGTATTTCGGATAGCTACACCTTCACCTAAATACACGGCCGCCAAAGTTATTGCAGCAATCCAGACTCAGTCGGAATGCCGGTATTTAGTAACTTTGTCCAGTTGTTTACAAAACAAAGAAGACAACCAACGCTGGGAAAACATTCTAAAGCTGCTGGAAACGAATGTTCATCAATTTTTCTTTGTTGTTTGCCAAGACGACGATCCGATTATTCAACAAGAGGAGTTGGCAAGTTTGTTACCGAATGATGTAACCAACAGTAAGGTGATTTTGATTGGCGGTGAATATGGCGAGATAGTGGACGATATCAACTACAATGATTTCGACATCAATTTACAGGAAACTATTTTGTTTAAAACAGTTACATTTCAGGGGAAAAAGCAAACGGTCCGGGAATTAATTCCATTGGGAAAGGAACCAGGAAATGTCATCGACTGGCTTTCGATAAAAGAGTTGATAATAGATGGGAAGGACATTTACATTCCTTCTTTGAACACGACCCGTTTCCACAAATCCTTGTACATCAAGAGGCGAATAATCAAAGGTCAATACGGCAGTCATTTTCATGACGAATTGGCAAAGTCGCTAGAATGCTCAATTCAAGGATTGGCGAACGAATGTAAAGTTGATTCAAATGGCAACATATGGTGGCAGGTTACGGATGTCCGTAAGAAAGAGATATTGCAGAAAATTAAGATGATTTTAGAGAAGAATAATTCGATCGAGAAGTCGTCATCAATGAGAAGCATATCAGAGGACGAATTAATAAATGAAGACAACTGGAGAAGACGAGCCATCATCATTATATCGGGCGTTGCCGGAACAGGGAAATCCACAGTTTTATCGCATTGTTATACACAAATTAAAGAGGCTAATCCGGATTGGTGGACCATAAAAATCAATTTGTCAGACTACTCGAGCTACTGGGAAAAATTCGATATCTTTGATACATCTATGGCAATTGATTTTTTGGTAAGCCTTCCAACCGTCGTCGGCCAAAGTTTGTTTGCTCGATCGTTGTTGAAGCATCGGTTACAGACGGGTGATCGGGTCGTTCTCATGCTGGACGGGTTCGACGAAATCAACAGCCAGTGCCAAAAGGCAGTGATTCAGTTCATGAAAGTCTTCACGGAAATGAAAAACTCGTCCGTTCGACTCTACGTGACGACACGGCCACATGCATCAGACGACCTGCAATTACAATTGTCTCAGTTAGCTTTCACCCTCGACAACTTTAGCTTAGAAGACCAAATCAACTATTTGACTTTGTATTGGAAAATGACTATCAAAGACAACTTAGAAGAAACGGATCTGCGAAAATACGCCTGCGATTTGGTCCAACAGGTTAGGCAAACTCTGGAAGATGAAGAAAATCATTTTATCGGCATTCCACTGCAGTGCTGGATATTGGCCGAGTGCTTTCAGCGTAAAGTCCAGAACGTTATACAAAGTGTAAATGAAGAGCATAAATTTGATCTGACTAGTCTGTACGAACGATTAATGCAAAGAAAGGAACAAGTTTTTATAAAAGAAAAGCTTAAATTATTATATTCTTATTACGAGGATGGTGACCAAGAAACTGGACACAAAAAAACAGAAGACAAAGATGACTTGGTGTCGCTCTTCGTACAAGAAACCTTAAAGAATATCAAATTTCATTTGAGAAAATTGGCAATGGAAACGATTTTTTCTAAGCGAGAAGACTTGGAAATGTTGCAACCGTCTTTTCCCTTGGTTTTCCTCTCTGACAATGATCGTGACAAGGAAAAAGACAGATTAGACAAACTAAGCAATTCATATGGACTGACCAATACAAATGGCCAGGGGAAATTGGAGTTTCTCCACCGAACTTTTGCAGAGTTTTTAGTGGCCGAATATATTTACCAAGGATTCCACCTCGATGGCGACCGTCACAATAAGTTGTTGGAGGAGGAACCCTCTCGAAAATTCATCATAAATGATATATTGATGAAATGTAAGTACGATGGTGTTCGATTGTTTCTGAATTCGATGCTGAAGAAACTCATAGAGAGCCAAAAGTGGCGCGACGTAATCGATACACGTCCCAATATTTATAAACCAATACCCAACCGATATCAACAAATTGCCTGCATGATAGAACTACAAAACCGGGTTCAATACGGATTCATTGATGATGCAGCCTTATATTTCGGTGCACAAAAAGAAATGAATATATTTCAATTTTTAGTGGATTGCCTGGACGCTACTTTCACCAAGAGAAGTGTTCGAAAGCTCGTTGGGCATTTACTAACTACGCACTCGTGGGATTTTATGACATGCAACAGTCGTGTGATTGAAAGATTCTTACAATATTATGAAGACGCCAGTGAAGATGAAATGAAAGAAGTTTTGGGGGGAATTTTGGAAAATGCTTTCTTTTCTTTTGCGAATTATTTGCCTAAATGTTCCAGTGCGTCGAAGGAAGAGGAAATTAAAAAAGTCTCAAGTTACATTAGGCTCATGGAACACCAACATATAAAGGTTTTAGAAACGGCTATTCATTTAAAAAACAGTGATCAAACACTTAATGTTAAAGTTGTACGAACGTTGTCAAGTTTCTTCAAGTTTTTCATCTTAAACGAGTACTACGGTAGAGATTTTACGAAATTTTCAGAGCTTTTGGTGGGGATATGCGCAAGTGACGTGTCAGCATTTGTATGCATTTTAAAATATGCAATCATCGCGTGTAGCAGAATTCAAGAATTCTGGAACATCGATAAATTAGAAAAGTTACTGTTGTTTACATGTAAACTTGGACCACGAATAGAAAAGATTCGATACAAGATTTTTATAATGAAAGTACTAGAAGAAAAAGAGATTGCACAGCTAATTCTAGGAATGGACGTTCACCTTTTTAAAAAAGTCTACAAACCTGAACGAACACAGATTTACGATGTACCAAAGGACATCGAAACGCTACTGGAACGAGACACCTATGGAATGACTCGGATTCATAAGGCGATCCTCAATGATCAAGCGGACGTTGTCGATAAAGCATTGCTAGTCTTCCGGGAATGTTTGACTGACGAGTTTCAGAAAGAAAAAGTGATGAATTTCATGTTGCCATCAATGAGCTGTAATCCTTACCAAGAGTATCTCACTCCGTTCTACGTGGCCACCATGTGTGGTAAAAAGACTATGCTTTCCAAATTGATTCGGTTCTTAGAAACAAACCGACTGTTGGAATCAGATTCAAAAAAGGAGTTCTTATACAGCGCACTACAAGACGTCAACCTGCTAAGGAAAACCGATAAAATGCAATTATTGGAGCTGATTTTGGCATCTTTTAAGGAAATATTGGGACAGGCAGATGTAATAAATTACGTCATGGTGAATTGGGAATGGGATCAAAATTCGTTCCAACATTTTGTCAAAATTGTTATTACTCGATATGGCAAATGTAATGGATACGAGTATTTTGGGGATTTGTTAACAAATAGTCCGATATTCAACAATTTAGTGCTTGAATTCGCGAACGATGAAGTTTTTCAGAAAATATTGTCGACAGTCACAGAAACGAGATTTAATAGTTGGATAAACAAATGTTATTCTGATGATAAGAAAGTGAAACGCGAACAATTCGGATTCAAGCACGCCAATTGTTACTCTTCTAAAATGAATGAAAATCAATGGCAACAGTTTTTTCGAATAATCACATCACCGACGACGATGAAGAGTGGAAGAAAGACTACATACTGGGCCGAGTGGTTCCTCTCCGACCCTCACTATGATGACATTTCTACAAACTGCTGTAATAAACTTTGTGAATGGACAAATAATCTTCCAGGCCAAATGAATTTGAAAAATCAGCTACTATACGACGGCAGTTCTCAAGTTTCCGTCATCGTCCAAGCTGTCTTGGACGGTAAGATGAAATGCGTTCAAGTCGCTTTATCTTATTTGCCGACAGAAGAAGACGAAGATGAGTTAATTGACCATTTGAGAAAAAATGCACCCCGGTTAATTAAAGAAAACTATCTTTCAATTGATGCTGATGTTTATTGCCACATATCGACGTTGCAGTTTTATTTGGAACATGCCAGTAGTGAGCAACTTAAGTCCTTTGTCCAAGAAATGACTTTTCGGCGAGGAAAGAACGGCTGCATATGTTGTAACTTAATTTGTCGTCGCTATTACGGAATCTCGCCTTTCGAGAACTTTGTCAAACCATTTATGAAAGCGCTCTCAAAGAAACTAGATACAAGTGCCTTCAATCACATAGTTCTCCATAAGCATCCGCCCGATGGAGGCAGCATAGCTTTTGCCGAAATTTGGTTTTGGAACGAAGATGCATTATCTGACGCGTATTCCCATATAGAAAGAAACGACGACCGGAATGAACTTTGTCATAAATTGTTCGTGGCGGCAAGCGAGTCAAACAGATTTAGGCAAATGCTAATTTCAAGTAATGGCGAACTGTTTCGATGGGTCAAGAGTTATCTAGGCATTGAATCTCGAAGAATGGCATTTAATTTATTTGACTGGTTTACCGTGCTCATCGCCTATTTTATAGAGAAATTTAACAAAGATCAACTCATTAATTTTGTCAAATTAATTACAATGACGGGGACAGTTAGATTTATTGACGGTGTTCGAGTTTCTACTAATCAAAGTGTCTGGGCTGACTATTTAATGGAAGCGTGCGAGGACACCGTTACTGTTTGTGATAGGATTGGCAATGCTCTGAAAGCAATTCAAAAGTTTCTGCAAATTGTGACAGAGAAACTGAGCCAAGACGAACTGAAGAACTTAGTGTTTCACGAAAACAACAACGAAAAATTGATCTATTTGGTTGCATCCACTGGCAACATTCGTCTTTTCAAGGTGTTGATCGCCCAATTCGATAACGAGAATCAACTGCAGATAGTCGTCAAAACTTTCAAAAGATTGTCAGTAATTGAACGGATTTGGAACTTAATGGGGGCCACAACTAAACAAAGAGTTGAGTTTTTACTACGAAATTTCCTTCGCATCGATTCTCGGGTAATGGCCGCCGATCTTTCTATTGGATTTAATTTGTCAATTCAATTCTTGGAAAAGTTCAACAGGATGGAATTGAGTTCATTTATCGATTACATATTATCAGTAAAAAGAATTGAAAAGGGGACAAATCAGTTTCATTACAGCATTTGGAAGGAATACATTAACACAGCGTTTGCTAAGGCAATTGACGGGGAAATTCCTTGGAATCTTTATCAACAAGCTGCATTGGTCAAGAGCTTTTTGAAATGTGTGAAAGAAAAAGTGAGCTATGAACGGATGAAAGAGTTGTTAAACGTCAACATCGAAAAACGCGGCTTCAGGATTAACCATCTAACAGGAATATTTTACATGATTGGAGATTCAGATTGGATGAGATGAAAAGTCGAAATGAGTGGCAATTAATATATTGTTTTTCAAAAAGGTGCAAACAAATCTTGACCTCTACATAGTCTACTAAAACACACGTTTTCTCCCTTTTCTAAGTCTCCAGTAGACAAGAAGGAGGGAAACGGGTGTTTTTACGTAATGATTCATTTTAGCATGCAAGCAGTCCGCGACTCAAGGAGGCCAAAATTACGGGTTTGGTGTGATCTGACTTTTTTTATGATCCGACTTTTCAAGTGTACTTGTGAATAACCAAATTTGACAAATAAATATTTCAATTTCTGGGCCATATTGATACAATTCGTTTGCAATAAACCACCGATAAGAAAAATTGCCCGGCCATGTTTTTGGCAAGTTGGTTGATTGAAATTTTCACCGGTTACAGTGCCAACGAAGAGAGATTTTTAGAGACCTCTCTCGTTTTTCTAGCCCTAGCCGTTCTTACACAAGCGAGGGCCAAAGTCGCCTCGTTTGCATATATGGTCCTCTAGGGTGAGCGGAAACTATTGATATTTTCTTCAGGCCTAGGCCCGTGAACGAAAAAATCTAAAAGGAATTTATGATGTGTAGAACAATAAAATGAACGTGCAAAAAAATTCTCGGTAGGCTACTCGGCGGTCAAAATTCGCCGTTTAGCGGCCGTCTGAAATAGCCTTTTTCCATAAGGTCCTCGCGGGTGAGCGGATACTATCGGTGCCTACTGTACAACTCCACAAAAAGAAACGTGTAACAATCGAGAGCGGGAATCTCCAAAGACCAGACGTTTTCCTCGACGCGGAGTGTGGACAGTGGACTATATGTTGCGGGTCAACCGCAAGAACGTGAGTCGGCAACAGAGGGGGAGCCATCACAGCCAATTTTTTGGCATTCGATCTTGAGGTTTGAAAAGATAAGACGGGACTGTTTTCTTCTCGTAGGTTAAACTAACTCCTTGGTTCAAATAATTTATTATTACTTATTGTATATTATATTCGAAATATACTTGTGTCTTCACGTATAGTTTTATTATTTTTTTCTCTGTCAACACATTTATCAGAAAATCCCTTTGTTTATTCAAGGTGACGTTTTTTCTTACATGTGAATAGACTTAATAACGTAAAGTTCACGATGAGCCAATTCCTTTTATTTGAGTTCCGATCACTGAGAATAGTCTACGCAAAATTTGTTCGGATGAAGTACATCAGTTAAGTAGGCCTACATTGACTCTAAGTATTGCTCAAGTAGTCTTTATAAATTTATGTGTAATGCAGAAATTCAGTACTTATAAAAATATCTAGCGTGTAAGTACCCTATTTTCCCCTAAAAAGTTGAGAATGTAGCGCAGGTAATGCCGAAGAAACTGCCCCTATTTACCGCCGAAAGCAAAATGGAATTTTTGAAGTAAACCCAATTCCAATCGTGGTACATTCCCTGTGTTGCCCTTCTCATTCCTTGAATCCTCACCATCGATTCGTTTGTAGAATAAGCAAGTTATGATTCCGTATTTATACACAAATATACTGTTTCACAATTGAAAATCTGGCTTTAACCAATCGGTCTGATGTACAGGGTGTCCGTTGTAAACTTCTTAGCGTAGGCTAAATTGTTTTTCTTTCCATAAAACTTGCCTGCTACATAGTTTTCACTTCATGTGGGTTTTCTCCAATAAAAAATTTGTTTACGTGAGGAGGAGATTTCCCCTTTGCTTTGGAAATATTTTCCGGGAAATGTTGGCCAGAAAAGGTATTTGTTCAAAATTGTGTTTTGTGATGGAAAGTAATTATTTGTTTACAGTGACACTCGTTGGTGGAACAGTTTTTCTTGCATTAACTGTATTGCTACTGTTTTTTGAACACGGAAGTCAGTTCACGGACGTGCTACCTGTGACGAGCCAAACACAGAAGCAATTTGAGCCAGTATTTGAAAAAGAAAGTCGGTACGAACCCCTCGAAGTGCCTGAAATGAAGCAACCACATTCAATTCTGCCCAAAATGAACGATGTGGATAACTGGATTACCGAATCCACCAAATTGCCTGAAATAAATGAAACACGCCAGTCACCTGCGCCAGTATTGAATGAGGAAAATAACAGCAAGCCCATTAAAATACCTGAAATGAAGCAAACACATTCAAATTTGTCTAAATTGGATAAAGGCAATTCGTTTGAATCCATCAAATTACCCGAAGTGAAGCAAACAACTTTAATTTTTCCAAAACTCGATAAGGAAAACCGCTACACCCCTGACTGGGAAAGTCTTGATTCAAGACCACTTCCTTCCTGGTATGACGATGCTAAGTTTGGAATTTTCATTCACTGGGGAGTTTATTCAGTGCCTAGTTTTGGAAGTGAATGGTTTTGGACTTACTGGAAAGGTATATTATAACTTTTAACGTCATTTACTAATACCGCAATGAGCAGCAGGGTTAATATTTTTTAGATTCAAAAAAGCCAAATTATGTTGAATTCATGAAAAAGAACTATCGACCGGGTTTTTCATACGCAGAGTTTGGTCCAATGTTTACTGCTGAATTTTTTGATCCAGACCAATGGGCTGATATTTTCAATAGTTCTGGTGCAAAGTAAGTCCCCGAAACAGCTTATTCCTATCATATACACTCAAAAAACAAAAGTGTCTACTAAACTCTTAGTAGCCTCGTCCGATTCATTACTAAAGAATTAGTAGTGCGATAGTAGCGCATTTTAGTAGCCTAGTCTCGTCCTTTTTATTTTTAGAGTGTAGACTGACACACAACCTTTTAAATTAACACTCTATTAGGTATGTGGTTCTAACCAGCAAACACCATGAAGGGTTTACACTTTGGCCCTCCAAGTACTCATGGAATTGGAATGCGATGGATGTCGGACCCAAAAGAGATTTAGTTGGTAGATCTACAAATTTTCAAAGATGCGCTGCTTGGTTTTCTCATCGATTAAATCATTGATGTGGTTTTTAAAGGGGACTTGGCGACTGCAATTCGAAAAAAACCCCAACTTAAGTTTGGCCTTTATCATAGTCTTTTGGAATGGTTCAATCCTCTATACTTACAAGACAAAGCAAATGAATGGAAGACGCAAGACTTTGTTACTTCAAAAATTATGCCCGAACTCTTCGAAATTGTACGTCTTCATCGACGTCCGATTTTATGCGTGTTTATTTGATTAAGATTTACAAATATTTTAGGTTAACAAATATGAACCTAGCATTGTTTGGTCCGATGGAGATTGGGAAGCAACCGACACGTACTGGAATTCAACCAATTTTCTTGCATGGTTATTTAACGATAGCCCAGTGAAAAATGAAGTCGTGACAAACGACAGGTAGCGTAGCTTAAGAACTAATTAATTTGTATTAAATGATTTGCTACTATTTATTTGTTTTCTAAAGATGGGGTGTTGGCGCTATGTGCCATCATGGAGACATTTACACTTGTTCCGATCGTTTCAATCCAGGTTCTAACTTTTTTTTGTTATACATCCGAAATATAGCAAGTTTTTCACACATCCGAGAATGTATTTGTACTAGGTACTTTGCAACCACACAAGTGGGAAAACTGCTTCACAATTGACAGTGATTCATGGGGTTTCCGGCGTGATGCTGTGCTGTCGGACTATTACACAACAGAGGAGCTACTGCAAGAAATGGTTAAGACGGTTAGCTGTGGTGGTAATATGCTTCTTAATGTAGGTAAAAAAGATGTCTACAAATTCTTTTCCATTGATTTATTTGTCGTTTTCTGTGATTTAAACTCTCGCTGTTTTACCGCAAATACTTTTTTTTGACACCTTATAACGCAGGAAAGAAAGAAATGTTTGAAATTAGAATTTTAATGAAATCCATTGGTCAAACTATTTCTCTTTGATTTTCAGGTCCTACCAGTTATGGCCAAATACCTCCCATCTATGAAGAGAGACTTCGTCAAATAGGCTATTGGCTTCACATAAACGGCGAAGCAATCTACGGCTCTAGACCATGGATTTTTCAAAACGATACCCGTACCCCAGATATCTGGTGACAAGTTATTCAAAAATCATACGAGATCCAAACCTGATTTTAAATTTAATCAAATAGGTACACAAAAGGAACAAGTGCAAAAGAAGGGCTTTCTAATTCTGTATATGCGATAGTTCTTGCATGGCCGGAATCTGGGACGATCGAATTATTTGCTCCAGTTGCCCGTGCGGAAACTGAAGTGAAATTTCTTGGATATTCGGAAACCATTAAAGTAATTTTCTCCTAGTGTTCCACCAAATTTTAATTTATAAATGAAATATTTTTCTCAATTTCAGTGGAGCATTTTCTCTTCCGGAATTCGAGTTCATTTTCCTAGTAAAACTAAAGTTTCCAATGATTGGGCTTGGGTTCTGCGGCTGGATAATTTAGTTTATTAATTACATTTATTATTAATATACATCCTAATATTCCCTCAGCTCTACCACTTGCGAACATCGTCTGGGATTTCAACAAAATATTTACAAACCCTTATCTAAATAAAGGAGGGCGGTTTTTCTATTTGATCTAACCTGCATGATTGTAGAATTAGTGGTACATGTTAACATACTTTGAATTACATCTTATAATAAGATATAGAAGCATTCTAGGTTTGTTATTGTCTTCGTAAACTTAGCGACGATTAATTTTCTAAAGAGGTAGGCTATTCAAATAGGTATTATAGCATAGCATCAACGAACGTTTGTTAGCTTAGGTAGTTAGTAGACCGAAGATTGATAAATCTCGTTCCATATCCACAGGGGAATCTCCCTTATTCGAAAAATTACAGCTTAGGCTACTTCTTCTGTTTGTAGGCACTTTTCGTTTTACTACGTATTCTAGCGTTAACAAGATGTGTATTGAAGAAAAGACATCTGACAACTAGGGCATTGGGAAAAATATCCGTTTTTGTTGTTTAGTTCAAATTTTCTTGTCTCTGCTGTAATTTGTTTTGAAAGTTATGACGAAAAGAATTTTTGGCCTTATAAATTGGGTGACCAACTTTTTGTTATTAATCAACTAACGCCCGCATCAATATTGCGTCTATTACAATTATGTGTTTAATACATACGAGTTTTTTAGAACGTTTATTGACTTTCGATCCTTATAAATTAAATATAGTCATTTATTAAATAGTGTTCCCGCAAACGACCGAGAAGCCTAGATTGACAGACAAAAAAAGGGAGGCAGACGAGGGAAGGAGAAAAAAACAGTAAGGAAAATTGGAGCTACAAGGTCAGATGTAGGCTACCGACAGGTTGGAAACTTCGTAGCCTACACCTACTAGGGGAAACTGGGGTCAATTGTAACAAAAAACATACTTCAATTTTTTTCGTCTGCTAGCAGTAAAGTTACAAATTTTAAAAAAATTCAGCGGATAGCTTGTTGTCTTGGCTAACTTTACTGAATTTATCGAACATAAAAGTTGAATAAAAAAATCTAGAATGATCATGCTTTTTTGTTACAATTGTTCCCACATGTCGGGACGATTGTAACAGAAAAAATAGAAAAAATTGACGAACCGAAAATTTTACTTTAGGGTGTCAAAAACGTTTTTTTGGGGTGGGGGTCGGAAGTAACGTGGGATTTCCCATAAGAGCTACCGCTTGGCGACTCACCCATTTAAAACAGTAAATCTGGATTATTTTTCGTTCTTTCTGCAAGTATGCTAACTTTTAGCATTCAAACAGAAGAATATGATGTTTTGCATCATTTCTGGGTGGAGAAACTGATATAGACTTGTTTTGTTCCTAAATTATTTGGACTGTTACAATCGTCCCACACTGAACCTTTCTCGTTTAATTAACTTTTACTCCATTATACCTCTAATTTTTACACAAAAAAATTGCCAAAATGTATATAAGACATAATAACAAAACGGTTGGTGTAAGAAATTTGGTAAAATGTGAACTTTATAGTAGGGAAAATAGAAAAAATTGACGAACCTAAAATTTTACTTAAGGGTGTCAAAAACGTTTTTTTCTTAGATTTTCTTATAACTTCAACAGTTTTTGTTTTATTTATTTGAAAAAATTACCAAAATTTCTTCTCTATAAGATGCCCTTATGATAAATATTTTAGAATTTTAGAGTAAATTTGAATGACCTAAACGATTTTTTTTCAATTGTCTCGTGTTACAATTGACCCCAGTCTCCCCTACCAAAAATCAAGGAAGAGAAGAAAAGGTGGGATATAAATATAAGCCCTTTATGCGTTTTTGTCCTCTCTCAGTCACTTTACTTTACTTCCAGCCTCCATACTTTTCATACACAGTAGGCCTACCCAACTAAAGTATTTGAACACCCCTCTTTTTTTGCCGATTTTAACACGGGCTCTTATGGCGGCGTTTTTTGCTCGAAGGCGGCGAAATTTGTCAAAAGTTAGGTCAATAAAATTAGAGATATTTTTAAATTAGACCCATTCACATATCCATGGTTTTTTTCAGAATTTTTCGTCAACAGATTCTAATAGAAAAGGGCTAGTGCACGACGTGGAAGCGCTGGACGTGGGATTTTTTTTATTTAGGGAGAAGAAATACACTTTTGAAAGTACAAATTTTGAAATACGGCCGCGGGTCTGTAGGAAAAGGGAGATATGGGGGGGGAGAAATTTCGGAGCGTAACAGGGCCTTTTCCTCTTTAAAATAGATTTAAAAGTTTTTAAAAATCCCACGTCCAGCGCTTAACCTTTTTGTGTATAACTATAATGAATTTAATTTTTGTAAAAAGTTGAATATTGTGTCGTTACTCGTTAAGGTGCTATGACTAGAAATGAAACAATTTTAGCCATAATAAGCTTCTCTTGGGTGTTCAAACGAAAGGTAAAAGAACCTGTGGCTATCTTGCATTCTAAAACAGATGATGGAGAGGGCGTAGAAGGCAGAAAAATCACCGATGGCCGTCTGTGTTCAATACACTACCCGTAGGTACCAAAGCCTTCCCAAATTATATCCACAGCAGAGCAACAATAAATAGTTGGTTTCGTATACAGCGGCCAAGAGTGCTGCTTTTTTACGCCCTTTCAAAAAGTGAACACGAGAGCAAATGTAACAGTTCGTTATTGTTGCGCCACCTAGAACTCTAACGAAACATCACTTGCCACTCTACAGCTTCGACATGTCAGTACGGTTGGCAACATAGTTTAAATTTAGGAAAATTGAAGTCTTATCTTATGTTCCGCGCACTGGATAGTACTGGTCCAGTTAAACAGTACTCTGTGGAAGAAAAGATGAAAGAACTACTGTATTTTTTTGCCACCAGAAAACCTACCAGATACCACTTTGTTTTCATTTCGTTTGTTGTCGCCACCTATGTGCTGATCACCGCTATCAACTTGGTTCATTTATGGAGTGATCCTTTCGACGATTTCCTGGTTAATCCACGTTTGTCTCGCCCGTGCACTTCGGGGGCAATTACTTCTGTAGGCTGTAAATCAGAACACGTTCCATCTCCAAGTCAGCAGCCGACGTCACCGAAAGTGAAGATCATCCTTTACTGGAATGCATGGAATCCTATCATGGGCGACCAGCCCCTTGTCAAAGCCGGATGTCCCGTGACGGAGTGTTTGTTCACATCCGATTTGACCATGTTCAATCGAAGCGACGTAGTTCTCTTTTCCGCCGAAACGACGCCAGATTTCATTGTCGATCGAATGCCTCACCAACGATTCGTATTCTTCATACTGGAGTCCCCAGTCAACACGAAACATCTCAAGATAATACAAGAAAGCCGAACGCGCTACAATTACTTCAACTGGACTATGACCTACAGGCAAGATTCTGATATTGTTTTACGTGATTTTCTGGGTGGCATGCAACCTAAGCCGGTGATGAAACAAAAGGAGAAGGACGATAGCTATTTTGCCAAGCAGTATCCACCTCGTCTTCATCTGGCAAATCCGGCATTTTCTGCTCGTTGTGGATATCAGATAAACTCAACTAAAAAGTTTTCTAGCGTGGAAATTATGAAAAAAGCGGCCACGAAAAGGAATGATAATTTAATGACATTTGATGAGGGACCCAGCAACAAATCGTACTGGTTCAAAAGTAAAACGAAAATGGTCGCTTGGTTTGTGTCGCATTGTGACACGCCCATTCAGAGAGAGGAGTACGCCCGCCAACTCCGTCAATACGTCCCCGTTGACATTTACGGAAACTGCGGGAACATGGAATGTGGCGGTGACTGCAACGACGACGAGATGCTTCGTAAAGACTACAAGTTTTACTTGGCTTTTGAGAACTCTTGGTGTCCAGACTACGTCACCGAAAAATTTTACCGCTCCTTCAAATTAGATGTTGTACCCATCGTTCTCAGCGGAGCCGATTACGAACGTTTCGCACCACCTCATTCTTATATCAACGTGTTGGATTTTGCCACACCCAAAGATTTGGCCGATTACCTCTTGCTACTAAACAGCTCAGACAGTCTTTACGCCAGATATTTCGACTGGAGGGAGAACTATGAGGTCTCATTACCGGCTATGGATGGATGGTGCGACTTGTGTCAAATGGCCCACGATGACAGCCTGCCACCCAAAGTCTATCATGATATCAAGCATTGGTGGGAGGATGACGCAGAGTGTGAAAATGACAGGACCAAATACTTTTGACTTGCCATGTCGTCGTCTAACTTATTTTTTGTACAGATGTAAAATAAAGGAAATCGAGTTATAAATTATGCACCATTTTTGTTTTTCATCTTATTTTTTTTTAACTATAAGCTAATAGGCCATCAATTAATAGCCTACAATATATATATATAGACGAAATCTATCTCGTTCAGTTATTCAGCTATTATATATTTGTTGGGCAGTTTGAAATACCATTTCAGTGCATGCAAAAAAATAACATTATAAGATGAAATTAAACGAATATAGTACTTCAAGTTGTAGGCTAAAGAAAGCTTTTGTGTTCGGTAGGCTTATTAAAGTTCGTGAGTGAATATAGCCGCTTCGGGTTTTCATCAGACTACGTATACCTTGCATTATTTTATAGATCACAGAGATATAGCCTTGAGCTTGCAGACTCCACTATATTCTTCTTATCAAGGAACAGACCCACTGATTTCACCATGAGCAAGACAGGCCAGTTTGATTTGGTAGTCCAGGCACTTTATTCTTCCCCACGATGCCACTTCAATGTCTAATTTCACAGCTGAACAACAGACATCTTTTGAAGATAACACAAATCTTATTCCTAGTGTTTCTCATTGTGATTGCAATAGAGTTCTATTATACTCGAAACTTGTATCCATTTATAAATCCAATCCGAAGCAACAAATACCCCGTCGATGTGCTCCATTACAATTTGAATCCAAACGTGTCCAACACTGTACATGCTGCTGACAGTACGGGAGACAGCCGTCGAATCTTCTTTCACGAGACAAGCGGCAATGGACGTCTGAGTTTTAGACAGTGTTGTGCCATCGAGTCAGCTGCCAAAAACAATCCAACCAGACCGGTGACACTTTATATTTCTGGTGACAACCTGAACGACACTAAGCCGTGGTTGGACGTTCTGCATCACTATGAAAACATAGCTGTTGAATTGGTGGACAACGCCAAGTGGTTTCAAGGTTCTCCATTTCAAGCGTGGTACGATAAAGGCGAATGGCGGAATAGTCGCTTCCGGACAGTTCATTTATCGGACTACATTCGCCTCATATCCCTGTACGAAAAAGGCGGTTTCTATTTGGATTTAGATTACGTTATTTTAAGACCGCTTGACGAAACATATTTGCACAATTTTTTGCTCGTTGAAGGCATTAGCGCAGAACAGTTAAACAATGGTGTACTTCATCTTGAAGCCAAGCACCGGCTGATAGGTGAGCTTATCAAGGAGTTAACAGACAATTACGATCCGGAAGATTATTTCTTGCATGGGCCAACAGCCCTAACAAACATTTACAGACGTTTGTGCGTTGACACCACCTCTACATCAGTGCCTATGGAAAACGTCAGCCTCAAAAGTAACTCTACTTCCCCGTGTCCGGATGTTAAACTCATATCCTACAAATACTTCTGCCCCATCGGTCCACCCTTTTGGCATTTGTATTTCGAGGATGCGTCTTCCCAGTCTTTGGCAATGCTTAACAAAAGCTACGGTGTTCATATTTGGAATTCTCTCTCTGTCAACGAGACGATTCGCATGGGGACGAAACAAATGTATGCCCTTTTGGTAGCAAAGCATTGTCCAGTCGCCTCTTCGTATTACAATCAGTTTCTCGCGCATTAAGAAAATTTGGTGTGATCTTTTTTTAAATGGTGGTTCCTTCGAAAAATATCTTTTGAAGTCAGAGATGTAAATATCAGCAAGAGACGACTTATTGTGGAATTTTGTACGAATAAACTTGTGAAACAACAACAAAGACAAAGCCCTGATATTTTAATCTTTAAACCGAAAGTCTGTAGCCCCCAGTCTTTTTCACGTAAAGAAAAGATGTTTCTTTTACGATTTGACTAGAAAGAGCATTTGATGGAAGTAAAAGAAAATTTTCTGCTCTTGTTGTCTAGACAGGGAATCAATAGTCTGCAGGCGATACCGGACTAATATGAAAATAATGATGAAAGATAGTACCCTTGAAATTTACGGTTCATGATACTCCTGTTCCCCCTCTCCCGTCATGGTGCACTGAGACGAGGCTGTCATTATCTTAGACTATACAAGCCCATTTTGACTCTTCCGCATTGGCTCAGAGGAATCGAAAGTTTGATATATTCCTGCAAGCGCTGATGATATGGCTCAAAGGTAAATTCGTCGAGTTATTCACCCTCTCCCCTCGGCAACGTTGATCTTCTCTTGGCATAGCTAGCCTACTTTAGCCATTCAATTGTTGACTACACTGTTTATTAATTTCACAGCTGCACTATAACTCTGTTTCAATTTTATCTTCATTTGAAACGAACATCAAGAAGTTGTAGGGTCGTAGCCATTCATCGCTTAACTATGTAACTGAGAAGAATTGTTACGTTGACGTAACATTTGGGTTGTAGCCTATCGTCGTTTCTTTATTTTCTTTGTGACACGCTGGCTTGCCGTTCGTAGACTAGGGCCTAACAAACAGGTATTTACATATCGCGTTGGTTTACAAATAATATTGTTCAATTCAAATAAATTCAAATCAATTCAAATCAAAAGTCCGCTGTCCGAGACTTGTGCTGTGCTGATGTTTTCCGTGATCATTCACGTATTAGCTGTAGGCCTAGATAAATATATTTTCTTACAGTGCAATGTCAACTTATTCAAATTGATTTGTCTTTGTTGCAGGAAACGATCAAAATTAAAATGTCGAGCACAACACCTGACCCTGCAGTTTGCACGAGCTTATAGTTATAGGCTAATCACAGCAGCAAATATCCTACTAATAGCCTTCTAAAATGGAATTCGATAAGAACATCCAATGTCAAAATATAAATTTTGGATTCTGTCTCAATTTGTAAGCTAAACTATGCTTACCAGGTGACATAAACATTTTGTAGTCCGACCAGACGTAAGTTTCAGATTTAGAAATTGATGGTTCTGGTGACAGCAATAATTAAGAATTTTTCGGTATACAATTTGTTAGAGGCAATGATGACCGATATGAACGTTACTGATCTCATAGTAAATTTCCGCATATGCTAAAATTTATTAGAAGGATCACTATAAAAGTAACAATATAATGCAGTTGAAAGTGAAAGTGCTCATGATGTCGTTCATTCGTCGACGATTGATTGCAATGTCGGTGCTAGTTTTATGTATCATGCTCGTAACATCTTTGGTCATTTTGGCAAATCGCCTCCCTAGTGAATCGTCGTTAAAGGCAGACACTAGTCATTCAGAAAGTGGAAAAATTTCTAGCCGTCGATCCCGCTTTTATTCTCGAGCAATTAGTAGGCTCACCGAAGCGAATGAGACACTATATGGCTGTCCACTAGTGTCTCCACATTTAAGTACATTATAAAAATATTATAATATAAATTAAATGTGTCAAACAATTATTTGTTATAAAATATTGATTCCTCAATTTAGTTGGGTGGACAGATTTGTCAGCTTTGTTGGATTCCTTCAGCGATGAAAGCCCCGACACTTTCGAAGTCAGGATGAAGAATGCGGGGGTGAAAGAAGGCGGCAAATACAGTCCGAATGAATGCTTATCGCAAAGCAAAGTAGCCATCATCGTGCCATACAGAAATCTCAAGACAGAATTGAACGTTTTGGATGTTTTTCTACGATACATGCACCCGTTCCTTCAACGTCAGCAACTTGATTATACCATTTTCGTCGTCGAACAGGCTGGTAAGCTGTTCATATAGCTACTTAGCTTTATCATATTCGTCATTACAGTCCATCATTCTCTAACTATTCTCTAACATAATGTAGACGACGTACCATTTAATCGTGGGATGCTGTTCAATATTGGCTACGTCGAGGCTCAACGTCGTGATTCATTTCATTGCTTCATCTTTCACGGCGTAGATCTAGTTCCAGAAGATGATAGAAACTTGTATTCGTGCCCAGAAGAAGGCAGACCACGGCACTTGTCCTTCGTTATCGATATCCACAAATATAAGTAAGCATATATGCTGATGGCCGATAAATTCATCTGTTTTCTAACGATTACATATACGACCATTTCTATTATAAAAGCCGTAATAGTATACCTAAATTAATGAAAAAATATATATAGC
This sequence comes from Ceriodaphnia dubia, assembly GCA_022539655.2. NCBI lineage: Eukaryota > Metazoa > Arthropoda > Branchiopoda > Diplostraca > Daphniidae > Ceriodaphnia > Ceriodaphnia dubia. The sequence continues at coordinate 257,991 of JAKUCG020000037.1, forward strand.
CTACTATATACAACTTTTAGAAAGTATTAAACCATCTAATGCTATTTGTTTAATTGAACAAAAACAGGCCTTTATCACTGATGGTTTTTTTCGGAGGAGTGATTGCCGTTTCGACGTTGGACTATGCTCGATATAATGGCTTCTCGAACGCGTTCTGGGGTGCCGGTCTAGAAGACGATGACTTTTATCTTCGTATACGGCGACACAATGTGACTGTAACCCGCCCACATTTGCCAACTGAATATTTGAAGTATAGAACTTTTTACGGCGATCATCCGATAAAACCCAACCCAGATCGACAACAAGTGTTTGATAGCGGCCTTCTTCGATTCGAAACCGACGGACTTATTAATCTTCAATACAACCTAGATAGTTTCCGATTGCATAAACTTTATACACACCTCATAGTTCGCTTACAAAAGTTTTAATATTAAAGTAACCTAACCTACAATCATTTCCATTAAAGTTAACCACCAGCGCATGTATATATTTCTGTGTTGTATCTGTTTAAAGGCTTAAATGTAAAAGAGATTGTCAAAATGAGTTTCAAGTTATTGTATAATAAGTAAAATAAAAACATGTGTGTAAAATTATTTGACTTTCATATTTAGCCTACTTTAGCCTACTTTAGCCTACTTTACAAAAATTGTCGGTTGATGACTTTAATACCCTTTAATCATTTGAACTCAGTACCATATATCGTTCAGTCACCGCGCTTTATTTGCTTTTATTATCAATTACATTTGTAATTTTTCTGGTGAAAATCTTCAAAAGTTTTGCTTAGCCTACATGAAAGACTTGAACGCATATAGGCTTTACTCTTGGTATGGGGGAAGCAAGGGGAGAAAGCAAAGCGGCTTTGGGTGCCACAGTATTGTAAGGGTGTCACCTTAGCCACCTCAAGGAGTGCTTGTGCGTATATAGCAAAAAAAAAATCAATCCTGCTCAATCAAAGTGTAGGCTATCACAAAGCTGCAGCCAATCTTGTGTCGGTTATCGGATGGGTAATAAAAATAATAGAGGTAGCCTATTAGCCCATAAGCTAAAAAACTGTGTTTTGGTATAATAGAGCATGCACTGTGCATATGGGCTATAAGGCCTACATATTACTGAAAGTAAAATAACCTAAAATCAACAACTTTTCGGGCTACAATGTAGCAAGAAAAGCGTACTCGGCTATACGGCAAATATTTACATTACGTTTCATGAAAATATGACCGCCTTGTCCCCATCCAGCCCCCCATGAGTTGCGGACTATCCAATAATCGGTGTTGTTCGCTCGACCATAACCGACTATGACGACACCGTGATTTATTGTTCCATTTTTGCAAGAGTCATCGTCAAAAATCCCTGAGCTAAAATTGGGAAGATTTTGTTTACTATTAATTTGTCATTAATAAATTTGATGATAGACTGCATTATTTAAAGTTTTGTCAATTGGAATAATCGTCTAAAGCCTAACCTGTAGAGGATAAACTTAGGACTGGCAACAACAGAGACTGTGACTGGGCCCTTCTGCAAAGCCAAGAGTAAAGTTGTTTCGTTTTTGGCCAGGTAAACATATCTTGACACACTTCCAATCGTCGGAGTAATTCCCCTCGTAAAAGCACATGTTCCAGCCTTTAAATAGATTGTCAAGCAATAAAAAGATATATACCGTTAAGTTTGTTACAAGAGCTTAAGAATGAAAAACATATGATTATTATTTCATTGCAAATGCTAGTTACCACAGCTTTGAAAGGATAGGTAACATTCGCCGTTTGTCCTCCTGCAACGAATCATTAGTCAATTTGTTAATCGTAGAAAAATCCACTTTTTGTAGTATTATTTAGATGAACAAAGTAGTAGTCCTAATCAGTCATATATACCAGTTGCCATAATATAATCCCATGCTTGTGAATAGAAACCCCCGCTGCAGCCTTTGGTGCCATAATTGCCGCTACAATCAATCAGTTGCTGTTCACTATTATTGACACAAAACATGGTAAAAAGGAGATATTTTAGAACTTTATTTTTGTCAGTTATTGTTTTTGCTCTCAAAAACTAAACACTAAATAATGTTTATTGTCAAGCTAGAATAGTTTATACAGTAGCTTACCCACAAAAATTATTGGAACACCCTCCTTTTTTCGCCATTTTAACACGTGCGCTTATGGCGGGGATTAAATTTTATAAAAAATCGGGGAATCGAGCTAAATTCTTTAAATTTGAATTATGCCGTCCCATTTCCCTGACTAATAGATGGTAAAAATCGTGTTTTTTTCCCATCAGCTTCTTCAGAGCAAAAGTATCGTGTTTAAATATTGGAACGTCCCTCTTTTTCTCTACTGCTCCAGTAGAAACAAGAAATTTTTGAACGCGATTTTAAATATAATCCAAAATTCAAAAAAATTGCTTGATTCCCCGAATTTAAATAAAATAATAAAAATAACTCCGCCATAAGCGCCCGTGTTAAAACGACGAAAAAAGGAGGGTGTTCCGATATTTTTGGTGAGTAGGCTACTGTACCTTAGATTACCATATAAACAAATAGAAAATTTCTACCTTAAAGGTAAGGTCCTGCTTCCGTTCTTAATGCATGTTTGATACTCGACAGATGTAGTTGCCGTAAATGCCCAACATGCACCGCAAGGAGACTGAGTCTTGACGGGAGGCATGCATGGATTTGTGCGCAAATCGAGCTAAAAAACAGCACCACAAGATTACACAGGTTTTGGCCTAGTAGAAAAAGATACAAGTTACAGTTCAACTGACCGAAGTGGTAACGATTTGTCGTTCGTTGACATTCGTTTCTTGCTGGGAGGTTCCATTGGGTTCTTCAATAATCTCATCATTCCTTTGGAACTCTTTAGGCACTGTCACTCCAAGGAGATACGTTTCCCATTCCTCCTCGCTCTGTGAGTGTAAAGTCGTTTTTGAATGCTTTATTTTCCAAGCCAATGAAATATACCACAGAACTTATATACCTGATCGGCAAATTGATTGTCGCTAATGTTGAAAGAGCTCTGACCGAGTCGATTGTGTTTTTTAATTTCAGTCCACCTACGTTTCCAACGTTTAAAATGTACAGTCTCCAATGCCGGCGCGTCGTACTTTCTCTTGTGTCGTTTCTAAACTCATAAAAAGCAACGATTTCCGTTTATCGTATGCAGTTTATTAGCTCACAGAACGGAATGAAATAGGCAAAAGAAGAAGTTTACCTTGAATTCTTTGAATTTGGCCACATCGAAGGCTTCTTCGTCGTCAGCATCTATAGCAGCAGAGAATATGCTGGCAAAGAAAAGAGAAACATAAGCAATTGTCACCATCAGCTTCATTGTGACTACTATTCTGCTGTGCGTTCGGGCAACGAATATAGCTGGTTGTCGAGCTGCAACGGACCAACAAGCGCTAGCTCTTACATCTTCCCAAGGTCGCGGAACGATACCGCACGATAATCCTCCATCACCAGCAGCTGGTAGTTGTATCCTTTATATACTGCTTAGCCAATATATGGTAACGTTGTCACTTGAAATTGTGTTACCTTGATAATCCGACCTATAACAAGTCCCAATACGGCGTTTTGTATCCATTGAACTCTACCGATTTGGTCTGCGTCACCAGGTGGCCTATTTAGATGAATGGTGTGAATAAGTAGCCCAATAAGCCTATTATACATTTTGGTTCCTTTATATAGGATATATTCCTATAGAATATATTTGATACCTTCCAGCCAGCAGGCAAAACTTTTATTCTTAAAGAAATATGGAACTCTAATAGTTCTTTATAAATTCGAGTTCTTGTGTATATTAGGGACAGAAGAAGAGGATATTTGCCGGCCGGTCATTGACACCGTTCTTTTCGTTTCGGTCGATCTGTTATACATTTTTATCCCAATGAAGGCATTGCAACAGGATGGCGACAATGTAGCCTACTGCGTCAATTTTTGTGATTCACATCACCACACAGCTCATAGTTTTCTATTGCTGGAACAGTTAATTAGGCTTCGTCATGCAACATTAAATCTATTCCCATTAGTTAATTTCATTTTTCCTGTATCGTCAAGGTCAATGTAGGAAAGCAACATGCAGCTGACATATCAATTGATGCATGCATACACTTTTATCCTTTTGGTTGTTTATGTTATTTCTCTTTGGCCGCAAAACGCGAGGGGTTGGCAACTAGGGTTCAGGGTGTACGAGACTGCAGAATCTGAGTGCAATTTTGGCCTCAACATGTGATTCTGGCATCAATGCTGATTCTGGCATCATGCCTTTGATTCTGGATTCATTTACGAAAAATTGGCGTAAATTTTTTATTCTGGCTTCAATTTTTGTGATTCTTGATTCAATTTCGGGATTCTGGCTTCACATTTCGTGATTCTGGCGTAATTTTTGTGATTCTGGCTTCAAATTTTGAGCGCCCTCTATCGAAAAATTTTTATTTTGGAAAAAAATCAAGACCAAAATGCTGATTCTGGCATCAAAACATAGTTTTGGCTTCACCATATGATTCTGGCATAAAAAACATGATTCTGGTACACCTCGCCGTGATTTTGGCATCATAAAACCCAAATTTTGTCTTGATTCTTGAAGTAAAACAGGGTGATTCTTGAAAAAAATTGTCTGATTCTGGCATCAATTGAGTGATTCTGGCATCAGTTCGGGCAGGGTGTACGAGATTCGAATCAGTTGCCAACCCCTCGGCAAAACGATAACCGAAGGGTTTCGATTTGACTAATAGCTAAATCGATCCTTGTACCTTGTATTGGAAAACCCGCATGCTATTTATTGTGATACTGCATTGTATATATTGCTTGTAAGCTACCATAGTACAAAAACGAGAATAACAAGGAAAAAAGAGTAAATGAGGAAAACTGTTCAATTTTATTTTCTTGTGTTTCCCATCTTTTGCAAGTTATCAGTTATTAGACCTAATATAAAAACTATAATGTTTGCTTATGAACAAGTACGAATTCCCCCCATATATACGACGATAAGCTTTATCTCTGTGGGCAGTTGGTATATCCGCGTATGTCAGTGTTGTTTATATATTGGAATGTAGGCTATTATATCGAAAATAAAGGAAGCTTCATCAAGTTTTCAATCTACTAGTTAGCCTATTGCTAATAGGCTATATCCAAATATTAAAGAACATGGTCTGCCTCTCCGGCTCGTTATAGTTCCCATGGTTATTATTCTAATTTTGTCTGCGGCAGCTAGACATAGCTAGCTATTAATATACATACTGTACATAGTTAGCTATTAATATATATAGCTAGAAGAGTCAATTAAGTCTTATACGTATAGCCTAATTTAAAACACGAAAAACTCTTTATTATATCAAAACAGTACGATTGCATCAGGCCATCAGCGCACCCTTCGACTTCAATGATGTCGCCTATTCTTGGTGGAACGATAAAGATGGGAGTCCGCAATACTTTTGGGCTGGAAGCAACAACGTTCACACCTGTCAGTGTGGAATCGATCACAATTGTGTTGAAGCATATGCTTCCTGTAATTGTGATTCTATCCTTCCAACAGCACTAGCGGATTACGGTGAGAAATAAGCTAGAATCGAAGAAAATCATCCTAGTAGGGCTTAGAAATTGTAGCCTAAGAAACTATTTCCGTCTTGCTGAGAAAATGAAGTTAATGATATTTTAAATTTGATTTGTTTTAAATTGTGTAGATTTCCAAACTTGGATTGGCTTCGTCGATATCAAGTCTTCGCCTACCTATTCCCTTACGAAAAAGTCTCATATGAGAATCTCAATCTCAGTCCGAAAAATTGAAATTCTCCTGAAAATCTCTTTGATTTTCGCACGCGAATCTCAATATTTCGGACTGAGACTGAGATTCTCAAGTTTATCTCATGAGACTTTTTTGTAAGGGTTTTTATGTTCAAAAAAGCTCCTTCTTTAACGCAACAAACACGCCAATTCCATATTTGAAGTGGAAAGACTCAACATCGGTGGGGCCATGAACATATCATCCGGAGTTTTTACGGCACCGCAAGCTGGAACGTATTTCTTCTCTGTATCGGGAGTTGCAGTTTTTCCATCTCTTGGAGGGGCTTTTCTTGATGTAGCTTTAGTTCTCAATGGCAATTCCATTGCTAGGCGAAACTAAAGTTCTCGAGGGGAATAATGATTGGGAAACGTTTTCGTTGCAAGTTACAGTGAACTTGCAAAAAAAGAGATAAGGTTTATTGGATTGAAATTCCGCTCAAAACAAGCTCTGCCTATATTTACGAAGATTATAAGCATTTCAATCATTTTAACGGCTGGCTTTTGCAGGAAGATATTTCCCAGTCTTTGAAAAACAATCGTATATAGTAGACTTAAATAATAAGCAATACTATAAGGTTAAAGCATACGGGGCTCATCATAATTGACATGCCATACCTAATTACATAAAACATTATATGCTTAAATGACGTAGGCTATCATTTGTGTTGTAGGCTACTCATTGAATACATCCCATCTTATTAAAAATCAATTTAGGGAAAAATAAGTTAACTTAATTTTATATACAACAAAGGGAATCTATTGAAAGACAGACAGAGGCTTAGACAATGTTCCACTAACAGATCACACAAACCATAATCAAAAATGCAAATTTCAAATACGTACCGTTCTAGGAAACAATGTTTTTCAAATATCCTTCTTCAAAAAAGAGTCAAAACAAAACCATTTTCCCTTTTTCTTAGCCCTAATTGAAGAAAAATAACATTTTCCTGATTTAATTTAAAAGGACTTCTTTAAAAATGATTTTGCCGGATTTTGCCATAGTAGTTTCAGACAATCTTAGCTTTTCTGACCTTATAATTAGCTAAGAATGCAAAACAACGGAGGGGCGTGGCTGCGGAAGAAAAACATCTTCATTATCGCTTTTGACCCACTAGAGCGTTTGGTTTCCAACTAATTTCTAATGAACAATATGCGAAAAAGCCCAATGAACATAATACCACAACTCTTACAGAGTACTAGATAGACTTAAAATAGGAACATAAAATTTAGCCAGTCAACTAGATTCGCTTGTGTATCCGTATAAGGAGAACCCTGATAAACGACGGATTACCTGCTTTGTTTGAAGACAAATCTCCAAAACTATCCACAAAATGTTTTTCAAATGGCTCAATAATTTGTTCGGTGGTAAGAAGTCAAAGAGGGAAGTTTTTAGTCTAGGTCCGGTCCCAGGTGATGGCCGCAATCCAGCTCCAGATTATTTCCAGCAACAAACGGATTTGCTCCGTCTTGCCGAGGAGGGTAGGTTGAAAGACATTGGAAAGAAACCACAAAATCCCCTAAACTGTCAATATCCTCTGCGGAATGAAAACATCCAATCCTACAATTCCAACGATGACACTAGGCGTATTCAGCAACAGAAAGACTGGGAGCAACACCATTTTCAAAACGAATTACTACTCCACCAGAACGTACATTATAACCACCACCAGCAGCAGCAAGCGTACACTATATACGATCCAAAAAGTCATCAACCAACAATCAACAATTATCAAAAACCCGCTATTCCAGCAACAAAAGATCAATTTGATTGTTTCACCAACGACGAACCTGCTGGACATAATAATGATGTTGATAACGGAGAATGCGAATCTCAACCAGCACCAGCGATGTATCAATCTCAGCCATCGTACAGTCAATCTGAATACTTTTCGCTTTCAAACCCTGATTACACCTCGAACTACACAGCTGATATCCCGTCATACAGCGAGACGACCACAAGTGTAGATTACTATTCATGCCCGTGCGACAGCAGCACATTTGGTGATGATTAAACTTTTGTCTAACTTTGGTTTTCTGTCGTTTCTGCAATGATCTGATCCGAGTAATACAATGCATTCCTCTCCTAATTACTGTATTTTTATTTTTTCTCGACCGAACCTCGCGAAATAAGTCGCTTAACACAATCGCACGTTAAATTCCCCGGCTAGCCCGCCATTTCTTTCAAAACTAGAACTACTATTCGATGTTTGAAGTGGCTCCAGTCCGATTAAAGTTTTTCATCCTCAGAGTCGTCTGCTACTGAGCTGCACACGTGTTTTGGAAGTGTGGCAGTTGCAGAGGCAGTTGGGAGAAGTTGTATGAGGCGTTTTATTGGTTAAACTGTTCGACAACGGAATTTGATACTGAATGAAAGTTAAACCAGAAGATTCATCTGAAATCAAAACTCATTGCAGTCGAACAGACCAACCTGCCTCCAAATCCCTGAAGAAGAAAATGTCGGTTGGCATCGTAAAAAACAGACCAGGTTCTTATTATGTCGATCGGGCCCTCATTCCCAGAGTGCAGCGTTACTTGAAAGAAAACAGTCACCGAACCTACATAGATGTGGAAGAGATGGCTGATATTCTCCAACGGCAGTATCCTGACTATGGCAGGAAGAAAAAGATCCCATTCCGCAATTCTGTCAAAGAAGGTAAATCTACTAAAATTGTTGAATTACATTCCCAAATGTAATATTTAACATTTTGTTTTATCAGCCTATGAAGACATAAGAATGACCTTAGAGGCTAAGGAGGATAGCAGCGATTCAGACCCTTTTGAAACTGCCAGAGTAGCCAATACACCGGAAAGCAGAGCAACTGCCAATGAGTCACTTCGTAGCATGTACTCGAGCAACAATAAAACAGCAGAAAACTCAAAAATTGATGATATCATGGTCATTGATGTTCTTGGTGATCTTGGTAAAGAAGAAGCTCAAAGTACCCCAATAAAAAAGGTACCACCATTTGTTCATTAATGTTATTCTACAGATTCCTAAATGTTATTTTATGTGAGGACAGAAAGTGGTTGTGAAAAGGAAAAAAGTGGAGGCTGAAACCCCAGCTGGAGCAAAGAAGAAAGCAAAATCTGTCGTGTTTCAGTCTGTCATCTCGACAACAAAGTTCTCTGAAGTTGGAGGCAATGAAAAGTCTCTCAAAGTAACAACATCTAGTAGGCCCCGATTAAAACTTTTCTTAAAGCCTTTATTCTCCAATTAGGAAGTGAGAAAGCTTATCCTGCACATGAAACACCCAGAAGTCTACCAGCATTTGGGCATGTCCCCACCAAGAGGTTTTCTGTTGCATGGGCCACCTGGCTGTGGTAAAACTCTCTTGGCTCACGCTATCGCCGGTGTAAGTTTCAGTTTTCACATCCAAGTCAATCTCTGTTTCACATTTTCCCGCATTCGACAGGAACTAGAGATTCCATTCTTCAAAGTGGCCGCCCCAGAGCTGGTCTCTGGTGTTTCTGGTGAATCAGAAGAGCAAATTCGTTTCCTGTTTGAGCAAGCCGTAGCTGCCGCACCGTGCATCGTCTTTATTGACGAGATTGACGCCATCACGCCCAAGAGAGAAACAGCCCAGCGAGAAATGGAGAGGAGGATAGTCGCCCAGCTTCTTACCTGCATGGACGGTATCAGATCCAATTGTCTTATTACTTTTTCTCTTCTTAATCATCCCAAAATTGATGTAGACCTCAGCAATCGTGACAAAAACTCTCCAGTTTTGGTTATCGGCGCAACCAACAGACCAGACGCTTTGGATCCCGCCTTGAGAAGAGCTGGCCGTTTCGACCGTGAAATATCACTCGGCATCCCTGATCTGGCGGCCAGAGAAAAGATTCTCCAAGTAGTTTGTAAAAACCTCAGTCTCTCTCCTGAAGTTGACTGGAAGTACTTGGCATTGAACACCCCTGGCTATGTCGGAGCCGACATGCTTGCCTTAGCTTCAGAAGCCGGAATGATTGCCGTCAACAGGTAAAAATTTCCATTCTAAAATTTGGAACGCAAAACATTCCTAATAGCATTTGTTCTCTTTCAGAGCTTTTGGGCGAATGGAGTCTCTTTATTTGGCCTCTGCCGAGGCAACTCCAACACCAGAAGCGACAACAGAAGAGAAATCTTGGCTCTGGCTCTGTCAGCAGCCCGAATTTGGTGCCGAGCAACTAGAAGGCATTTCCATCACGCTGGACGATTTTAACGCCGCTCTCAAATGCGTCCAGCCTTCTGCCCAGCGTGAAGGTTTCGCCACAGTACCTGATGTCACTTGGGATAATGTCGGTGCCCTTTCGCATGTCCGACAAGAACTCCACTTGGCCATTTTGGTATAAAATAATATTTCACGATGCATTTAAGACAGATCCTCATCTTTTATTTCATTCTCAGGCTCCGATTCGTTACGAACAACATTACGAAGCTTTAGGACTTTCTAGCCCTTCTGGCGTTTTGCTTTGCGGTCCTCCCGGTTGCGGCAAAACGCTTTTGGCCAAAGCCATCGCCAACGAAGCCGGAATCAACTTTATTTCAGTCAAAGGACCGGAATTGCTAAATATGGTAAACACCTTGGTTCCATTTTCTTGATTGAACAACTAAATAAATCCTTCTATATTCTAAATAGTACGTCGGCGAGTCGGAAAGAGCTGTCCGGCAGTGTTTCCAGCGTGCTAGAAGCTCAGTGCCTTGCGTCATCTTCTTCGACGAGTTGGACGCGCTTTGTCCGAGAAGATCGGAGCACGGTCATGAAGGTGGAGCCAGCCGAGTGGTGAATCAGCTGCTGACAGAAATGGACGGCATCGAATCACGTCGAGGCGTCTTCCTTATGGCCGCTACCAACCGACCGGACATCATCGATCCGGCCGTCCTTCGACCCGGTCGTTTGGACAAGATTCTCCACGTCGGTTTCCCAACGGCGGAGGACCGTGTCGACATCCTCAGAGCTCTCACCAAGGTTGTCCTAACCGTGACCTACTTCCTCGTCCGCCAACTGACCACGTTGCTTTTCTCATTTGCAGAATGGCACCAAGCCAAATTTGGCAGCAGATGCCGATTTGAGTGAAATTGGCAAAGACGCCAGATTGGAAGGCTACACCGGAGCCGATCTCTTCTCGCTCGTCAAAGAATCGGCAACTCAGGCGCTTCAGGAATTTGTGTTTAACCGCAGCCAAGGTGAGGATATGGTTATGGGAGATGTATCTGTCCACCTGCGCCATTTCCAGGCGGCAATCACCAAAATCCGACCATCCGTCAACGAAAGAGTAAGCAAATATTGTTTTTGATTGGTTTGCGACTCGCTTAATTCAATTTTTTCTTCTACAGGATCGCAAACACTACACGGGCATGTCCGAACGCCTGAATTTGTGACGTCCTTCATCTGTTTTGACTTGCTCATCGCCAAACCCTGTCGTTTAAAAACTTGTGTCTCTCATTTTTGTGACTCTTTCTCTTCGTGTTTGCGACACGACAAGAGAAAGTCGGTCATAAAACGATTGTTTCTTATTTGACGAATTCTCTGTAATTTTGTGGACAAAATAAAAACCGTTCAGCTGTGTTGCATTGTATTGTGTACGACCCAATATTTTACAATACGAGTAATTAATGAGTCAGACGGGGAAAGAGCCTTATCTGGCGTGACCAACGTTGCAGATATCCGTGCAAATTAACCTTGTGAAGACTTGATGCGGAAGAGCGCTACTCGCCGTAGGCCAACAAATTTCAATGAACTATTTTCCAGCCCATTTTTCCTACTTGAAATTGGAGGACAGGAAAAGTTTGGCCGCTGGGAACTTTCTCTTTCTTCCTGTAACCAATGAGGCAGTACCTCAATGAGCCCCAAAACCCAAATTCCTATCCAAGGTGTATTAGTCGTCTGCTTGGAGCTGTCACAATCACTTCGACTTACTTTTTGTCTGTTGTTTCGACACCACCACGCTGGAATTGTAGACGCTAGTTGCTTGAAAACGGACGAAATCTTTTTTTTTTTTGATCCAATCGATCCGCTAGTTCGGTGGTAGTTAGAAATGGACATCATTTCTAGCCTCCAAAGTATTAAGCTACGACCTTTCTCTCCTGTCTCTTTCACTCTCTACTACTTATCCTGTTGGTTTAGGACGCAAATTGCTAGGAGAAATTGCCGTTGACATTCTGCGATTTCTAAATGTCAAAGATTTGCACGCGGCAGAAAGGGTGTCCATTGTCTGGAGGGAGGCAGTCATGGTGGGAAAGCTGTGGGAAAAGCTCTTCAAAAGAAATGCAAGTTCATTTGTCATCACCTATTATTGTCAATTTTTCCTTGCGGCTATCCACTGGAATTTGCTAATTGCCTGGTGCTCTGATTTCTCTTTCAGGTTTTGCTGTACCCATCGTGGAAGAAGATGAACAGCGTAATAAGGAAACAGACCCCAACCATCGCTTCACCCCCGAGTGAAGAGGATGACGAAGAATTTTGGAGTGAGCAAGAGTTGTACAGAAAACTGTGTCTCGCTATAGCAGATTCCTTAGGGGTGGGTGACTTATTGTTTGGTATCTTTAATCACAATTGAGTATTATCTTTTTATTGTAGATTCTTGAGAAAAACTGGACAACAGGAAATTATCAAGAAGAAATTGTGCATCGTGGCCTGATTCTGGGACCAGTCAATTCCATCACTTTCCTCATGGATGAAAAGAACATAGTTCGGCATGTAGATTCCGAGCACACATTTCAGTTCTTTAACAGGTGGTCTCTCGAGTTGGAACAAGTAAGTCCAAGTCGCTGCTGCATGTACAAGCTCATCTACCTGGGTAAAGTTGAGCCTTGTCTTGTTAGGTGATTCCATCTCGTACCGACCTAGCCGGGAATCAAAGCGAACATTACTTTGTTACGTGTTTTGACTTCAGTGACGAAAAGCTCGTCATTGGCTATGGGAACGGAGTGGTCGACGTTGTCGGAAGAAGAACGTTAAAAACCGTAAGTTTTTCTTTGTTTGTGACGTTATCTTTATTTTAAATTAATTTATTCTTTTTCCGTACAGCTCCATACATTTCGGGACTTTGATTGGCCTTTCAATCACAGTTTAGAAGACCTTGAAGCCAATTACGCTACTGAAAAAGTGATCATTAGTCCCAAGCGACAATTCCTCCTAACTTATTTGGTATGCACCCATCTGCATTTCCATTAGTTGGTCAGATTTTTATTTCTAATATTCTGATATGTTTAATCGCCAGTATACCACGACTTCCTACTTTCTCACATTGAGAAGAATTAAAAGTGTTAATGAAATGACGATCGTCCATCAACTGCAGCTGGACGAGAACGTTGAAGAGTTAGTCAATTTGTACATGGATGATGTTTACACCATCCTTTTTATCTGCGCCATCACCGGGCGCGGCCAGTGCGAAGAAGTTTTCGAAATCCGCTCAACCGAGACGTTCACCCCGCTCCATTCTATCGAGGTGCACGATGTCGTGTCGGCCTATCATTATTTGAACGGAACACTCGTCATCGGCTCTCGTCAAGGCCATCATCAAATTTTGAGGTGACCTTTACCAAACGTTACGTTAAGTCAACATTTAAAAACTTATCAAATATCTGTCCGTCTAGTGTGTGGGACGCCAAAACCGGTGTGGCCGTACGGAAGATTGAACTGGATAAAGAAAAGATAGTCGACCTTCGGTAATGCGATATTCTCTTAAAATCTAAAATAATTTTCACCACAATTTTGGTTGTCGACTTTTTAGGGTCATATCGGACAAGTACGTTGTCAGCGTGAACGAGGCTGGAGAATTGAAACAGTGGGATCTGCACGCAATGCTCAACGAGTCGGTGTCGGCCGAGAAGACGCTGCTCCACCGAATAGGTAGCTCAAAGATACTAAGTTCTTGCGTAGGAGGCGGCATGGTAGCTGACGAATATCAGGTGGTCCTCTTCGGCTTTTTCCGAACGGCCCACAAAGGGCAGACTGACAATCCAATAATCGTGTCTTTGGATTTCATGAAGGGCCAGAATCGTGTGAAAAAACCGTTGCCTCAACTCTATTGAGTTCTTTTTTTTTTTAACAACTATCTCCATCTGTAAACCTTTATTTGCTCTCTGTCTTCATATCGACCTTATCCGACTCTCATTCCGTCTTTCACAATACTACTACCCCCGTGTCTTACTATTTTTTAACATAACTAAATCTTTTTTTCCAACACACTGCCTCGCGAACGGCTGTATACTTCGGGAAAAACGAGTTTGAATACAAAATGAAGCATTGAGAGACCTAATCTTGTATTCAGTGGTTGGTCATGAAATACTCTGCGATGAATCCGGGGATGTCGTGCATGTAAGCGTCGGATTGGAACCGGACCGTTAGTTTGTTACCTTGGGAAATTGTTAAGGCAGGTAATTTCTCTCCGCTGTGGATCATGACGATCGGATTGGAAAGCGCCGGATCGATCACGGTGACGGTATCTCTGCCGGGCTCTGTGGTGAAATTGTTGAACTGGAGGGTTATCCTCTCGTCGGCTGGGGCTTCGATGTTCCAAACGCAGTCGACGTTATTGTCGTAATAGTCGGGATCGGCAGGGAATCCGGGACTGGCTATCGTCCCGCTCGGATATTGAAGTAATCCTCCGCACTCTTGTTTCTTTTCCTGCGAATTTGTGAAAGTCTTTGGAAAGTGAATTCTACTAGACACTTTCTATTTTTAGATTTGATTATACCGTGTAATAACGCAGTTTAAATCCACTTTCACTCTGTCCCCTGAGTGACGTGAATTGTATCAACATCCGGTCGGTTTTGGAAGTGATCCACGGGTAGAAATATTCGTGGCCGCTCCAATCGAGCATCACGGGCGAGTCGGTGGTGGCTCCGTCGTAAAACTTTATCGAGTCAATTTTAGAAATGGACGAATTTATTAAGTTTCAATTTAGATACCGTGAGTCGATCGAATCCCGTCTGCGTGCTGAAATTGCCCATAAAGTAAACTACGACCCGGTAGTTGGTTTCGGGGGCTTGGATGAGCCAACGACAATCGGCGTAATCCTCGTACTCGCCGGGATAGTAGGGCGAGTTGATGTAGCCATTAGGATCGGTCAGTATTTTGAACTCGCAACCTTATATATATTTTGAACTCGACATGAGATCGGTAAATTTGATTGGAAATTGAATTTTACCTTGAATAGGCTGAAATAAAGTGACGACAGTCACAAACAAGACAAATAAAGGACAGTCCATGGCCAAACACGGCAATCCCGAGTCCGTTTGTTTACTGATAAAGATTACTGTGGCAACCAGACACTTTCCAAACTCGATTGCGTCACACGGATGTGCATAACAGATTACGATGCTGCGATGATATCAGACTCTTAGGTCTCTCGTAGTTTTGAGTAATAATATGATTCTACAGAGTCACCTGCCCGTGTACGTCTCTTAGGGCCATTAATTTAAACACCTTTCCATGTGTCAAATCCATGCCGTTAATACGTCGTTCAACTTGGATGGTTTTCTCTCGTGGTGATGCTGGGCAGTCCACCCGTATACCGCTGGCCCAATTCCTCGGTAGTCCGGCGAACCAGTCGTTCGCCAACTTGCTCATTGTCCCGTGAAATGCGAAGGGTTGTTGGCGCAGTCCATCTTACCACCGGCCAGCTGAGGAGGGTTTGATAGTCCATTGATTTTCAAAAAATAACGAGCTAGGGACTACTCGCCAACTGTGGCAAACAATCTAAAAAACATTTCTGGTGATGCTCATCGGTATGAACATTCACCACCATATAATTCTCTGATAATAAACCTCGTAAATATCAGGAAATTAAAAAGAATATATATTAGTTGGATTCAATATGTTGCCAAGAGCCTTGGCTGTATAGTCTACAACTGTAGCCTACAATTCAATTTTATTTTGAAAATGTAATAGCCTATGGTTGCGTTGCATCAGAATACGCGCTTTATTTATTATTCATATTTGCGTGATCTACAATTCAACCGCGTCGCTAGAATAGATTTATAACCGTCTTGGTTCAGGAGTTGTATTTCCTTGCTACATCTACTATTAGGTTACTTCCGCAGATCATGCCACCGTCATCGTCAATCTCATTCAGAAACAATAGAAACATTTGCGACAGAAACTGTCAATGTCTCGTAGATCTAACTTATTGATTAGATCTATAATATGCTGCCCAGGAAAGCCGACAGGTATTATATACATCTCTTTAATCTTGTTCCTTCAATCTTCAACTTTTGTCGATCTTATTTCAAAGTTTGACATTATTGCTTACATGTACGCAATAACGTCAATACTGATGCTGCAGCATCGGTATTTTGAATATTGTGTAACATCTCCAATGAGTGTCGTTGGTGTGATGGATTTATAATCAATGCCTGGCATCCTAACCTGCCTAACCGTTTTCCATTTTCGTACACTACTTCAAAGGACTCCCATCTATACACTTGGTTTTCTATGCCTCTCTATGTATGTGTCGCAGTACTAGTATTTTCTTTCACTTATGTTGCTGGAAACTTGAATTCACTTAACGGCAAACATCTCCGGGTCATCTGGGTAAAATTATTTGTTGCATCAGTTTTTAGACATAGAAAAGCGTTGATCAGGTAGCCTATAGCCTACTCTTAATATCGAATATAATCTTCTATTCACTCCAGCCTCGATGGCACGGTAATCCGAAAGGACTTTCTGGCCCACTAAAGGGAGGCGTCGTTCTCGAGTACTTAGCAGCACGCTTCAATTTTACGTTTGTGATAAAACAAACCAATACAATAACCAACACGTTTTTCACTTACTTTAATAAAATGCAAAATACACTATTTTTAGATACGAAATGGTGCGAATAACGGAGAATACGTTAGAGCCAACGGCAAAAGGAAGGGGACAATTAAGCTACCTGTGGGACGGGGTTGAGTATATAGGCTATATATACCATATGTAGACATTTTGGCATATGACAAAGTGCAAATCTTTTCATAAATGAGATGGATAGCCTACCCTAATGACAGATTTGACAAGAAGTCCTAAATAAATGAAATCTATAATTTTTTTTTTTGGGGGGGGGGGCAGCAATGTGACTTGCTGCTTCATGATGTTATCGCAATTAATCAGCGTCACCAGGTGGTAGATTTGACATTTCCGTGGGCCTACGGCAACCTTGCTTTCCTCATTCCTGCTATTAGTGATGACTCTGCTAACATTAACGCTGTTGCAAAACCGTTTCAATGGCCGGTAGGCTATATCTGTGTCTTATATGTTATCAACAGATATTCATTTAACACCTGGTTAAAACATTAGGTCTGGCTGTCACTGGCAATTTCAATGGTATGCGTCACATTCGTCTTAAACAAAATTCAGCACCTACAACCCGTTAAAGAAAACTTTTCATTTCCTTCAAATGGGAATTTCAAAAGTCGGGTAATAAAGCCAAAAAGCAAAAACATGTCCCTCTACGTTATTGGAAATATGCTGAACCAAGGTATTCTTTAATTAACCCTTTCTTAGTTGAAATGAATTCTATACATCAGCCTAACTTTGTTAGTGAAAATGGAATTAACTTTTATAGGTGTTACATGCACATCTAATCATCTATCATTTCGTTTCGCTGTGGGAACATGGGCGCTTGTGGCGTTCGTTTTAGTTCAAGCATATACGGCAACCCTCTTTATTTACATTATGGCCCCAATTCGATCTCCACTCATCAATTCCGCTAACGATATTGCCGAAAGAACAGACGTTAACTTGTTGATAAAAAAAGGAACTTCTATCGAATATCTTTTCAAGGTAAAATTCTTGTTTGGATTTTCTTTTTCGTGGTATTAGTAAATAGATCCACATCCAATAGAGGCCGTTATGTATGCTAATATCTAGGGTAAGTGCTGGGAGTTCGTCAAATGTTTGACGAACGTATAGTTTCTCATATGCCTATGTACAAAAATAAGAGAGCTAATAATATAGGGAAAAGAGTGACAAGATGTTTAATAGTTGTCAATTAGCGTGAAATATACTAATTGGATGGCCAATTACTTATAATTATTAGCACATTATTGTTTTGACAGAGCTCGAATATCACGTTATTCAAAAAACTCTCTGAAAGAATCGACGCCTTTCCTAGCTCCCGATGCATCCTTGTTTCGGAGTGTATTAAGATGATTACTCCCGGATCAAAAAACGTTTTTCTCGATGTAAAGTAACTCATCGTTTCCTTTTACAACATCACATTATTGAAAAGTTATGAAAGAAGAAACTATAATTCAGGTTTTGAATTTAAACGTATATCTATTTGTATAGGGAAGAAATTACCAACAAGACGCTATAACAGAACAATTTAAAACAACCAGAAAATGTAATGCCCAATTGGCCAGAGATGACTTTCTTTCCTTGTCCACATCGTTTGCTCTACCAAAACATAGCCCAAACACCAATACAATCAGCCAAGGGTAAAGTTTAGTTTTTTTTTGACGAAAACGATAGGCTGCATGTATCGGACGTATTTATAGTTTTTTGTACGAGCCTGCTGATGTGCATTTTTCAGATTTACGTAATTTAACTGTCAATTATACAGGCTTATTGAGCTTACGGAAATTGGGCTGATCAACCATTGGGATTTGTGGTTTCGTCTGCCAATTCCACGTCAGTGTGTGGGCAATATGAAAAAGGGGGTCACCCAGTTATCAAAAAGAGTAACCCCAGCCCTTTCACTGAAGAATTTAGCTGGCGCTTTCATTGTACTTATCATTGGAATTAGCATTTCTTTTTTGGTTCACATATACGAGAAAATTACTATTTGTTTTTGTTAGCCAGTAGGCTACACGCACAAAGAGGTTCAGTCAGTATTCAAAAACAGGCTATCGAGTAGCATTATAATAGCCTAGTTTTTAAGTGGTATCACAGAAGGTTTCGCTCAAATTTATTGCAGTTTTATTTTTTAGGTAGCCAATGTAGCCTACGCACAAATTTAGTCAGTATATATATTTAAAAATTCCGAAAAGCAAATTATAACAACCTAGTTTTTGAGTAGTAGCCTATCACCAAATATGTTTCAATCAAATATATTGCAATAACTGTACCGTATATACCTACGTGATAAAATGAGGAAAATACATTGGTGCGTTACTGAATTATTTTGGGGGATGCCAAAGTTTGTCCAAGAAGGTAAGATATACGTTTTGATTAGTAACAGAATAATGAAGTAACTATTAGGCCATCAAAATTGAAATTATAGAAAGCAAATATAGGAAAACTATGATGTAAAAAAGTGCCCGTTTGATACCCCATATAATAGGCTAGCATTAATTTGAAAGAATGAGTTAGGAACTATACAATACTCACCAGCTGTGATCTATTATATATTTCTGGTTACTGTTTGGTATAAGGAATATTCACCACCACGCGCGTTCTCTGGTAAATAAACCTCGTCAACAAGAAGTATAAATAAATAGGTTAAATTCAATATTTCACTCCTTGGCCTGGTATATAGCCTAGTCTACAACTCTAAAAGTCAATTTTATTTTGTAAATTAATGTAATATTGTTGCGTTGCATCGATATAGGCGTCTATTTGTTATTCAGATATGCACAATTCACAATTCACTCGCATCGCTAGAATAGATTTATAAAACCGATTTGTTTTGCAGTTCTATTTTCTTGCCACATCTAGTAGGTTTGTTCTGCAGCAAATGTCAGCATCATCAACTTCAGAAATAAACATTGTGACAGGAACTGTCAAATTTGTTGCTCAGGAGTAATAGTCTAGTAGAAATTGTACAACATCTCTTTAATATTTGTAAATGTTGTCAACCTTAATTGAAAGTCTGATATATAATTGCGTAGCATCATAGTTTCAAATGTTATGTGACTTCGTCTTCAACAAGAGTCGTTGGTTTAATGGTTTTATAAAAAGCAATGCTTCTATGCTTGGTATCTTAATAAACCTTCCTACATTTTCGACTTTCGTACATTACTTCAAGGGACTGCTATCTACAAACTTGGTTTTCAATGCCGCTCTATTTATGTGTCGTAGTAGGCCTACTATTATTTTCTTATAATCATGCTGGAAATTTGAATTCTCTTAACGGCAAACACCTCCGTGTTATATGGGTAAGATTTATTGCATCAGTATTAGATATAAAAAAAAGTTTTGCTCAGAGTACACATATTTTATACTGAATACAATTTCTATTCAACGTACCAAAAGCCTCGATGGCACGGTAATCCGAAAGGGCTTTCTGGTCCACTAAAAGGAGGCGTCGTCCTCGAGTACTTTACAGCACGCTTCAATTTTACGTTTGTGATAAAACAAAACCATTAACTAACCAACACGTTTTTCAATTACTTTAATAAAATGCAAAACACACTATTTTTAGATACGAAATGGTCCAAATAACGGAGAATACGTTAGAGCCAACGTCAAAAGAAAGAGGGCAGTTCAACTATCTGTGGGACGGGGTTGAGTATATATATAATAGGCTATATACACATATGTATAATTTTTTAAATATGACAAATAAGTACACATCTTTTTGCAACTAGCATGGATAGCGTACCTTAGTGACAGGTCTGCCAAGAGTTCCAAAATAACAGTAAAAATCTATATTTTATTTTTTTCTTGTGGGTCAGCAATGTGACTTACTGCTTAATGACGCGGTGGCAGTAAATCAGCGTCACAAGGTGGTAGATTTGACGGTACCATGGACCTATACCAGCCTTGCTTTCCTCATTCCTGCTATTAGTGATGACTCTGCCAACATTAACGCTGTTGCAAAACCGTTTCAATGGCCGGTATTTCTGGTTTACAACGGTTTCTGGTTAACAAAGCTCAGTATTCATTTATAACAACTGTTTAAAACGTTAGGTTTGGCTATCACTCGCAGTTTCGTTAGCATGCATCATATTTGTCTTAAATAAAATTCAGCAAATGCAAATTGTTATAGAAAATTTGTCACTTTCTTCAAAGGAGCATTTTAAAAGACATGATGCAATAAAGCCACGTAAAAGCATGTCCCTCTACGTTATTGGAAATATGTTGGCCCAAGGTAGCGTGTAATTAACCCTTTCTTAGTTAAAAAGAATTCTGCAGCTTCACTTGCTGACAAATAATTCAATTTTTTTATAGGTCTTACATGCAAATATAATCATCTATCATTTCGTTTCGCTGTGGGAACATGGGCGATTGTGGCATTCGTTTTAATTCAAGCATATACGGCCACCCTCTTTATTTACATTATGGCCCCTATTCGATCGCCACTCATCAATTCCGCTAACGATATTGTTGAGAGCACAAACATTAAACTGTTGATTAAAAAAGGAGGTACAATTGAATATCTTTTTAAGGTAAGATTCTTGTTTGGATTATCTTTTTTGTGGTATTAAGCCTAGTAAATAGATCCATATCCAATAGAAGGCATCCGTTAGCGGTAGGTATGCTATCTAGTTTAAGTGGGAGTTTGTCAAATGTTTGACGAACGTATATGGTTTCTCGAACGTCTATAAAATAATAAGAGAGATAATAATGGAGAAAAATGTGACAAGGGGTTTATGTGTATTAGGGTGAAATACTAGTCGGATGGCCAATTACTCATAACTAGTACATTATTGTTTTATAGGGCTCGAATATCACATTATTCAATAAACTCTTAGAAAGAATTGACGCCTTTCCTAGTTCCCGATGCACCCTTGTTTCGGAGTGCATTAAGATGATTACTCCCGGATCAAAAAACGTCTTTCTCGATGTAAAGTAGTTCATTTTATCATACCACTAGAATATATGTGCTGAACACATGCAGTATTGGAAAAATAAGCAACTGTAATTTGCAATTAATTAGAATAACGTCTAGCCTATCTATTTTTAGGGAATAAACTACCAGAAGGACGCCATAACAGAACAATTTAAAACAACCAGAAAATGTAATGCTCAATTGGCAAGAGATGACTTCCTTTCCTTGTCCACATCGTTTGCTCTACCAAAACGTAGTCCAAACACCAATACTATCAACCAAGGGTGAAGTTCATTTTGAGAAGAAAAACAATAGGCTATACTTGTATACGACGCTCTCGAAATTCTCTAAGAAATTTGCCCATTTTTGTGGACATGTAAGTTGAACGACAGGTAACGGACATTAGATGTCGAAAAAATAAGAAATAATATTGTCTAAATCTGACCAACTTATGAACAATATTTTTCTTTTTTTTTGGTTAATATTTCCGTCGTTCAACATAGCCTATTGTCCAAAAAAAATGGAAAAATTTCCTAGTGAGCATATTATTATGTATTATAGTTTATTGCGAGCCTGCATGCTGTACAAATTTACTCTAATAAAAGTTAACTGTCAATTACAGGCTTATTGAGCTTATGGAAATTGGGCTGATCATCCATTGGGATCTGTGGTTTCGTCCGCCAATACCCCGTCAGTGTACGAACAATGGGTTCACCCGATTGTCAAAAAGAGTAACCCCAGCCCTTTCACTAAAGAATTTAGCTGGCGCTTTTATTTTACTTTTGGTCGGACTTAGCATTTCTTTCTTGGTTCACATATACGAGAGAATTACTTTTGTTGTTAATAGACAATACACACACAAAGGAGTTTAGCCAGTATTCACAAAGTAGGTCATCAAAAAGCATAATTATGAAATAATTACTTGATATGCGCTTTTAAATGCCCTTTCATATTTCGCCCTTATTATTTAAAAAAAAAGTGATTTTGAACCCCAAAATATTTTTTATCGTTGTCCCGTTGTTTTGTTTGTGCTGAGTGTTATTTCAGTGTAAAAGCCTTTCATTTTTTACTTTTTTTGTGTATGTAAAAAACTGTTTCCGCCGGCTTTCGGTGTCTCTTATGGAGAATACACCTTGATGTTACTTTTATTCAACCCAGTTGATTAATAAAAGTAACAAAAAAAAGTAATTTTACTTCATTTTTCTCTGTATCAAACTTTGACCGCACAGGTTAAGTAGCCTACGTTTCGGATTAAGAACAGGCTACTACTGAACTATATATATATGGACGAGTATATATTCTAGGTATATTGAGGTTATATTGAAATTATGGATTATTTTGAATTGGTGTTTCAAAGTCACCATGCAGCAAAGTCCTGAATCTGGTCAACTAAAAAGATTCGCCCGACTCATTCCTCACTCAGATCGTTGTTTGACACTTCCATCTTTCTCCTTGAAAAGGTTCAGCTAATCAGCGGTTGGCCATATTCTCTCAGCTATTACATCCTTATATCTCAGAGCCCTAATAACATTGTCCAATATCCAATTAAAGATATAATCCTGTACCTTATAGCCTCCGCTAGGCTACGTGTCGCATCAACGGCATCGCCCTCATCCGAAACTGGACCAAAGTTTCAAAAGTTTATTGTTGACGTCGTACAAAATCAACATTGTGCATTAGTGCAATCAGCGGCAATCAGAATTGTTTGCCAGCCAACACCAGCCAATAATACCATACTCTGCTCCCGCTCTGCTGTTGCTGATGTTCGAACTATGCCCGATGGTTTTCCCGTTGATTTGCAAAAGTTAAGAACTAATCGAAGACTGTGATTAAATATATTTCTGCTGACTGTTTCTTCGTAGGGATATTCTCTCGTATAGCCTATATATAAGCCTCGTACATGAAGTGAAAAAATAGGTTAGATTCAATATGTCCTTCAAGAGTCTTGGCTGGTGTATTCTACATGTCAATCTTATTTTGAAAATATAACTTTATTGCGATGCATCTGTAACAGGCACCTATATTATTATTTATTTACGCGATCCACAATTCAACCAGCACGTCGCTAGAATGGATTTGATAATGACTTGGTTTGGGAGTTGACATGGTTTTGTAAATCTAACTAGTAGGTTAGATTTGTTTGTAGATATTTTTTGTTAAATATATTGCTCAGGAGCAGTTTAGCAGGAATTCTACAACTTATCAATCTTCATCTTATTGTCAATCTTATTTTAAAGTCTGATATTATTGCCTAGAATCAGTACATCAAATAATATGTGGCATAATATTCAATGAGATTCGTTGGAATGATGAATTTAAAATCAATATTTGGCATTAATTTCCCTGAAACATTTTTCATTTTCGTACACTACTTCGAGGGACTCCTATCCAAAAACTTGGTTTTCAATGCCGCTCTATTTATGTGTCGCAGTACTATTATTATCTTTCGCTCATTCTGGAAACTTGAATTCACTTAACGGCAAACATTTCCGTGTTATATGGGTAAGATTATGCTGTATTGGTAGAAAAACGCAGATTAGAGTAGGAATTATAATAACGTCTAGTTTAATTTTCAATTTATAATATCAGCCTCGATGGCAAGGTATATAATCCGAAAGGACTTTCTGGTCCATTAAAGGGTGGCGTCGTCCTCGAGTACTTAACAGCACGCTTCAATTTTACGAGAGATGAAGAATTTGATTGGAAATTGGATTTTACCTTGAATGGGCTGAATTAAAGTGACGACAGTCACAAACACGACAAATACAGGACAGTCCATGGCCAAACACGGCACGGATGTGCATAACATATTAAAAGATGCTGCGGGGACGTCCCCATCAGTTTTCGTTTAGTATCTTACTGATAAAGATATCTGTGGCAACCAGATCCATAGCGTTAATACGTAACTTGGATGTTGTTGTCTGTTGGTGATGCTTGGCAGTCCACCCGTATACCGCTGGCCCAGTTCCTTGGTAGTCCGACGACCCAGTCGTTCGTCTCTCGCTCTTTGATCCCACCCTAAGAAGAGGTGTCTGCAAATACCAGACATAATGTCCGGCAATTGAGGCCTCTAGGATCGATGTCAGGTTTCCGTTTTGTCATTTTCCAATAAATGCCTATTTAAATTTTAAATGTTTTTATTTTAAAATGTGGCCAATGGAAGGGTACACAATGTTCACTTTACAGAAATTTGATTTATAAAATAGTTGGGACACAAAATGGCAAAAACAGAAACGAACATTATTGTCAAGGCCCCGGTTGCCAGACTTTCGGTCTGGTATTTGCAGACACCTTTTCTTAGGGTGAATACTGTTGCGTCGCATCAGTATACGCGTCTATTTATTATTCATATTTCCGTGATCCATAATTCAACCGCGTCGCTAGAATAGTAGATTTATAACTGACTTGGTTTTGTGAGTTGTATTATTTTATTACCAGATCTAGTAGGTAGCCTACTTTGTTCCACAGCAAATGCCAATGGCTGTCATTGCGTCGACCTCAGAACAAACCTTTTGACAAGAACTGCCAAGGTCTATATTGGTTAGATTTATACGGATGTATATACAAGATCGTACAAGACATATTATATGATGTTGATCAGGAACAGTCTAGCAGGTATTGTACATAACTTATCAATCTTTCTTCCTTCAATCTTAATCTTACGTCTATCTTATTTTAAAGCTCGACATTATTACATGAGTAGCATGCGTGTGTATGCACTGATGCTAATACACATCAATCTGTCAAACATTATGTGACATCTTCAATGTGAATACTTGGGTGCTGATGGATTTAAAAGCAATCCTTGGCATACTTAGCCTTCCAACATTTCCCATTTTTGTACACTACTTCAATAGACTCTTATCCACAAACTTGGTTTTCAATGCCGCTCTGTTTATGTGTCGCAGTAATACTAGCATTTTCTTTCACTCATGCTGGAAACTTGAATTCACTTAACGGAAAACATCTCCGTGTTATCTGGGTAAGATTATGTTTTATTGGAAAAATCAGGGTAGACAACATTTGATATTATTATAAATATAATTTTCTTTCACCTCAGCCTCGATGGCACGGTAATCCGAAAGGACTTTCTGGTCCACTAAAGGGAGGCGTCGTCCTTGAGTACTTAACAGCACGCTTCAATTTCACGTTTGTGACGATACAACAGAACAATACACCAGCCACTATACCCATTTCAATTACTTTAATCAAATGCAAAACGTATTATAATTTTAGGTACGAAATGGTCCGAATAACGGAGAATACGTTAGAGCCAACGGCGAAAGGAAGAGGACAATTCAGCTACATGTGGGAAGGGGTTGAGTGTATTCTTATATATTGAAGCTATATTCGTCTGTATTTTGTACTCATATAAATGAAGCTTCGAAACTTTCCATATAAATGGAATGAAAACTACAGGTTTGCCAAGAAATCCAAAATAACAATAAAATCTATCGTTTTCTTTTCGGGGGGTCAGCAATGTGACTTGCTGCTTAATGATGTGGTGGCAGTAAATCAGCGTCACAAGGTGGTAGATTTGACGTTTCCCTGGACTTACAGCAGCCTTGCGTTCCTCATTCCTGCTATTAATGATAACTCGGCTAACATTAACGCTGTTGCAAAACCATTTCAATGGCCGGTATTTTTGTTTGATCATGACAAAGCGTAATACATATTCATTTAAAAACAGATTTAAATTCTTTTAGGTTTGGCTGTCACTGGCAGTTTCTATGACATGCGTCATTTTCGTCTTAATTAAAATTCAACATCTGCAACTTGTTACAGAAAATTGGTCACTTTCTTCCAAGGACCATTTAAAAAGACATGTAATAAAGCCAAAAAACATGTGCCTCTACGTTACTGGAAACATGCTGGCCCAAGGTATCATTAAATTAACCATATTTTAAGGTGATGATCTGAACAGCCTAACTCTCTTAATTCTAAAAAATATTCTTACCTTGTAAAGGTCTTACGTGCACATTGAATCGCCTCTCATTTCGTTTCGCTGTGGGAACATGGGCGCTTGTGGCGTTCGTATTAGTTCAAGCATATACGGCAACCCTCTTTATTTACATTATAGCCCCAATTCGATTGCCACTCATCAATTCCGCTAACGATATCGCTGGAAGCACAGAAATTAACTTGTTGGTAAAAAAAGGAAGTTCAATCGAACATTTTTTCAAGGTAAACTTCTAGTTCGAATAATAATGTAATTTTTTTCGATGTTATTGGTGGATGGATCGATTCCATCTCCAATAGAGGCCGTCCGTTAGGTATTATACCATTTGGGGAGGGGGTGGAGCTTTTAAATGAGAACTCTTTCTCGTATGTCTACATGATATAGTATATAGCCTATGACATCTAATATAATAAGGGAAAAGGGGGAGAAGGGGATACGTTTCTACCTTATAGCGTAAAAATATTAAATGGATGCCCAATTACTTTTAACTAATATATAGTACATTATACTGTTTTAATAGAGCTCAAATATCACATTATTCAAAAAACTACAAGAAAGAATTGACGGATTTCCCAGTTCCCGATGCACCTTTGTTTCGGAGTGTATTAAGAAGATTACTCCGGGATCCAAAAACGTCTTTGTCGATGTAAACTAGTTAGCCCACATTTTGTTTATTTCACTAAAATATATAGCTACACTCTCATTTTTTGGACTCTTCGAAGAGGATTAAAAAATGTGAGTGTAGCTACGTTAACACAATCATATTAAAACGCTGAAATAAGCAACTGTGATTTATATTGAATTGTAACGTAGCCTATATCAATTCTTAGGGGAGAAACTATCAACAGGACGCTATAACAAACGAGTTTAAAACAACCAGAAAATGTAATGTTCAATTGGCAAGAGATAACTTCCTTTCCTTGTCGGCGTCGTTTGCTCTACCACATCACAGTTCAAATACCAATACTATCAACCAAGGGTAGAGTGTATTTTGAGACGAAAAAATTAGACTTGTATCGGACGTATTAGTTTTTTACGACCCTGCTGCTGTAGCACCCTAAGAAGAGGTCTCTGCAAATACCAGACAAAATTTTCGGCAACTGGGGCCTCTAAGATTGATGTCAGGTTTCCGTTTTGCCATTTTCCAATTAATGCCATTTTGAATTTTAAATGTATTTAATGTAAAATGCGGCCAATGGAAGGGGGCATAATGTTCACTGAATCGAAACTTGATTTAAAAAATAGTTGGGACACAAAATGGCAAAAACTGAAATGGACATGATTGTCAAAGCCCCAATTGCCAGACTTTCTGTCTGGTATTTGCAGACGCCTCTCCTTAGTTGTGAGCAAATTTTAATCAAGGTAGGCACCTAATTTAACTGTAGGCTATTGATTACAGGCTTATTGAGCTTATGGAAATAGGGCTGATCAACTATTGGGATCTTTGGTTTCGTCCGCCAATCCCCCACCAGTGTATGAACAATATGAAACATGGGCAGCATATTACTCATCAGTTATCAAGAAAAGTATTAACCCCAGCCCTTTCACTACAGAATCTAGCTGGCGCTTTCATTGTACTTTTGATCGGAATCGGCATTTCTATCTTGGTTCATGTTTACGAAAAAACTACTTTTCTTTTTCAATAACCAATACGCGCTCATATGGGTTCAGTCAGTATATTCAGAAGTATCAAGAAGTATTATAGACGACTAGTTTTATGTGGTGTCATCAAACGTTTATTCATAGTCAAATATACTGCAACCATATATACCCGTCATCATCACACGAGCAAAATTCTTTAGAATATTGTCATCACTTCTGAATAGAATGACCTAGGCGACACTTGTAGATGGATCAGTGGGTCACTAAAGTAAAGCCAATTGTAATGCTGGTCTCCTTTTTCACTACGGCCCCGTAGAAAAAGATGGACCATCACTGTTGGTGACAACAAAAGCTTTATATAGCCTATTAAAACGAACCAAAAGCACCCTACTCAAATACACATAAAACAGGTCAGGTTAATAAAACAGACAGAAGAGTGCTGAACTAGAGCTACGAGCCAAGCAACTGACTTCTGGGAAAATCAAGCTAGGTTATAAACGAGACGACAGACGAGCAACGTTCTGTTAAGGCGTTTATCAGGAAAAAGGCAAGGGCAGCGCAATAATAATGTTAATGTATTACCTTTGATATAGCGCCTTTTCCATTATAAGCATGTTTAAAGACGCTGACTGTGTCAATTGACTACTGACCACCAGTGTACCTGCATGACGTGAGCCATTTAGTTTCATTTAAAGTCATAACCTGAATTAAAGTTTCTTTATAGTTTATTCAATTGGTATAACAAGTGTTCGTACACTGAAAACTGATTATAACTCAATTGAGCAAAAGCAATAACTGTTGTTGACGTGCAAAGTTCATTATTACTGTTGGCTAATTTTCGGCCTAACTGGATATTTAAGAAGCGCTCACAGCCTCTACCATCTAATGTATTTTCACGAGTTACTCCCAACCGATCGAGGCAGCTATGTGATATTGATGGGACATGATTTGTTCGACGACTCGCACATTCTGGTACAGAGGCATGGCGTCGAGATTGGTAGACTAGGCGACGGACAGTTCCTTTGCTCAATACATAAGCACTGCCCGAACCATCGCTAGCACCCAAGTAATATGGCGAATAAGCGTCATAGATGGCGAGCATTTCTTTCAAGTTTTCTATAATTAGGTATCTGTCAAAAACAACAATAAAAATAGCAACAGCAGTTAATGACGTGACGATTAATATAGAGTTATCTATTTAGAAAATTATATAGTAAGACTTACGATTCATCGTCGGCATGAAGAAACCATTGAAAGTCATTAAAGTGGTGATTGAACAATAGTTCAAAAAGTCCTGCCGCTGTCTTTGCTACAACAAAATTTTGCTCTTTTGTAGCCAACAACGGGTTATTTGTGACAAAGAGCAGTTTGTTGCATCGTTTTCCCCACGTCTCTCGAATCAATCGGGCTTTTTTAATACTGACTGAATCATATTCTTTTGGTGATATGAGACACAATATTCTCACTTTTTCGTTCGCTATATTAGCATCTATAGGAGACCTATTTAAAACAATTAATTCAATATCATAAAAATTTCATTATTGCAATTTTCAAATTGAAATTCTTACGAGAATTGAAGAGGAGGAACTGAGCCCTCCTGGGTTGTTTTGTTGCACTCAAAGAGATTAACAAAGCTCATGATCAAAATGGTTAGAATGTCGATGGCAAAAAACGTAGTTAAAATAAACCAAATCACGAAAGATACGAAGCGTTTGTTGCGAAATAGTTTGAAAACAGGCCAACAAAAGATATCCCGTAGGCCTAGCTGCAGTCTTTGTTGAATTTGACGTTGACGAGCACCGACGTTATCAGTACAGAACATTACATTATCAAAATTAATGTCGAGTTGATTTATAATTCACTCAAGATTAGAACCTACAAGTATCCAAGATTAAGTTGACACAATTCGAAGTTCGACTTGCGTCTGCCAACATCATCAGCTCAATGCTGCTGCCACGTATTATAATATATATAAGCTACACACGCAGCGCATGCAAGGCCTGATGTTCAGATGGCGCTGATTGGTCGTAACAATGCAGGCCGTTCTACGTAGGCCATCTACATTTACATTTGCGTGCCCAAATAACGTCTTATAAATGAATGCTAAAGAGCAGGCAGAAACTTCCAGATTTTTAAAACAAGATTTGATGAATTTTGAAAAAGAAATTTAACTAGCTTTTTCAGAGACCACCAAATTCCTCGATTGATGAAATGCATGTACTACATACTACTTTAGACAAACAACATTTCAAGCATTTAAAAAATACTAGATGATTGAAGTGTGTTGAATTTATCGTTTATTTAAGTTAACATGATGGTTTTAAGCTTATTAAATTCTGATTGAACAGACACCAGCATCTGGTGAATTAGCCTACTGTTTTCTTTAGTAGGCTACAAGTTGGCGATAGTGGTAGATCAGGTATTCGAATTCAAGAAGTTGCTCGTCAACTACAGGGTGAAATGAAATTGTTTTGTTCGAACAGCAACCTGGGCCCTTCATGTTGTAAAATAACAATAATAAACAAAACAAAACAGAAATTATGCTTTGTAAAAAGAGCCTACACGACTGAAAATATACCAAACTGGAGGGGAAGAAGGCACGAAGAAGTTCCTTGTACTCTAAGGGTTTGTAAAGATTATTTAGAGTCAACTGGAGAAATCGTTCTCCACCGTTAGAATCACGGGTATCGTCCATTAATACCCCCATTACTTCTAGACACATGGCTGAAGCGCCGCAAAAACATATAGTCATCATTATTTCTTCCAATTTCAATTCGATTCTCAGGGGTTATACGAATAACCAGTAATTATGATTCTATGTAGGCCTACTTACCGAGAAAGGTATCTTCCTCTCCCTTATGGCCTGATATACACATGTCAAACTCATTATTGTAACCATGTTCGATGAAAATGCGAAGTGTCTCTTTTGACATCGCATAACCTAATGAGAAATTAATGGACGCGCCAATCTCATTAATAAGCACTAAATTTTTCAGGTCTATTTATTTTTCTGAATCTAGCTATGTCTATTGTAAGGAACTAAGCAGTCCGTAAATAGCGGCATGAGTTATGATTAGAAAATATGTTATATTTGTATTCTGTGTGTTGTGAATTCTTGAATTTTCTTACCTGCTCCACCTCCAAGGTATCCTCTAATAAGCCGATTGTGAGAGAATCGTGTACCAAGAAAATGCGGAAGTGAATGGTCGTAAGACGAAATGAATTTCCTCAAATTTTCCATCACAACGTATCTGACACCCATACACAATATACACAAGGTGCATACGATAAGTAAACAAACAAGCAAAAAACTAATATTTTAAATAATATTAGCCTACGTGTCGTCGTCCGCTTTGAAAATCCAATCGACTTCAAAGAAGTGGTGGTCATAGATATATTTCAGTGCTTCATGTGTCTTTCCCCACAAGGTGTCAAACGATTCCTCTACTGGTAGGCCAATTGAGGGAACTGACTCATCTACAATTAAAACCACACAATATTAATGTTGCAAAATATCGCGAATGCTGCTATGGGCCTACTGAATTTTCAAATACCAAAAAATAGTCCGCGGCAGTTAATTTTTAAAAACTA
This sequence comes from Ceriodaphnia dubia, assembly GCA_022539655.2. Taxonomy (NCBI): domain Eukaryota; kingdom Metazoa; phylum Arthropoda; class Branchiopoda; order Diplostraca; family Daphniidae; genus Ceriodaphnia; species Ceriodaphnia dubia. The sequence goes on from JAKUCG020000037.1 coordinate 289,589, forward strand.
GCTCATGCATAATTGAATGGGACTGTATAAAAGCTGGTTAAACCAACCTGTTTGTGAACCCATAAATAGTAGAATGTCACACCTTTTACCCCACGTTTTCTGAATCCGTTTAGCATTGATTTTGCTCTTTTCGGCCGTGGAAGTTATTGGAACCCAGCACAAGATTCGAACTGGTTTTTTGAATTGCTGCTGTGTTCCCACTTGACGATTGGAAGAAATCAAAGTTCTTTCAAAAATTAAATTTTGACACACAAAAACGATGCCAACTTACATTCTATGGACAAACTGCTGTTGTAGTTAAACATACAACGTAAGTTCATAGAGCACCAGCCAAGAAAAAGTGTGGCTACCCACCTGTACCGCGAATGAATCAAATTCGAATACCATTTTATTTGCATTCCTCCAACCTAATACGTTTACTGTTTACGATTTTCTAAAGTTTTTCTATTGTTTGGGCATAGGTGGACTAGTGGACCGTATCTAAACCAGCTCTAAACCCAACACAGTACATGTATATCAGTGCAGTCTCGCCTCTTCTATAACTACTGCCTAGAGAGAAATTTTCGTATCGTGTGAGTGTATACAGAAAGACGAAACGTGCTGGCGGCAGCGCATTCTTCCCGACGTCGTTAGGTTGAACTGCGTTGGCGAGGGCATGCAATTAATATTACATTTATCACTGTAATGATGGGGGATCAATGGTTATCCCTTCTTGCCTTAGGAAAACTCTGACCTCGATGAATATATACCAATCGTCAAGAAAAGCCGAACAGCAGTATAAAGTTAGTGCCTGTAACTTAGTTTAGTTGTTTATTTTAGTAATGAGTAGATTTATACTATATATATTCTATTCTATATCATTTCTATTTTATTTATATGCTATACTATTCTACTATTCGATTTTTTACAAAATAAAATCACACAAACAATTAACGAAGTAGGCTACAACAATTAGGCTATCGATTTTTAGTCATGTTTCATTGGAAGAAAACTAACTACCATAACTATCATAATTATTTGAATGTATTAGACTACGACAGAAATATCTTTTCTAATCGCCTTTTAATTTAGTAGGCTATATCCCTGTCTCTGACTCTGATATAAAAATGACAAGAAATATTGAACCCAAATTGATTTATAAATAACACGACGGTCGAAATGTGAGCAGCCCACTTTGAAATAACTTAATTTATAATCCTCATCAAGTGCTCAGATGCCAGACATGCTGTCAGGTAGGCTACTTACGGACACCTCTTCAAAGGGTGATGGTTTTTTTTTCAGCCACATCTGCCAGGCGTCAACTCTGAAAAAAAATTAAGCTATAAAGCAGCTTATGATTTTTATTTGCCTCATATTAGTCATATATTTTATTATTTGAAAGGGGTTCAACAGAAACATTAATCTTTAATGCTTACCAATTTTCCGTTCCTTTTAACAAAAGTTTAAAGTTTTTCAAGTGCTGAACAAACGCCATCAGGCTATATATGAGTTGGAAAGAGTGTGAAAGTAATAAAGCCTATACCATTGGAAAAGAAGTCTGCCGGATCCGATTGGTGGCTGGAAGGCAAGAGCGGAATAAAGTCCCGGGAGGTTTAGAAGAGCATATACAATGGCTTCCAGTCGGCACAACGATCTACGGCCGCAGTGAAACATTGGAAAGCCACATCAAGGAGATAACAGGCACGATGCAACTGCTGTCGCTGACGAGTAGGCGCCTCCTTGCTTGTAGGAACAGAAAAGTCATCCCTGCAGGCTGGTTAATCATTGTCGTGCTTGCTTCTGCATTTTGTTATTCATTATACGCCGTCTCTAATAGCATCTCTGAGGTAAGAAATAAATAGTAATATGTTCTAAATCCCTCATATAACAATTTCTGTGCAGACCAATATAGTCTATATAATTGATATGAACAAATTTAGATTACGTTTTCATTACATTGATAGCTAAAATTAACCCCATTTTATATACAAACATAAATAACCAGGAACAACTGGTACCAAGAGAAAAAAGGACGTTAGTTTCGATACCAGTGAAATTAACACCAGTAAACCGGCACAACAAGGAAAAACATCAAGCCCCCAAAAGCATTCCAGTTAAACGCATATTACACTGGTTTTCCTATTTTGGCTTTACGGACTTTGAATTAGAACTAGGAAAAAATTCTTTTTTAAATGCCGGCTGCCCTATTCATAATTGCGTTTTAACGAATGATCGGAGCCTGTTCAACGTTAGTGATGCTATCCTCTTCCATGCAAATGATTTCGACGAAAGGGACTTGCCCGACCCACGTCATCGCCAATCGCACCAGCGCTACATTTTTTACAACTATGAAACGCTGGTTGGCGCCAGTGATATGCACTTGTTTACCGCGACCAAAAATTTTTTCAACTGGACGATGACGTATCGAAGAGATTCAGACATTTACGATACTCGACCGTATGGAGAGTTGAGAAGGCGGAAGAATGCCCCCGACCCACCGGACACCATGCCAACAAAACTCCCGCCAGGAATACTGCCACCCGACCCAGCTTTTGTACTTCAGTCTTGGAAAAAATCACCCACTAGCAAAGCTATCCTATCGAAAAAGAAAAAAATGGTCACCTGGTTTGTCTCTCGTTGTCTCTCTGATAGTTTGAGAGAGCAATATTTTGATCGATTGGGTCAGATCGTGCCGATAGACAAGTACGGTGGCTGTGGCAATCTCACGTGTACTCCATGGAAAAGTTTGGAATGTGACAAGCTACTGGATAGTTACAAGTTTTATGTGGCAGCCGAGAACGCCCTTTGCGCTGACTATGTAACGGAAAAATTCTATCGGGCAATGGAGGCTAATATTGTTCCTATAGTTTACGGCGGAGCAGATTACTCCGCTTACGCCCCAGTTAATTCCTACATTGACGCAGCCGATTTCAACTCTCCCAAAGCCTTGGCTGAATATCTGCAATTGCTCGACGAAAACGATGGTCTCTACATGAGATATTTTTATTGGAAGAAAGACTACGAGGTAGTGCGTTCTCCTGCTAAAGGCTGGTGTGAACTTTGCGAAAAACTCAATGACCCTCTACAAAAGCCAAAGGTCTACGAAGACATGACGGATTGGTGGTTTCACAAAGATATACCATGCGTCTCTGGATTCGATTTTCTTGAACCACTACTAGGAATCAAGTTAAACGAAAGTGAAGATTACTCACAGGCGTTTCTTTTGGACCCTCGAATTTAATCCAAACTCATTTCAGAATGAAAAATTTTCGTATTTGAAAGAATAATGCTTTGAAGTACGAGAAGGTCTGTCCGAAGATCCCTCTACGAAGTCCTTTGGTGCATTTTCGAAGACGGAAGAAAAATTTTTTACGAGACTACCACGGTTTTTTCTTACTCGATCCCTTCTCATGCCAATGTGGCATATTATCTTTACCAGGTAACTTAACAAGTTCTTGTACCCACGTGGTTTCCAACTTTCAACCAATAAGATGGCTATGAATAACTGTTACTTCTTCAGTAATTTTGAATATGTGCACTTTAAAACTAAAAACTTATATTAAAAAACCAGCAAGTTTTGAAATGATAAGATTAAACACGACATTTTATACCTCCAAAGTTGACTAACGTTGTACTTTGCTATTGGGACCACAAATATTTTCCCTGAGGGATTTTGTAATCATAATCAACCGAAGGTTAAGGGGTTTTAACGCGATAGGCTTTATTGCGTTAAAAACCCCGTATCACAGGATGCCCCGCAAATCTTTATTGTCGCCAATTTCCACCAATAGGAGACGAGAACGTAATAAATACCAGATATTCTATATTGTATAAAAGTTTAGGAAATAATGTAATGAGATATACTAGTAATGAGATGTAATATGAGATATGCTAGTAATTAGGGTTAAGCACCTTTTGGCACAATAAAATGTCAAATCTTGTTGACATTTATGTCTTTTAAATCTAAAATAAGACAAAAAAGCGGCCTTGGTTTTTTTTGTTTTTTGTTTTCTTGTAAACATCAAGGTGTGTTCGTAAAACAGTAAAAAATATTTAATTTACAGAAAACGCGGGAAAATCAAGGAAAAAATACTACATCTATAGTTATCGTGTAGTTAAACTTAATTTATACATTTTTAATATGCAATTGACTACGGTACATTTATTTCAAAAGTTTTAATGCGAAAACATAAATCCCGAAGGCGCCCAAGGGGCTTTATTAACAATCACAAGTTTTACGTAATAATTAAAAAATAAACTATTCATCATGTGATTAAGTTTACCTGTTGTTGGAAAAGTTGATTAGCCTACTTCACTAGGAATTCATTTGAATTATATCGAAAAAGATTATTTAAATTTATAGGAAAAAGATTCTGAATAAACTTTTGTATACTGCTTTACTGGAAACGTTACACCCCTACCATTCTTTCCATACCATAGGTGACGAGTAGGACGGTTGATGAGGTGACCCTCTGCCAGACGGCCTACGATATCTATTTGCATTTCGCCAAATGCAATTCACCGCGGTACAGGACAGTATATTTTATGGGGAGAGTCAGTTCGATGCGAGTCATAGTCGAGGTGAACTGATCCGACTTGTAGCCTTAGGCCTAATCATCTCCGCTATAGTTTGGCGTTAACCGTGACCTAGTTGTAGAGGTTACAGTATCATCGCGAGACAGCAATAACTCTCTTTTAGAGCTCTGTGTTAAAGCATCCCCTATAGATCTTGACATTAGCTGTTAATGGGTTGACAGTTTGGTCAGGATATAGGCGTTTAACACAGTAGCAGAAAACTACTCAACCGGTGATTTATGAGTTTCAGCGGGGAGATGAGAAAGTAACAAAGGTCAAGTGGACAAGTTTAAACAAGAAGGGTGCAATGTTGGCTCGTGTCGCGAAGAAAGGGAGGGACATAGCGCACGTAGAAGAAAGTGCAAGTGTGTAATGTTACTTTTGGCCTGTGAATGGCTAGTTGCGCAAAGTAGGCCATAAGGGTATAAAGAAAAGAGAATTATATGGGTGGAGCCACAGAACGGAACGGTCCCGTAACAATTTGAAGATTCGAAACTGACATTCTATGTAGCAAAATTGTTGTTATCAATTCATATACATATTCATTACTTAACTCTCGAGGCGTGAGAAGCAGGCCCACCAATGTTAGAAAATAAACTGCAAGGAAATATTTCATAAAAAAGTTGCCTAAAAAGCGGGTTTACCTGTAAGATAAACGTAACGAGTCCTTGGCTAAAGACGTAGTAAGTGGAAACTTAGCTTGAATGCCCGTCGTGAGCTTCAATCCTCCGATGCCAGGTTAATATTAATATTATAGACGATAGTTATGGCTGGAGGTTATTCAACAGATACCCATCAATCGAATGCAGCGTTCATTATTAAGCCACCTGACTCTCTAAAAAATACTGTACGGTGAATGGAGCCGGCCCTTTGTTTCATTAGACGATATTAAAACAACGTTTTCATATTAAAACAACGTTTTCATATTAGTATAGTGAGTATAATTCAGTGAGTAATGAAAGTAATAAGATAAATCGCTGTGTGTGAGTGTGGCTTTAGTGGGGTAGTTTTTCCACATGCATCCTACATAAAAATGTAATGAAAATTCTGCTCAGGTTCTAGTGGTCGTCAGTTGGACGAAATTTGAGAGTTAGTAAGAATACAAATGTTGAATTTTTTCAAAGGATCACAATAACTGTGGTTAATTCCTTAGAATATTCATTAAACATAAAAACTGAAAACTTAAATTGAAAGAATGTAAACACGATAGCAACGACGAACGAAAGATAGCAATTCCTTTGGAATTGATTTGTTTTCCAATATTCCGTTGTTTCTCGGAACCACAGTTGGACTCGTTGCTGACTTGCTGCTCAAATGTTGCTGATTTCTATAGTTGTAGACTGTTTGATGATAAAAGACGCCACACATGGACATAGTATGCTCCTACCAACCAACATCAAACTACCAATATCCAGATATGAGGAGAGATGGGAATGGCCCATGTTAAATCGGTACCATCTTTTAAAGGCTGCCATCTAGTGGTTGGGGACAGTCTCTGTTACTACGAAATAGGGAAATAATATGAGAAAGATACTTGGCAGTTCTGTCCCCAACCGCGTTGGCACTTTTTTGGCACTGAAAAAGGTGACGATTTCTCTTATGGCCTTTCCCATCTCCCTCCTGGTCTGCCAACAGCGAACCTTATAAAACTGTTTACCTGTCGGAAAAAATTGAATTATAGTTTTTAAAAATGCATATGCTTCTGTAAATTTTGTAAGGATATGGAGAAAGACGATAAAGGCACGATGGGGTCCAAAAGCAACTACAAAAAAACTAGAAATGATATTGGAAACAAAAGGTCACTATGTCACTATGACATTGAGGACCAATTTCGTTGACGACTAGAAGGATGCAATTAGGGAATCTATTACTGTTCACGCGGGTTTTAGATTCTCCTACCCTATGGATACCTCCGACGGTTTGAATTGCAAACCATCTGTGATGGGAAAACTTCCTAATAACCGTTTTAGAGTTTCCGCGGGAAAAGCTAAAAGTCCCTCTTTTGCGGCAAAATTTTATTCAAAACGCTCCTTAGATATTCACGTAGTTGATGGAATTTGTTGATAGAAGATAAAAACACTACAATCCTTGAAACTTTTCGCGCATGCTTAACATCACCAAGATACAGTACCCCCACAAAGTATTTGAACACCCCCCCCCCTGTTTTGCCGGTTTTAACACAGGGCCTTATGGCGGCGTTTTCCTGCTCCCATTCGACAAGTTTTTTAGTTAGAGAGTTCCCAATTTTATTATAAGATAATTGGCTAAATCCGCATATCTCTGACTTTTTTCAGAATTTTTTGATATGTAATGGTGGGTTATTATGTGGGATTGAAACAAGTAGTCATAGTGTGTTACGGTTTTGTATTAAGAGGCACAAAGTGACACTACTACATCTGTAGCTAGTCGAATACAGAACAGAACAGAACCCTTTCTTACAGTGAGAGTCGGACCTTTATACTTAAGCTGATGCTTATTCGAAAGTTTATAGACAAGAAATTGTTGATGGAACATTCTCCATACTCTCATCGCTTTTTCTTTTCCCAAAGGCCAAACGTCACCAAAATATTTATAGAACACATTAA